>VZTJ01000389.1:162483-182665 GCA_013397795.1 Orthonyx spaldingii
CGGGCAGCGCCGGGAGGGCGGCGGGAGCGGGGCCGGGGCGGGCACCCCCTCCGCCCGCCGCTGGTGCTTTTGAACTTGAGTCCCTCGCAGGAGCTCGCACCTTCAGGCGCTTTTTAAATTTTTATTATTCCTGTTGGTATTTTTAAACTTTTTTTGAATTTTTTATTTTATTTTATTATTTTTTTTTTTTTTTTAACATTTCAACTTTCCGACGCCAGCGCAGAGTTTTGCCCTGATCGCCGGGCCGGCGTGAGCGTGCGGCGCCGAGGCCATGCGGTGAGCGAGGTAAGAGCGGGGCTGGTACCGGCACCGGGACCCCCGACCCACCCTCGGCCCGCTCCCGGCGTGGGGCTGGGGCTGCCCCCGGAGCGCGGCTTTAATGAGAGAAAAGGGTCCCATCACTTCTCTTTGTGTCCATAAATCCGTGCCACCCCCGCGCGGGTACCTGCAGGACAAACCCTCCCGTCCCCCAGACCGGTCCCAAAGCCGCCGGGTTCGGATTAGTTTCGCAAACCCCCATTTTTTATGTAACATCACGTGGGAATCTTTTCTTTGTTGGGGTTTTTTGGCTGTGTGGGAGCTGCTGAGGAAGCACCGGCTCGAAGCTGAGCGGGGCAGTTCCTGCCGCGGGCCGGCTCTGGGTTTATTTCGCACCGCGTGTGTCAGAACTGAGCGGTTTGAGCCTGGTTTACGCTCGTGTGAGCTCCCGAAGAACCGGGTCACTGCTCGCCCGGGCTGACTCAAGGCGTGTTTGAGTCCGGGAGAACATTTCCGTGGGCTCTGGTGGGAGTTCCGCGGTTGGGAGCGTTCGCTTCTTACTGGTTTTAGTGGTCTTGGGGCAGCCTCGCTGAGAAAGTCTTGCTCAGGTGTTCACTGAGCTGGAGGGTTCCCGTTCCCACCTCCACCTCTGTGGGTTTGTTTTACACCTGAACATTTGTGAGGTGAGAGATTTCAAAAGACGGGGATTAATGGCTGGTATCACCTCCCTGCTCCTCCCTCGTGTTTTGTTATAAAACAAGGCACGGCTCCTTCCCCGCCGTGCCGCCAGAGCCGGCGGCAGCTCCGTGTTCAGCGGGACCCCCCTGACCCCACGGCCTGGGCTGAGCTCATTAAACCCTCGCTCTGCTGGACCCAAACCCACTGGAACTGCTGAAATCAAGTATTTATGGAATGCTGCTCGCTCCCTCCATGATATCGCCACTGATTGAGAGTGCAAGTGCCAAATCTCGATCTGTTCCAGTAAATCCCGGTGCAGGTGGATGCTCTGCTGGAGCACAGAGGGTTTGGGTGCCCTGCCCCGGTGCTGAGGGTGCCCAGTGCTGGCAGGACGGCTCTTTCCAGTGGCATTTGGTCCCTCATTGCCCAGACAGGAACCGGCAGTGCTGAGTTCCTGCTGTGCCGCCTCGTTTTGCTGGAGTTAATTTGATTTCTGTGCTTGGCAATGAGAGCTGATGGGGTGTTTGTGTTGGGGTGCAGAGGGGCCACTGTGCTGCTCCGCATTCTCGGTATCCGGGAAGTTGTGGGCTCAGAGCCGCTCAGAGCAAACCCTGGTGTCCTCCTGTGTGACCCTGAGTGCTCACTGTGGCCTCAGGCAGGGCTCTGTCGTTCAGAGAGGTGACAGTGACCTCGCTGCCTTGCTCTCCTCCTGCACAAGGAGCTGTCCCGGAGCCCAGGAGCTCGTCCAGGTGGGACTCCCAGGAGCTCTGCGTGGTGGCATTGCTGGCACGGGGGGTCCAAGGGAAGGAGCTGCTGGTGGGGAGGAGGAAGAGGCAGGTGCATCATCACAAGGGGAGGGAAAATGTGTCCTTTCCTTGGGGGAGCCCCCCGATGAATTCAGCTGGAAGTGCTGCTCAGAGGTCTGCTTTGGAGAGCTGAGGCTGGAAACTGCCGTTCCTGAGCCTGTGGACTAAAAGCCACAGGTGCAACAGGTTGATTTCTGGTCCTTTGCTCCATTTTTGGTTCATCCCACACCTGTTTTAGATGTTATTTCTTCCCTTCCTGATTCCCAAGCACTGGAGGCTCCTGCCCGCTGTTACCACTGGTTTTCCTGAGTGCTGATTGCTCTCAGCCATCCTGGTCAGTGGTTTTTCATTCTCTCCAGCTTCCAGGCTCCTGTGAAACTTCCAGGTGAAGTTTGAGAATGGGTTTGCTTTTCGATTTGTCTTACTAAGCCTCAGAAATAGTCTCAGGCATCCCAAGGAGCTGAAACCCCCACAGTTCATTGCTGCAACCCAGTGACACTTGGAGCAGTTATTTCTGCCTGTGTTCCTGCCACTGTTTGTTTGTGTGATCCCAAAGATTTCCCCAATTTTTGCATTGATATCAGCTGATTTTAATAAAATTCTTCTGCACTGCTCCCACTCTGGCCCCTCCAAGGGCCAAGTTCCTGCTGGCACCACGAGCTGGGGATGGCACCACGAGTGCTGCCCTGTGGCCCCCTGCCAGCCTTATTTCGGGGCATAAGCATCACCAACTTTGATTTCTGTGGGGTGTTTTTTATGAAGAGTTTGTTGTGTTTGGCTTTGTTGCACGCAGCACACAATAGCTGTGGGAAGGAGGTTATTTCTGGCTTGGTGCTGACATTAGGACACAGGATTAATTTTCCGTTAAATGACAGATTTATTGGAGTTTTCTTCATCTGCACAGTCTGACCTGAAAAACTGAGTTGGAATTTGCCAGAAGGGGGCATTTTGCAAACATCACAAAGGATTTTGGTGGCGGGGAGACGGGCAGGGTGAGCTGGGCTGGAGAATTAGGCAGCGATGCATGTCTGGGAACCACGGACTTTGGGGGAAAATTCTTGTGCAAATAAACACTAACGAATTAATTTTGGGTCATTTAGTGCTGAGGGCTGAGTGCAAGGAGCTCCCAGTCCCACTGCAGACAATTCCCTGTTCCACTGCAGCCTGCTGGCTCCGAGTAGTTGTTAAAATAAGAAACTGTGGAGTAGCCTTGGATTTTTTTTTTCCGAGGAAACCCTTTAAAAATTAATTTTCCAGTTATCTCCCAGTAATTGTTTCTTGCTGTAGGGTGAGCTCTGGTGTTCTTGCATGAGGTTTCTCCACTTTTCCTCTCTGGAAGGAGGCTCTGGACCACAGCTGTGTCCCCTCTGTTGGAATGTGCTGCTGAGCTGCCCGTGGCTCACCCTGAGCCGGTGCTGCCCAGTGAAGCCAGTGTGGCACACCAGGGGCTGTGCTGGGGCTCTGGGGGTTGGTTTTTGGCGTGGGGTGTGTGTTGGGTTTGGGGTCCCAGGCAGAGTGTGCTTCCCAGCCTCACCTCTTCTGTCCCCCTCCCAAACCCAGAGGCCCTCCTTAGGTCCTGGGACTGAGGCTTGGCTTTCTCTGCCCTTAAACATTTACCTGCTGCAGGTGCAGGGGATGTTTTAAGAGGCTGGTGGGGTCAGCCCTGCCCTGGTGCCCACATCCTCGGCTGGTGGGAGCTGCTGGGTGGGTGGGAACCTCATCCCCTCTTCATCCCTGGGGAGAACAAGGCAGAGACAATTTGGGTGAGCTGATGGAAGAACTGGGGTGAGAACCTTGTTTCTGTTTCCCTGGTTCCCTCTTTGACGTGCCAGCTGCTGGGTTACAGTTTTATATGCTAAATCCAGCAGTAAGGGACTGAGTTTGGCCAGTTGTGCTCATTCCAGGGGGTCTCATGGAGGTGCTGGAGCATTCCCAGTTGTTCAGGATCACTGCTAAGCCAGGCTCAGGTTCTGTCACCAGTTTCCTGAGCTTTTTTCTTCTTCAATAAATGCTGAGCTCTCTGCACATCCACAGTGATGGGTTTCTTGGGGTGATAGGAAAGCTGTGCAGAAATAAACCCAAATCTTTAAAACACCTTCCTGCACCACTCCTTTCTTCCCAGGCTCAACTTTTCTCCCAGTCTCTGCCCTTTCTCCCCCTCAGTGGTGCAGGGCATGGGGAATGGTGGCTGGGGCCAGCTCATCACACCTCGCCTCTGACCCTCCTTCCTCCTCAGGGCACTCCTTGCACTCTTCCCCTGCTCCAGCCTGGGATCATCCACTATTCCTGCTTTGCTGTAGGAGCTTGTCCTTGGCTTTTCTCCGTGTTTGGGATAGCAGACTGTGCTGATCCCTCATTGCAGGTAGAAGCTGCAGCCGGTCAGCGCGGGAGCATTTTGGATGCAGTTGCTGCCTGTGGTGCTGATGCCGTGGGCTGCTCTGTCCTTGCTGTGCCATCTTTCCAGGAGAGATGGAGAGATTTCCATGGGACTCCTGCACTGCTCGGGTTTACCCCAGCCTGGAGATCGGAGCCTCCCAAACCCCAGCCTGCTCCGTGCTGCTTTCCCAAGCACTGCAGGATATGAAACATCCGTGAGAGAAAAGCCAGGTCCAGATGTTGCCAAAGGCTGCTGCGATAATGAGTTATCCACAGCCATTCCCGGGCTGGGTGGCTTCTGTTCCAAACTGCTGGTGTGGTTTTTTCCCTGCTTCCCAGCCTGGCCTGGCTTGTGGTGCTTTCCCTGTTGCCAGAGGAGCATCCCAGCACGGGCGGTAGGCTGGAGGAGCTGCCCTGACGCCGAGTTCCCGTGGCAGAGCTTTCCCATGGTGTTTTCTCCCGGGAGCTGGCGCGCGCCGCCGCACAGGAAATTCTGGTTGCACCATTATTGCGGAGCCTATTGTTTGGGGCAAGGGCAGGATTCGGGCTTGCTCACATCCTCCAGTGTCTCGCTGTGCTGAGAGGATGTGGTGGAGTAGCCAGGGCTGCCGGAGGAGCTCCGAGCTGGCTTTGTGCAGAGTTCACGCTTAGCCCGGATCCCTGCGGGTCTGCCCAAACCCGCCCCTCTGGTTTTTTGTGGGAAACCTCAGGGTTAAGGAAAACTTGGAGTGAAGATTATGCAGGGCAGAGTCCTTGGTTGCAGCTTGCAGTGTTTTGCTGCTTACCCTGCTCCTGTCTGTGTGTGGTGGCCACGCTGTGTAGCCAGGTGGGGTGTAGCACCATCCTCAGGCACACCTTGAGGGATGTAAACTCAGGGCTCGGGGGGATACAGAACCCACCAAGCGCCGCCTTTGAGGTGCCAGCACACGTGGGGGATCCCAGGGTGTGTGTAGGCAGGCAGAGCACGTGGAGCTCTGTTCTCACCTGCCACAGCCTCGTGGCGTGACCAAGGCCGCCTGTTCACCCGGCCGTGCCTCAGTTTCCTATCGGAGCGTTGGAGCGAGCTGCTCTGCCCGTGTTTGCTTTCACTTTGCCTTTTTCCCTTAACTAATCTTTGTGGCTTAGATGCTTGGCGGTGATAGCTGCCTTTCCCAGGCTGGGCTCTCCGGGTTGCAAAAGCTGCTCCTCACTGACGTGTGAGAGCCACGGCTCCTTTTGGGCAGGGCTGCCTGGGATGTTCTGGCTGCGACGGGAGCAGGAGGACCCCAAAGCTTTGCTGTCCAGGCTGTGCTCCCCCTCACTGTGGGGACGGCTGCTCACCCTCCCCAGGTTTTTCACTCCCCTTTGGCTGCCATCCCAAAAGAGGTAAAGCACCAGACCAGGGCAGGTGTGAAGAGCAAAGCTGCGTGTGTGACATTCCTCTGCTGCCCCACGCCAGGGCAGGATTCAGCTTGGAAGTTCCCAGGGTTTTTGCCTGAGCTTCTGCTGCCCCAGTAAAGCCCTGGGGAGCCTGTGCAGGCAGCCAGTCCCCTGTGCAGAGGCTGCACACAGCTGCCCTGCCTGGGGAGGGAATTTGCTGCTGGAATTTTGTCCCAGAGGAGGTGGATCCAGGAGCTGCACGGAACTGCTGGGGTGGGTGCTCACTCCGCGGGCTGCAGCGCGAGGCTGTGCTGGATTGTGGAGCAGCGTGGCTGAGCAGCCCTGAGCTGGCACGGAAAGGGAACCAAGCGGCTCCTGTGCCCTGCCCGTGCTGCCACGTGCCTGGCAGAGGGACGGGGAGCCTGGCAGCAGCCGTCCTGTGCCCCTCAGCTGAGCAGCCCACGCTGGCAGTGCCTGTAGCTCATCTGCTGCCGCCGCTGCTCTCATGCTGGCACAGGGCACCAGCTGATGCTGTCCTGCTGCCACTGGGCTGGCATTGTCTGCCAGGGCCCTCCCGCACACTCAGGGCTTGTTTGAGAGAACCATTAATCAGTTTAAAGCTGCCCCGTTGCACCCGTGGCTGTGAGAATGCCCATTGTGTGTGGGAACAAGGGCAGCGATGTGAGCGGCTGCCCCGGCACGGGAATTGTGTCACTGCAGTGGCGTGAGGTCACTTGTCCTGCTGCACCGGGGTGGCCGCGGAGCCTCCACAGCTTTGGCCGGGCGGTTGGGCTTCCCCACGTCACCCTCTGGCCTCCTCTGGCCAGGCTGGTGCAGGGGGTGGCTCCGGGGCCCTGCCTGAGCTCGGCGGTGCAGCTCTGAGTGAGAGGAGGAGGAGGACGAGAGCATCCACCAGGTGTTTGAGCAGTGAAGGGTGTTGGGTTTGCACGGACAGGGCGCTCCCATCAAGCAGCGCTAGAGTCTGTCACCATCTTCTCATCCCTCCCTTGCACTGTGGGGAGTTGGACACCATTCCTGGGTGAAGAGCACATCCTAAACTGGGTTTCCACACTGTGTTCTGGAGCTGGGAAAAGGCTCTGACCAGGAGAACAGGCGAGCAGCACACCCTGTGCCCCTCTGCAGTCACACTGGGACCACCCACTCACGGATAACGGAGACAGCTGGGACAAGCAGCAGGGTGGTCTTGGTGTTTCTGTGCTGCATGGTGTGGATGATGCCAGCAGGCTGAGCATGGCCCCGTGCTGTGGGAATGCTGAGCTGACCCCACAGTGCGGGAAGGCCGAGCATGGCCGGGGTGGGTGCCTGGGAGCCCTCCTGCGCCTGGGGGATGGACGCTCTCTGCACCCTGAGCTCTCTGTCTCTCTGTGTTTTCCAGGGAGATTTTACACACCACTGGCTGATGAGTTGACTTTATATGGTGTAAGTCCTGCCAAAACAATTTCTTCCTGTTATTGCTGCTCCAGTTTTAGAGGAGTGATAAGAACCTCTTGCAGGGACCTGGTTTCTCCCAGGGGCTCTGCTGCTTTCAGCTGGGAGCTTTGAGCAGCAGTTCCTGGGATGACTTTTCCTCAGCCCTTCAGTTAAATTTCAAAGTTAGGTTTAGTTAAATGATTTAAGGAATGTCTGAGTGTAGTCTGTGTAGGGTCTCTCCACAGCCAGATGGATCTGCTTCATTTTGGGTGATATTTCCTGTGGTTTATCTCTTCAGATGCCCAAGGAGGTGGTTAATGAAAGGCAAAGACCTTGAAGACAAGGCCTGTGTTAAAATGTATTGAAATGAAAGCTGAGACGATGTGAGGCTTTGTTTGGATCAGGTCTGGAGTTGGGGCACCATCCCAGGGCTCAGCCCTGGTGGCTTCAGCTGATGGTTCCTCTTGTCACATGAGTTGTTTCTGTTCCTGCAAAGGCAGATTTTTAAGGCCAGACCTTAAATATTCTGATGGGAATGAGAGTGGATCTTAACCCTCTTCTGCTTGGTTTTGAATTCCTTTTGAGTGAACGAACTGAATCTAAAGCAGAGCCACCAGAAGCACAGAATCCTGGAATGGTTTGGGATGGAAGGGACCTTAAAGAACACCTTGTTCCAAGCCCTGCCACGGGCAGGAACACCTTTCTGTGGCAGCTTTGCTGGGTTCCAGCGTGGGCCCGTGCCAGGCGGTGCCGGATCAGCTGTGATTATTTACGATAAAGGAATAATTCCGGGTTTCCCGGTGGCAAACACAGCGCCAGAGCTGGGAGGGCTCCGGCTGCCACCGAACAATCGGAATTGAACGGGCTGTGCTCCCGTTCCTGAGAGCAGGAAAAACAGGAAGAAAGGCCTGGGGTTAGTCACTGGGGTGAGGTGCTGCCCCTCTGGGCAGGGTGGCAGGGCTGTCCCAGCACCTCAGGGGCTGGAAGGGCGAGGGAAATGGGGACCACACAAGCCCCTTGTAAATGCAAGCATTTGAGCCATGAGGGTTGTTCTGCCCGGAGGGAGGGAGCTGAGTTCCTCAGCTGGGCTATCCACAGGGACCTTTGGCCAGCTCTGGTGCTGGGAGCTGTGCAGATGAGTTGGTATTTGTGAACAGGGATCCTGCAGGAGGGATCTGCTGCAGCAGGAGCCAGATCTTCGCTTCTGACCCTTCAGTGGTTGATGTTTTCTCTGGGATGCAGCAGCAGTGCCTGTGATTCTCCAAGGGCAGGAACTCCTCTGTGGCCTCTCTCTGGTCTATGATTAGTCCCTGTGGCTCTTGCCATAATAATTAAAGCCAACTATTTAAATAAACTTTTGTGAAGATAATGAGTTGCGTTAGGTAGAAAGAGCTGTATAAAATGGAAATAAATAAATGACATTTCAGAGCATAACTCAGCCTGTTTCACACAGCTGGAAGCAGCTTTCTCCAAGACACAGATTATTCCATAATTGCTCCTTAATGAAGTTTTTGCCTCTTTCCTCTGAAGGGTTTGCCTTTGTCCAGAGGACAGGAGGAAGCAGCAGGTTATATGGAAGTTACATGATCCAGGCTGGCATGTTTGTGCTCCTTAATTCTCCTCTGTGATCAGTGGGTTTTGCACCCATAAAGGATGAGGGCAGTGCCACGAAAATGCTCTATGGGTAAAACAGGCAGTCTATTCCTGTGATTTCAGGCTGGGAACGTTGTGAGTGATAATTCCTCTGTAATCTTTCCAGGCACCTTGCTTTGATTCCTGGAGAGTCTCACCTTTATTTACAGCTCCAGCAGAAGTGTGTTTAACAGGACAGAGTTGATAACTTACAAGAAGGGTTTTTTGGGGAAGATCTTTGCTGCAGGATGGTGCAGGACAGCTCCGTGGATCTGTGCAGTGCTGTACCAGGGAACACAGACTGATTGCTGGATGCTCCTTGAGGCGCTGTGCAGGACATCCAGAGCATTACCTGTCTTCCCTCAGACATACAGGAGGTGCAGCTTTGGCTGGAAGCAGGAAGGAGCCATGGATTTCCGTGGTCTTGGAGGATCTTTCCTGGTTCTTTCTATCCCCCCTGCTGCATGAGGACAACACATGGCAAGGATGAATACTGAGATCCCTAAGCTGAGTTTAGTTTAGGCGCCTAAATATGTGTTTGAACCTGTCAGTGGGAAATCTGATTTTAATGTTAAAGGCACAGCTCTCCCCCGTGGCAGTGGGACAGGGCTGGGAGGGAGCTGGATTAGGGATGTCTGGGAGCATTTCCTGAGCGTGCAGAGAGGTTTCTAGAGAAGTAACAGTCTGGGACAGGATGATCTGCAAAGAGTCCAGCCAAGTACCCTTCAGAGCTTGGTGTCAGTCTGCTCTTTGCTGGTGGTAGAGAGCTGGGGTGGAGCCTCACATGGCTTAGTTTGTGATTTCTAACTGGAGGTGTGGGGACCCCACGTTTTAAGCTGGATAAGTGAGCTAGATTGGGGCTGGTGGCTGTGGAGCTGCACTGCAGCAGAGATGGGTCAGAACTTTGTGTTGCTGACGTGGAAGGGACCCACAAGGATCACCGAAGTCCAACTCCTGGCCCTGCACAGGACATCCCCCAAAATCACCTTATAACCCAGCTCCCAGATGAGATGCTTAATTAATTTCTCTCTTCCTTTGCCCCTTCTCTGCTCGAACACCCAGGGGAGGGGCAGCTTGGGAGGGAGGTTCAGCACAGGCTTCTGCCAGGGCTGGAAGCAGATGAAACAAGGGCGATGCCTTGGATGTGAGGATCACAAAGATTGGTTTTCACTGGGTGCCTCATTCCTGCCTCATTCCTGCCCTCCTGGAGCTGTTCTGTCTTCCCTGGGGCAGAGGGTCACTGCCTGACCTGTGTTTCTGTGTCCACAGGCAGCACTGAAGCACCCACCTGCCCTGTGCCAGGAATGATCTTTGCAACCCTTCCCTGTTGCTGTGTCTTTCAGGGAGGTTATTTCTGGCACACGCTGTCAGGTTTCTCCATTTTCTTGCTGCAGGTAGTTGTGAAATAGCAGCTGTTCTGCAAGTGCTACTGCTGGGCTGGCACTCGTTCGCCTACGGGGGAGAGGGAGAGTGAGTTAAGGACAGACAAGAAAAAGAAGGATTAAAGTCAGTGGAAGATCCCTCTGCTTCTGTAGGAATTGGGTTATGCCCAGGTTTTCTGCTGGACAAGCCCATATTCTTTAATTTTATTTTTTTTTTAAGCACGTCTGTTGTTTCCTCTGAAGGAAGAAGGGGTCACTTTTTCCACACTGCTGACGTGAGCAGTGAATCACAGTGGCTGTGGGAAGGTGCTGTCACTGGGACCAGTAACCTGTCAGAATATTTGCTGCCTTCATCCCGATATCCTGAGGCGTTTTGCAGCCTGTGTGCCAAACACTTGGGTATGAACACAGCTCAGAATGCACTTTTGATTCTTCTCAGGGGGGATGGACAGGAAGGATTGACTTCTTAAAGATTCTGATTTCCAGGCAGTGCTGTAGCCTATGGATGGGAGTTCATTTTACTACAGGAAGGAAATGTGTCAGCAGGTAGCAAAGACCCAGCACATGGCCTGGAAACCAAAGGGGCTTTGCCTTGGTGCTCCAGCCAAATGAGAGACACAGCTCTGGGCAGACACGCAGAGAGCTCAGCAGGTTCTGTGGATGCTGGGGGAGTTTCTGTGGGAGGTTTTGTGGGTGCTGGCAGTGCTGGGGAGCTCCTGGGAGCTGGGACTGGTCCTGCCCTGCCTGTGCAGGCAGGTGGAGCCCGCGTGGGAGTTCCTGCAGCAGCTGAGCAGGGTTTGAACCCCAGCACCGAGGAAACTCGAGCTGGGGTGCCCTGGCTCACTGCACCCTCCACAGGGTGCACATCCTCGCAGAACTCATATCCTTGTCTTTTCCAAGGATTTTCAGCCCCATGCCCAGCTGCTGTGGAGCTCCAGGGCTCTCCAGAGCTGTGGAAGGCTATCACTGCTGCTCTCAGCTGAACACTGTCACCTGTAAAGAATTTCGGTTTGTGTGACAGGAGCTGGCAAATCAAGCTGTTGTGTTTTTGCCTGGTGGCGGTGTTTGGATATCCACGCCGTGCAATTTCCTGCAGAAACTGGATATTGCCTGCACGTGTTTCCCAAACTGTGTTTTAAAGAAGTTGCAGGTGTGCTGGGCTCATCCTGGGATCTGCACCTCAGAGGGGATGGGCACTTCCAGGGTGACTGGTCCTGGCCCTTCCTGCTTGTGGCTTTTGTACAGACCTTTGACATCCATGGCAATGAATTTGCTTGCTGTTGAAAAGGAGACATTGGAGAAAATATACAGAATATAGAAAAGAGAGAAATAGAAAGGTGCATAATACTCAGAACACAATCTCCAGCTCCTTGAAGGAATGACTGAGGTTTTGTTCCATAAATAGGGACAAAGAGAACCTTTAGCTGCTCCTGCTCTGCTGAGTTGTGAACCCTGAGAAAAGGGATGAGCGTACCCTTGGGAAGAGCAGGGTGGGAAGGCAGAGGAGACGCGGCTCTGTGGCCACCTGGGCCTGCACAGCCCCATCCCCGTGGCCAGGGCACGGGTAGGAGATGAAAAGCTCATCAGCAGTGACGCTAATTGGATGCGATGTGGGTTCCCCGCGTGGCCCAGCGGAGTGTGGCCGGCTCGAGCAGGCCCTGGAGCGTGAGCAATGGGAGCTGACAGCCCCTTTTGCAGGGCAAAGCCACGCTGGGGACACCGTGCACGGCCCAGACTGGGCTGTGCTCCCAGCCAGGCTCCCCTCGCCTCGGCTGGCTTGGTTTAGTGCCCCTGTGGGATCTGGCGTTGATGAACTCTGGATTTGCAGTCTTGGGTTAGGAGGTGAGGAGCAGCTTGGGCCGGGCTGGGCTGCACAAATGTGGGATAACACAGCAGTGGCAGCATTGCCACCAAATTTGGGCTCCAGACATCACCCACCCACCTGTAGCTCCTGCAGAGCATCGCCGTGTGCCAGCCTGGGCTCCGTGTGTGCTGCTGGTTGGTGTGCAATGGCTCTGGATGCACATAAGGTGATTTTTGGTTGCTGCTGCTGAGGGGGAGGGCAGCAGAAAGGTGTCTGTGTGTCTGGGAGACACCTTGTGACTTCTGAGGGTTCTGCACCAACCTTGTGAGGCAAAAGTAAGGTGGAGGCAGATGTCAGACCTCTAAAAGTTCTCTGGGTGGCCCCTAAAAGTGCCTCTCTGGGTGAAAAGCCCCAGCCTGAGAACAGGCCAGGCGTGTGGCAGTCACTGTCATTTTCTAGAAACACCAGATCAGTTTTTTCATGTGCCTAAAGGCAATTTAGTGCAAGGCCACCTGCCTTCCTGAGCTGGATATCCCGGAATGCTGCGGTGGACAGAGGCACAGCAGGTGTCACTGGCCTGTTTGGGACATCAGACCTTCAAACAGCCAGAAATTGGGTTGCTTTTATTGAAAAGCAGTGCAGAAGATTCCTCAAGGAATTGTTTGCTGCTGAAAGCAAAGACATTTGTACACCTGATACCTGGGGCTCTAAAGTGAGACTTGTCACCAATTTCAAAGCAGGGTGGGGAGGTGCCTCACCTTGTAGCCAAAAGGCTGTGCTTGATGAGTTGGGTTCTCCACAATGTGGTGCTTGGGGAGTTGAGAGCCAACCAGCCCCTGTCCAGTCCTGTGCTGCTGTGGTTGTGTCCAACTGCTCTGAGGAAAAGGGGAAAGGACATCAGGGGAAATTCCACCCGTGCAGCTGCCTGAAGGAACAGGTCATTGTTGGGAGGCAGAAATGGCGCTGGAAGTGAGACAATGAAGTACGTGGAAGATGTCCTTTGACATCCCCAGGGCCAGGGAGTTCCTGAGTAACCTGCTGAAATAATCCTTGGAAATGTTTGAGCAGAACGGGTTGCTGCATGTGCTCCGAGTCTCTGCATGTGAAATCGGGGCTGGTGTTGGCACCCAGCTCTTTGTTTCTAATCCTGATCTGAATGTGCTGAACATACATCAGCACACAATCCCAGATTGGAAGGCCTGTAACTATGGCAATATCCTACAAACGTGACCTTCCACTCCTCACCTCAGCGCTGACATCGGCGAGCTGCCGTGTAAGGTGGCACTCCTTTTTTCTAGCAGTAATTGCATGTCAAAGAGGAAATATAAATAAACTCCCCAAACAAAAGAAGCAAGGAAAAAATAATTCTTTCAAACATTTGAGCAGGAACAATAGGGTAGGATATGCACTCTCTGGGGAGGGCTAATGGCTGAAACCGATAGGAGCACAGCGCTGCCTTGGTCTGTACCTAGCCCAGAGCTTGGCTCAGCGAGGATTATTTATAGCAAATGTTATGGCAGAAGCATGTGTGACCTGTGGCTCCCAGCGAGGGGAAGAGCTTTCCTGTACTGTCTCTGGGATACAATAGACAATTATTTAGACACTATCTTTGTCCCAAGATATAAACAATTAAACGCTGGCTACTGATTTCTGCTCTGATGTTCAGCCCGTGGGCAGCCATGATTCTCGCTTAGGAATTTGTGGAGAAGGCAAGGATTTTTAAGAAATGTCACAACTGTAAAGTTCCTGAGGCATCTCTACTAAACTGGGAATGCAGAGTAATGCCACAAGCATCACAAAGTTGTTGCTTCCCAGTGTCCTCCCAAAGGATGGCAGCCAGCGGTTCGATATTGTTCAGCTGACATTAATGGGGTGTGGATGGGTGTAGACCCCTGAATCTGCCTGTCCTATTGTGTTTTGGCTCATCACTGTGCTATTACAGTACCTACAGCTGCTACTGGATAGTAATTAAATGTTCTTACATATAATTAACTGCTTTCAGCTGACTGCTGAACAGCTTAAACAATCTACATGTAATGGCAGATATTTCTGTGTTAGAATGGTGACAGTTGGTGCCAAATAGCTGAGAAGGTTGGGGCAACAGCCCTTGTGCATCAAAACAGCCTTGTGCTGGCAGATGACTCCTTCTTCAGGCTCCCTCCTTTTCCTGGGGATCCCTGTCCATCCTGGGTCTTTTTGGATCTCTTCAGGACTCACCTCAGTTTTATTTTCTGTAGAGCAAGAGAATTTAGAATTGCAAAAAGGGGGAAATGTGGAGGGGTGTGCAAGGAGTGGTGCTGCCATGGTTCAGTGGGCAGAGATTAATCTGCATCTGCAGTTCCTGGGTCAGCTCTGCGAGTCTGGAGGAACATTTAGCACAGGTACAGTGCCAGAGGTGTGTGAGAGGCTCGGTCTGAAATCCACCTTCAGCAAGAGCTGATCTGTTACATGTTCATTGGTTCATTCCAGTTGTATTCCAGGGCTTTTATGCCTCTGTGTTTTTATCTTGAGTTTCTCCTGCTCAGCTTTGAGGAGCTGGGTGCTGGCTCTCTCTCCTTCCCTGTGTGCATAAAGCTGTTCCTGGCTTGGTGTAGGGTTTTAGGGCTCCACGTGCAGCGGAGCCCAGGACTGGTGCCCTGTTCAGCTGCCTGGCACCTCCCTGCAGTGCCAGCCCATCTCCCACCAAGCCCCAGTGTGGAGCTGTGGTGTTTGCAGTGAGCTGGTCCCTGCCTGGCAGCACCAGCACCAGCCCAGCTTGTCTGGCAGATGCAGTGGAGTAACTCTTTCCCTCGGCCGCAGGCAAAATGAGTCTCCTGCTCTAATTTCATTGTGTTTAGCCACCGCACAAACTCTAAAGCTCCCTGAAATGGGAAGGAAGTAATGTTTAAATTATACATGAGTGAACTGATTTACTCAGCCTGAAGTTTTGAGTTCCGTCCTTATAAATACAAGGCTGGAGCTATCAGTCTGTGCATCCATCCGTCTGCCCGGTGAAGATTGAATTAGCAGGAGCACAAATGCAGACCCAGCACTGTAAAAGCTTTGGCTTAAACCAGTGCAAACCATGTGGGGCAGATGCTGCTGCCACAGGGAACGCGTCGTGTTTGCCTGGGGTTGACTTGTCTGGGAGTCTGCCCTCGCTGGTGGAGGAGACCATTGCTGCAGGGTCCCTTCTGCCCCTGGGAAGTGGTGTAGTCACCTTTCCTGGAAATATTTAAAAAGTGTGTGGATATGACACTTGAGGACATGGTTTAGTGGTCAGCGTGGTGCTGGTGCTGGGTTGGTGGTTGGAATGGATCTTGGAGGTCTTATCCAACCTTAATGATTCAGTGATTCCAAAACTCAGTGTTTTGATAATGTCTGCCCATTCCTGACTGGGAAGGGATTCAGACTGCTCCTCTGTCTGCCTGTTGCTCCTGATGAAGGGGTTTAGCTTCCTGTGTAAGGGGTTTTGCAGAGCATGTAAAATGCTGGTTCAATTCTCTGGTCGCTTCCTATGGGCACGGGCCCCGTGCTCCTTGGGGAGCCCAGTGCCGGAAAGTCGTGGCTGTGCTCGCTGATGGCCTGGAGATCCCTTTTGCAGATGTTTCACCCAAGTCTCTCCTTCCACCTCTTTGGAAATAAATGAACAATCACGCTGCAGTGCTGCCATGCCTGGCCAGGGCCCAGTAGCAAACCGTCCTCCTTGACCCAGAACAGAGGATGCTGAATTTTTATAGGGGCTGCAGCGGTTTTTGGGGTGGGGATGTGCTGGCAGGGGTGTGCCAGGTGGGCAGGGACTCGATCATCAGGCTGCATCCTCTGTGAGCAAACACAGCTCTGTGCTTGGTCCTTGGATGTGGCACCCGGAGAGGCTGAAATGTCTGCGGAGACATAAACAGAAAGGGGGAGAAGTCACGATTCTCCCCCTATTTGTTTGACCTAAATACACTGAAGTAACTGTACCCCCATGAAAGAGATAATTTCCTGACGCTGGAGAGCTTAACATCTGTTTCCTCCCATTTTTTTCAGTGGTACAACATGGTAACGGAAGAACTGGCGGGGTTTTCTTTCCTCTTTTTCTTTTGTATAGCAAGAGGCGCTGCATGCTTGGGCTAAATACGCTCTCCGAGAGCAGACAGGTTTCTCTCAAGGGTTATATGATCATTTGTTCTCTATTTTCTCTCCTTCCTGCCTCCCCCCGCCCCTCCTGGAGAGGAGCGGATACAGCAAAGCCCAGGCAGGACTTCCTTAGCTCAGCCATGCCTTCTGGCAGGCTGCGCCGCGTGCCCTCTCGCCGTCACCCCCCTTCCCCGAGAAACAATGGCCAAAGGCTCCTTCTTGTTTGTTATTTTGGATCCTGCAGAGGAAGAGCCGAGTGGAAGATCGTGTCCCCGGGGGCCCTCGGTGCATTCCAGCTCCGGCAGCGCCCGGCGAGGCTGTCGGCGCCTGGGCTGCGCCGGCCCCGGGCCCTTCGCGCCAGCCGTGTGCTGCTGGGGGGACAGTGGGTTTGGGAGCAAATGTAGCACTGCTGAGAGGTGAGAGAAGGGGGATGGAGAGCCTTGGAGGGGTGTCTGGAGCTGCTGCTCCACAGTGAATGCAGAGCCTGTCCTTGGAACATCCAGCACGGCACGGGTTGTCACTGTGCCAAGAGGAGCTGGGCTTTTGTACCAACCCTTTGTGACATTATGAACCCCCCAGTTTCTCCTTTGCAGCTGGGGTGCAGTGAGCCTCAGACCCTCTCTACCTCTGCCTCCAAAACCCTCCAGGACGACCTTGGGTCTCTGCAGGTGCTTTGAGCCAGCGGCTCAGTGGTGGAGAGCACGTTTCTGGCATGTGATCCCGGCTAGGCTGCCCCAAGGGCAACCCCACCACCAATTTCCTCTTTGTTCCCTTCAAAGGCTTGTTGTTTCCCAGGGCCCCAGTCAAAATAGTTCTTTCAGGTCACTTGATAGAAGGGATTTATGATTTGCCTGGAACCTGGAATATGTGTTCTCCAGAATCCCACAACACCAGGGGATCCTGGAATCACAGAATGGTTTGGGTTGGAAATGGAAAGAACCTTTGAAATCATCCAGTTCCACCCCCTGCCATGGGCAGGGACACCTTCCACTATCCCAGATTGCTCCAAGCCCAGTCCATCCTGGCCTTGGACACTTCCAGGGATCCAGGGGCAGCCACAGCTTCTCTGGGCAACCTGTGCCAGTGCCCTCCTAGTGCTTCAGAGCACTAAATGTTTAAAAAGAAAAATTACTTGTGCTTGTTGCCCCAAATCTGCAGTGATCTGAGGTAGATTTCAGAGATTATGTGGTACCTGCCTGGCAAACAGGCTGAACTGTGTGGTGTTAAATGAGCAATTTCTTTCCATCATTGGAGTCTCTTGAGAAAACTCAGCCTGGATCAGACATTTCCTAATGGATGCTTCCTTTCTAGCAGGTGTTGGTGCCCTGCTGCTGTTGGACCTGGTGTTATGGTTTACCCTGGTTTAACACTGTGGTTTTGCTCTGGTTGTGGATAACTTGGGAGGGCAGCTCAGCAGAAGGAGATTGCCTGTGGAAAGTGTCGCTCCCTCAGGGGTGGCTTGTGACAGCCCTGATTACTTGGGCCTGATTCAGTGTCCTTTAAGTCTATGAGAACTGTTAACTTCAGTGGGTGTTGCCTGGGCCCGTGCTGTGATTTCTGCTGTCTGTCTGCTCAATCACACTGAAAAGGAGCAATACTCCCACCTGTATCATGCAGGAAGAGCCTGTTGCCAAGGGAATGTTGTGCAATCACGAGTGAGATACAGAGTACCTATTTCTTTCTTAGAGATTTGGATAATGCAAAAAATATGGAAAGAATTTGGAGGGGGAATCATGGCTGGAGATACAGATGTTTGTGTAACACACCTGGTGCCCTCAGCTGGGGATTTTATTAATCTCAGCTTATTTGTCCCCCTCAGTGACCTGGAAAAGGAAAGTGGATTTTCAGAATGAAGGGCTACTGCTTGTGTGATGGGAGAGCAGGGCAAGGAAGGGACCCACACAGCCCCTGGTCACTGGAGCTGTTGGCAGTGTTTGGTTGATAGCTGGAGTTTTATAAAACCATCTTCCCCTCCAGGTGTTGTGTGTTTTGGAGAGCAAACACACAAGTCTTTGGTCTCCAAACCTGGCTGAGCCACCCTCCTTGGGCTCAGGTAATCTGAGGGCAGTGGAAGAGGTGGAAGGTAATTGTGTTACCTCGGGTTTTCTGTGGTTGAAGCCCTGCTTTAAGTGATGGTAGTCCCAGCTCAGCTGCTGGGTGGTAACTTGCTACGACTTGACATCTGCAACTGCAGCTCAAGGAGGGGAAAAGTAAACATGTGGTTGACAAGTGGTGTAGTTTTCTGGCTAATAGCTGTTCTCAAATTGTTTCTTCAAGACCTCTTTCCCCTGCACCCCAGAAAGGTGAGCAGTGGTTCATCAGATACTTTCAGGGCCGTTCTCCTCCATACTCAAATTTTATTTTGTCATGATGGGCCTAAATGCCCCCAAGGCTGTGTGGTTTGGTTGATAGAGGCACCTCTGCCCTGCTTGGCTGATGGAAAGTACAGTTTCCCCCAGGCAGCTGCTGCAGGTGTCTGCACAGCGGTGGGCGCTGCGTTCGGCAGCTCCAGCAGGCAGTGGAGCGGATTTTGGCTCCTGCTCAGGGAAGGCTGAGGGAAGCTGGGTGGAATTTTCCCCACTGGTGGGAGGCTTTGCTCTGGGTGAGGCAGTGCCAGTCCTGGGGCTGGAGCTGGCTCAGGGCAGTGCTGGGACCGTGGGCACTGAGGAAGCTGTGCTGGGAGTTGGTTCCTGCCAAGGTCAGCGTGTGGTTCCCGTGTCTTCAGTCCTGTCAATGTTACTGGGGGAATTCAAACACCAACAAGGTAGTTTTGAGGATGAGGAATGATTCAGGTGAGGCTCTGGTGTAAGGGAAGATGGAGAGGAGGCACCAAGCACTGGTCACAGCATGGGTCTCCTCTCTGCTTAGAGTGCTCTGGTCTGGCTTCATGGTGGCAGCTCTAATTTACATCTGGTTTAAAGCTGCTTAAAAAAAGAAAATTAACACCCCCCCCTATTTAATTTCAAAGCCACCCATGTGCCCTGTGATTCTGGATTCTGTTGCTTCTCTGGGGAGGGCTGTGCAGGATCTGTCCCTTGTTATGGGCTCCCTTTTGCCTGACACATGAGGAACAGCCTGTCTCCTCTGTGCTAGCATCCCTCCAAAGACTTCACAGACAAGCCTCTTTCCTTTGAATCTTCTTTCCTCATGTAGGATCCACCCAGCCAAAACCAATAAAACATAACACTGGAAAGAGAAAACAAACAAAAAAAAAAGAACCCTTTTTGATTTCTGTCTTTTGCTGCCGGTTGGCTGCACGACTTGAAACGTCTAAAATGCTTGGTTTTTTTCTTCTCCCCACTCCTTCCAAGCCATTCCAATGTGTTAGTCTTTAAGTTGCAGCAGGAATGTCTGGGAATAACTCACATCCCAAAGTGACAGCCTGAGAAATGAGGAGCTGGTCTCCTCCTCAGGCACCAGATGGAGGAACTGTCCTGCTCAGCCCTTGGTTTTTTGGGAACAAAAACTTCGGTGGTCTCTGCAGGGGCCCACGACAACACAGCTCCTGCGTGAATTTCTGCTACAGGGTTTAAATGGAGGCAGGTGGTGCCGAGGCCCCAAAAGTGCCTGAGGCGGGAGGTTCTCTCTTTAAACCTCCATGGTGGCGAGTACAAGAGGCTGAGTACAGAGATGGCTGAAGCAGAGCAGGGCAGCGTGTGGAGCATCATCACTGTGCTTGGGCTGGGTAACTCCGGGGTGTAACTGGAGGCACCCAGTGGGGCTGTGTGACTGCGTGGGGTGTGTTTGGCAGTGTGTGCTTGGGCTGGGTAACTGTGGGGTCTCTTGGGGGGTGCACATTTAGGATGTGTAAGTGTGGGGTGGATTTGGCTCTATACCATCAGGATGTGTAACTGTATTTGACAGGGTACATTTCGGAGGTATAATTGTGTAATAATAGGGGTGTATTTGGCTGTATTCCATCGGGATGTGTAATTGTGGGGTATATTTGGCTCTATACCATCAGGATGTGTAACTGTGGGGTGTATTTGGCTGTATTCCATCAGGGTGTGTAACTATGGGGTGTATTTGGCTGTATTCCATCGGGATGTGTAATTGTGGGGTATATTTGGCTCTATACCATCAGGATGTGTAACTGTGGGGTATATTGGCCAGTACACATTCAGGATGTGTAAGTGTGGGGTGTATTTGACTCTATGCCATCAGGACGTGTAACTGTATTTGACAGTGAACATTTAGGATGTATAATTGTGGGGTGTATTTGGCTATATTTCATGAGGCTGTGTAACTGTGGGGTGTATTTGACTGTATTCCATTGGGATGTGTAACTGTGGGGTGTATTTGGCTGTATTCCATCGGGATGTGTACCTGTGGAGTGTTTTTGGCTGTATTCCGTC
>VZTJ01000389.1:183159-203499 GCA_013397795.1 Orthonyx spaldingii
TTCCGTCGGGATGTGTACCTGTGGGGTGTTTTTGGCTGTGTTCCGTCGGGATGTGTACCTGTGGGGTGTTTTTGGCTGTATTCCGTCGGGATGTGTACCTGTGGGGTGTATTTGGCTGTATTCCGTCGGGATGTGTACCTGTGGGGTGTTTTTGGCTGTGTTCCGTCGGGATGTGTACCTGTGGGGTGTTTTTGGCTGTGTTCCGTCGGGATGTGTACCTGTGGGGTGTATCTGGCAGGGCACGTTCAGGCGGTGTCACCGTGGGGTCTCTTGGGCACGGCCGGTCCCACCAGCGGCTCCAGCACAGCCCAGAGTGGAGCCAGCAGCAACGCTGGCAGCACCTCACATGATTAGTAAAGGGCAAAAATGGCGAAGAGGAGTGATGGGGGTATAAAAAGTGGTGAGAAACAGCAGCGTGAGCACTGAGGTTGGTGAAGATGGCGAGGAGGAGGTGCTGGAACAGGGGGACGATCCCTGGCAGGACCCGCGGCCTGTGCAGGCCTCATGCTGGGGCAGGTGCTTGTGACGGGAGTGGGACCTGTGACGGCTCCAATGACAGGAATGGCACCTCTGGAAGCTCCACATAGGAGCAGGGGGATGTTCCTGGCAGGAACTGTAGCTTGTGGAGGCGATTCCTGGCAGGAATTATAACCAGTGGAGGCCCCACACAGGAGCAGGTTCTCCTGACAGGAACCGTGGCCTGTGGAGGCCCCACAGGAGCATGGGACAAGTGTGACAAGGAAGGACAACTATTATGTCCCAACCATACCTCTCCCAGTTCCCAATCCCTCAGCACCCCTCGGTGGGAGGTAGATCCCTCAGAAGATGGAAAGTTGAGCCATGGTGGGTGAGGGTAAGGCATTGTGTTAGTTTTATCTTTGTTTCTCATTATCCGAATCAGTTGGCAAAAAATCAAATTGACGGTGATTGGAAAGGGATCACCATATTTCTGTAGCAGCCTATCAGCTTTTTCATCTTATTTCCTGCCTTGCCTCTGTTGGGCTGCACCGTGAGTGGACATCTGGCAGCCCACCACAGCAGCAAACATTCATTTCTGCTACCCTAAGCACCGCTGGTGCCAAAAATGCTTGGCACAACCTGTGTGGCAGGGCTCACGGAAAGCCAGATGACTGTTGTCCATAAAAAAGCGGGATGTAGTTGTTTCTCTTGGCTGTGCTCTGCTTCCGTGGTGTCTCTGCCATCCATGGGGTTATCCCTTGTTGGAGGCAGACATGGTGGCAAGGTAGAAACAGACTTACTTGACTGAGTGCAAGGGTCATGAGCTGCTGCACTAATAACCTTAGTTTTAACAGAAATAGCAAATTTAAATGTTTTTAGTAGATATGGGGACTGTTCTCAGTGCTGGTGTGGCTCTCTTGCTGCTCAGGGGAAAGTGGAGAGCTTCTCCATTGTCAAACACATGTCTTGGGGGCTCACTGTTTCTTCCTTCTTCCTCCTAAGAGTAGGATTGGAAACTGATGGAGTTTAACCCTGTCGGGGGGCCTGGCATGTAGCTCTGCTGTGCAGACAGCCAAGCCAGGACCAGCAGATTTAGCCCCAGGAAGCTGTAATATCGAGACAGGGCAGACGTATTCCAGTGGAAGGGAAACTTTAGGATCCGAGCAGGAGTTGAGCTGTATTCCCACCGGTGGTTCAGAGTGGTTTCCGTTGCTGTTCCGTATGGGGGAATTGTATTTTTAATCCTGTCCACTGGAACTCACTTGGGGGGAACACGTTTTGTGTAGTGTTGAGTGGTAGCCAAGCAGCTTTCATTGAGCAGACCAGTTCCAGGAGGGATTCCTGTGCCGGTGCTATTGCTGCAGTAGGAAAAACCTGGCTTGGGTATTCCATGAGTTCTCTGATGTTGTAGTATTTCAGAATTGCATCGCTTCCAGGAAAAGGCTCATCCTGACTTTTCTTTGAATGCCTGCCTGGAGAGACCAAACTATTGGGAGCGTGGTGGTGGTTCCTGGCAGATGGGGGTGGTGGAGATGACAGTGACATGTGCAGGGACACTCACTGGAATTTCCTCCCTTCCTCTCTGCTGTGAACTCTGATGCATTTGGAGTCTCCGCCACTTGCAAAACGAAGATGTGATTCATGGGATTCTGAGCATACTTTGTGGTAACTTTATTAGTGCAGGAAGTTTATTTGTGGTCACTAAATGTTCAGTCATTTAAATCAGATTTAAGTAGCTTTAAAATTTATATAGTTTGGAAGCAAAATTTCAGCCTCCCTGGATTCAATGGGGAAAACCACTACAGCCACTGGGATAAGATTTGACTTGTGATGCTTTAAGAAATGCGTCTTCTAAAGGTTTTCTGCTCCTAATTGCATTCCTTTGTTCTTTTTCCTAAAAGTCTCGTGAAGAGAGCAATCTGAAGACCATGCGCCCGTGACTCCTGCTAGCAGCCTGTGAGCCAGGGCGATGGAAGTTCCAGAGGGCCGCCAGCGCGCTGCTTCCGTAGCCATTCCCAATGGATACGCCAACAGGATTTTCCAAGCAAACATGGAGGGAGGGAGCACGGACGCCTTGGAGGCCTGCGGTGCTGAGCACTGCGCCGCCGGCGACGCAGCCCCCAGCGAGCAGGAGGAAACACACCGGTATAAGAAGCCAACCAAGGGCAACCGGATCTGGAATTTCGTCAGGCGAAGGAAAGGACTCTCTACGAACAAAGACAGGCCCCAGTCCATGATCCTGCTGGGAGTTACCTCTGAGGCCTCAGAATTAAAAAAGCCATCCTTCATGGACAGGGTACGGTCGTCAAAAAAGGGGAGATCCTCCAGGACGCCCAAGAACGTGGATTTGAGAGCGTCCAGAGCGCAGGATGTGTGTGACCCTGAGGAGGACCTGCACTGCAGTGGGCAGAGAGCTGTCTACAGGGTTAAGAAGCTGGGTGATGACCGGAGGCCCTCCCGCCACTCGTACGCGGGGTACATCGAGGATTTGGACTCTTCTTTTGAGGACATAGAGCTGAACATCAGCATTCCTGAACTTGATACCACTGAAAGTAAATGTCTCAGGGATATCAGTGGCAGATTACATGGTGAGGATAATGATGGCAACTGCCACAGAACACCAGCCAGGAAGAGCGAGTCTTTGAATTTTGAACATGTTAAGAGTCCTGCAATTACAGAAGGGGACAATCAAAAGAGGTGTGCTGTGCTCCCACAGGAGAGCAGGAGAGGAAGGAGCTCTGATGTCTGGAGCTATCTGAAAGGAATTTCATTAGCTAGCAAAGATAATTCAAAGCTCCCAGATCAAAGGGCTGAAACCAATTTCCAGAACTTAGAAAATACAACTGATCATTCCGCTTCTTACTTTGACTTTGATACGAGATGTGAGGAGAATCTCAGCCAGCGGAAAAAATCAAACGGTGCCACCAAAGCCACTCACTTTGGGGGGGTTGTGAGGTTCTTAACCAGCGTGGCCGAGGCAGCTCGGCGGCTGCGAGGCTCCTCGAGGGCGTTTTCCCCCGACGAGAAGAGGCCCCAGCGGAGTTTCCGAGGCCGGAGGCAGGACGTTGCCTCCCCCAAAGAGGGCTTGGTTATCGAGAACGAGAGCGCCAAGGCCTTCTGCACGGTGGGAGCCTGTCTGCAGTCCCCGGATTCAGGCACGTGGGAGAACCTGAGCTTTGAGAGCTTAGCGGGGAAGGAGCCTGTGCAGCACTGCAAAACCATGGAAGGGCCGAAAGACGTTGCTTGCTCTGGGCTGGACAGGGGGAATGAGCGGCTTAATCAATCAGCACTTTCTCCCTCGGGGCCAGAACCATCCATGTCCCGCCTGGCAGAGCTTGCAGATGGCTCTGTCACTGAGCTGAACAGCAAAGACCCCTCTGAGGATCTGGTTGAACTTCCACAGACAGCTCTGACTGAACCCATTCAGGACTTGGGCACTACTCCAGCGAAGACCCAGGTTATGGCCAGGGACCTGCCACCTTCTCATCATCTTGCTGTGAATATTCTGGATACTGTGGACCTGGGCCATTCTCCAGCTGCCAGTGGAGACTTTCCTGCAGAAACTGAAGTGCAGAGCCACCTTCCCCAGGCATCACCAACTAAACTTGATTCTGAGGATGTGGCTTTTGCCCCAGTGGTTGCTGTAGACATGGATCCATCTCCAGCAGTTGCTCGGGAGCTTTCAGAGACAGAACTGGATAATCAGGACTTGAGAAATCCTGAACTGCCTTTGCAAAACTTGTCTGGAGGTGAGCTGGAGCTTCAAGACACCGGCAGTACCCTGGAGAGGGTCATGGGCAGGGACCTGCCACCTTCTCCTGATCTTCCTGTCAATAATCTGGATGCTGCAGATCTGGGCTGTTCTCCAGCTGCTGATGGTGCCTTTCCTTCAGCAACTGAGGCTCAGACCCACCTCCCACAGACATCACTGACTGCACTTGATACTGAGGACGTGGCTTGTGCCCCAGTGATTGCTAAAGACGTGGATCCATCTCCAGCTGTGTCTCAGGAAATTTCAAGGACAGAACTGGATAATCAGGACTTGAGAAATCCTGAGCTGCCTTTGCAAGGATTGTTGGGAGGTGAGCTGGGGATTCAGGGCTCGAGCAGTGCTCCAGAGACATCCCAGCTTGTGGGCAGGGACGTGCCACCTTCTCCTGATCTTCCTGTGAATGAGCTGGATACTGTGGACTTGGACCATTCCCCAGCTGGCAGTGGTGACTTCTCTGCAGTGGCTGAGGCTCCGATCCACCTTCCACAGGCAGCTCTGACTGAAGAGTTTCAAGACACTGTCAGTGCTCTGGAGAAGAGTCAGGTCATGGACAGGGACCTGCCACCTCCTCATGACATTCCTGGGAATATTCTGGATGCTGCGGACATGGGCTGTTCCGCGGTTGCTGACGTTGACTTTTCTGTAGTGACTTTTTTGAAGTGTTCCACAGTGAAAAGACAGGGTCTGGAACAGCCCGGTGGCCGCATTAAGAAGCGGGGCACCGCTTCGTTTGTGGAACAGAACTCTGTGGAGGTCATGGACAGGGTGGATGAGTTCAGCTGCAGCACGGAGTGCAGGCCCTTCCAGGTGCACGTCTCGAGGATCGTCTCCTCCGGACGGCTCAAAAATGGAAAGGTACGAGCAGCTGCGTAAGGTTTGCAGTAAGACCACCCTGTTGTACATCTTATGGAGCTGGTTTGCACTTGAAAGCATTTTTTTACATCCCTCATTGGGATTCCCAGTTAAGGAGGTTGTTGAATGGTGGCAGCAGACACAGCTTTTGTATCAGAGTCTGAGCTCTTAAACCTCCAGAGCTGCTCCTCCTGTGACCCTTTGTGTGTATCAGTGTCTCTTGAAGAGGGTGTAGCAGTTTATGTATTCCTAGACACTGCCTTTAGGTTTTTTCCTCTCTGCATTTAAGTTCATTTGAAGTAGAAGCTCCTAAGAAGAGGGATTTTGCCAAATTGAGAGTTAAGTGCTCTGTGGGCAATCAGAATTCAACGACTGATCTTTGGCCTCTGTGTTTTCTTACCTAAAATAGTTGTAGGAGTGATGGGGTGGGTGATTGATTGAGAGGCAGGCGGTGCTGGTGACTCCAGTCATGGCAGGGCATTCCTGTCTGGTACAAGCAAGTCTTTCAAAGCTCATAGAATCCTCAAAACATCTAAGTGCATGTTACATTTTGGACTAGGTTCTGGGTATTACAAATCTGTCTTGTCCAGGTTATTGCTAGGAAACCTCGGAAGTCCTGTGGAGCCAATGTGAAGTCCAGCTTTAGGGTTCTTTTGGGTACCTGCTGGTTAACTGAGGCTGGGATGAGAACTTTTGTTTTATTCAAGGTTCCAGGTAGAAAAATCAGGTTGATTTGTGAAAATCTTTCTCTTTTCCTTTTGGATTTGGAGAGAAAAGAGATATTCCAGAGGCGGTGACACTGTTCCCTGTTTGAAAAGGGGTCACAATAGCTTCTGAGCCAAGAGGGGAAGTGTTTGAAAATTGGCAGCAGATTAGAAATGCTGGGGGGAAAAAAATCTGAACTTCTGACTCGCAGCTAAAACAGGCAGTAGTATTGTTAGTTATTCCTGGTTTTGTTTTTCTGCTCCATTTTGTGTCATACAAAGAGTTACAGAAGCTCTCTGTAATCCCAGGCACTCCAGAGGTGGAGTGAGCAGTGCTTGGTCACTTTTTGCGGTTTCTGGAAGAAACATTTTTTGGAGGAGCTTGAGAGGGCTGTGGTTTGAAATCCCTTCACAGGGACCCAGCTGAAAGTATTCTGGGCAGGAGCAAGAGAAGAGAGGCATGAAAGGATGGAGTGGAGCAGAGGGAAATAGCAGCACTGTTCTCCCAGAGCAGCCACATCCCCGCTAGGAGGGCAGGGGCTGCCTGTCTGATCCCAGCGCCCTCAGGGCACAATCCCAGCTCAGCTGTGTGAACAGGAGATGCCCTGAGTCCCAGCTCAGCTGTTGCAGCTTACAAACATCACCGAGAAACTTAAATATGGTGCTTGAGATAACCGGGCAGGAAACCTCCCCCGAGTTCCCGTGGAGCGTGGCGATAGCACACGACCTCCGGGCTGCCACGGCTTCCTCCGGCAGGGAGGGCTGGCTGCCTCCTGGGCAGGAGCAGCAGCAGCGTGGGAGGGCAAGCAGACAAACCCACCTGGGTTGTGGGCACCTCCTGCACCCCAGAAACTCCTGCTGCAGGTTTGAAATGCACGGCGCTCTGGTGGTGGCACCAAACCCAGAGCAAAGCGAGGACGAAGGAGGGATCTCCTGGGCAGGAAAATCCCTGCAGAGTCTGCCAGCAGCTCCAGTAACAAATGACCTGAGATACCCCAGGGATTTGCTCGCCTATCTCCCATCAGGGAGCGGCACTCGGAAACACTTTACCGAAAATAAACATGGAAGAGGAGTAAGTTCAGCCTGAGCGTGACAGTAGCAGCAGGCTCCAGCCTCTTATTGTTTTAGGGCTCAATCCATCTCTTTGCTGGCACCTGTTCCTCAGGACAGTCGCTGGCCCTGCTGCCTCCACTCCAGGCTGCTCTGATTAACTGTAGGATTTGTATTTCAAGGGAAGTGCTCAGCCACAGGCAGGGAGAAGGTGCTGCCAGCACAGGGTGGCTTGGCCAGGCTTGCTGTGAGCGAGTTCCCCAGCAGTTTTACAGTGTGTGAGCAGTGTAGGGCAGAAAGCATTTCCCAAACAACTGAAACCTTGTCCCACCAAAAGCATAAAAGTTCCTGTTCCCACAGAGGCTCCTGTGAGGAGATGGTGTGAGAGGCTGAGGCTGGTGTAGCATGAGGGATGCTGGAGTGGGGTTTAGGGGATCTGCACATTAATTCTGTCAATAAATAAATCTGTTTAGCTATAATCTCCTGCAATTAATGCCCCTATTTTTTGCTTCCTGGCCTTTAAAAATTCTAATGTCTTTGGGCAGGACCTGAGTGATGTTATGGGCAAGTAGTTGGGTAGGATTTGCTCCTGGTGCTTTAAGGGAAATAACATTGCAGCAGCGTTTAGTAAGAGCAGCTGCAGAAAGGTAGAAAAGCACATCCCTGATAGTTTCTTTCAGACCCCATCCCAAACTCTCATGTGTTCTGGGAACTTGTGAAACAGTGGAGATAAAATGTTTTGAAGAATTGGAAGAACAGTAAAGGTCAAAACAAACTGTCAGTGGGAAGTGAATTGCTCCATCCATGCTGCTGCAGCTCTGGAATCAAAGTGCCATCCTTATTGTGAGAGATACGAGAAATGGAGTAAAAGATGACATGGAGGTTTTGCAAGTTTTTGGACAGAGTTTCCATTTCCATGTCTCCACTGAAGCGAATTACCCTCATTGCACCTCTGAAAACACCACAGCATCCCAACAGGGAGACTGCTGCTGCAGGAAGTCAGGTGTAGCCCCAGGAGTTGGTTTTGACCACTTCCAGGAGCTTGAGATGATGCTTAGATGGAAAGCAGCTTTGATACCATTAGCAGAGTAATTTGCAGTTCCAGCTTTCCATGAGGGTTCCAAAGTGGCTGATGTATCCCTGCACGGGGCTTGTGGGTCATTTGATAGCTCCTTTGGAGTGACATGAGGAAAGGTTGCAAAACAGGCACCTGAGTTCATATTTCAGGTATCCATTTGGAGTTTTTAGGACCCAGAAACAAGTTTCAGATTTATTGCTAGCAGAGAGATCTGCCATGGGATGAGATCCCGGCTTGTCCCAGGGCCAGACCGGGAACATCTCCGAGCCTCTGGGCTGTGTCACCCCCGCAGTGACAGAGCAGAGGGCTTCCACCGCAGTCTTTCTGTGCCCTCTGCTGGCTTGTTTGGGAAATAAGAGGTTATTTTTATGGAACAGAAAGCCTAATCTTTTTCTTTGGGGGTTAGAATTTTGTCTCCAAAGCGTTTGCAGGCTGCAGCTTACTTCTGACTGTTGTGGCTGCGCATAGACCCCAGCTGGGTTTGTGGGGCTGTTCTTTGGGGGAGTTAGGACTGCCAGAAGTGTGAAAATGAGATTTCTACGGGCTTGTCAGCCTTGGCAAACGCTGTGTGTCCCAGAGGATGAGGTGCCAGGCCAATGGGATGCTGTGTTTCCCAGCCAGTTTGGTTTCAGAGCTCTGTGAGGGGCTGTGTGCTCAAACTCCTGCGTCACTGCAGATATTTCTCCGGAGCAGCTGCTGGGGTTGTTCCTCTGGGTCCTGGACTCGGGATCCAACCTGTCCCAGTGCCACAAAGGCTGTCCCAGGTGTGAGTGTAGTGCTGTCTGAGTCCCCACGTGGATCTGGGTGCTGTCAGGGCAGTAGGAGGTGTTTGGGATTCCTGTGTGTGGGAACAGGAGCCTCTCCCTGCGCTGGGTCCGACTGGAAGCGCAGGATCGCTGATTTGCCTGAGTGTGCACATGCCAGGGGATGGGTTTGCAGATCTGCTGCCTGATAGCTGGGGTATAGCTCAGATCCTCCCACAGCTTTGGGCTTTGGCTTTAGTGGTGCACCAAGTGCCTTTTCACAAGAGGAAGATCCAGCAGCTTCCCTTTTCTGTGTTTGCTGAGAAGTTGCAGGTGATGCCCAGCAAGTTCCTGGTGACCTGCAGCTTGAGATTGTTTTATTGTCGCTCTGCTTCACAGCACGTTGGGAGCAGCTGCAGAGATGGGATTGCTGAGGGGATTTATCCCTTCCCTCCCACTGCTGAGTGACACTGACCAGGAAATGGTATCTGGGAGAGTTGATCTTCAGAACTTTCTTCATCTCCTGGTTATTCAGCTCCTGGGTTGTGTCTCAGCCTGCTGTAACAAAAGGCTTTATAGTCCTTCCAAATGAAGCAACAGTACTTTCTAAATCCTGCTGTTGCCAAAAGAGTGCTGTATTCCTGTCTGCAGCGAGGTGCAATTTACTTGCAGAATGAAGACTTGGGGTATTTATGGCTTTTAATATGGTTGTGTCTGACAATCATTTTATTTTTAGAGGAGACAAAACCTCTAAAGCCTATCTACAAGCTGCTCAGATTCTTGTATTTATAATAGCCAGGAGGTGCTAGCAAAATCTTGAATTAAAGCCTATATTTAGTGCTATCTATAGTGGGGTAGGGTTTTTTGGGAAGCGTATTTTTAACATTGTCTGGGAAAGGCAGGTTGAGTTTGCAAAGCTGATAGGCTTTGCATGTATATATAACCAGCCATGGAACACATGGATAATTCAGATTTCCACGTTTGCTTTAAATACATGGCGTGTCTGTGTCATTCCCAGCCTCAAAAGTTACAACAGGGCATCAGAGCAGTGATGGGAAGGGGCAGCTGTGGGCATTGCTGGCCTTGTGCTAAAGGGACTCTGTGTTCAAAACTTGCCTGGAAGGGAGCTTTTCTTTGACTTTTACCTCCTCCCAGCTGTTTTCCAGCCCAGAGAAGTGTGCTGGCTCACTGGATATGATGCTGGTGCTGGGAGATGGAGCCTTAATTCATCCACAGCTTTTCTTTGGGGTAATTACAGCCTGTCTGCTTTGTTCCTTATCTGAAAATGAAAATAACAGCACATCAGGGAAAATGGGCTGCTGGAGTGCTGAGGATGGACACACCAAACCATCCCAGGCACCCAGTTATTAGCAGGCTCCTGGAAATACGACACATGTGTCTGTGATTGAGCCTGGAAACCTCCCCGCGAGGAACACCTCCTGTTTGCTTCCCCTGACCTTTGTTAAATGATTTTCCTTCTGATTTCTTGACTCTAAGATTATACACGAGACCTCCACGGTGTCACATGTCACAGAGAATAAAATGAAAAGTAGGAGTTTGAATTGTGATGTTTTTAAAAAGAACATTCCATTTTGCAAAATGTCACGGTACAGTTGTCATTTTCAGGAACTTTTCCTCCTGGAATAGAATGATAAAAGTTGGAGTGAGGAAAACGCCAACGTTTTTCTCCACTTAGCTGTGAATGCCAATTCTTTGGATTAGTGTTACCAAGCATTAAGGTATAACTGGGGCGTTTGACCATTTTATGGGTGCTTCAGTCAATTGCAACTGTTTTATTCAGGTAAATATTTTTCAGGTAGCGCGGGAGCTCAGGACTTCTGAACAACGAATCAATATGATTTCGCAGAAGCCATTTATTGTTTACAAAACACTCTTATTTATACCTTTACAAGTGCTGTACACGTGATCACACATTACATGATTGGTCCCTCTGGTTTGTCCACGTGCTTTGCATGCACTTTTCGGAAAATGTAATTGGTTCTTGGTTTAGTGCAGCACAGTCTTTCTTTATCTATTTCTTGCTGTCTTGGTATTCTGTTTTTCAGCTTTTCCTTTCCCAATTTAGCGCAGCTTACATTTCAGTGGCCTTGATGAATTCTTGAGGGCTTTGATAAGCGTAACTACAGGTGGTTTTGGCTGGGGCACACTGTCAGTGTTCAAATGCATTACAACAAGGTAGGCTGTAGATGCAAGGACATGTCTTGTTAGCTGTTGTCACCAGAGAGCTGGTGCCATCCTGCCAAGCAGTTTGGCTGCTCTTTGCTGTCCCTTGGCAGCAGCCAGCCCTTGCTGGTACAGGGTCCTGAGCACCAGCTCATTCCTTCCCTGGGTGTGCTCCTGCTGGGGCTGGGCAGTGGGAGAGCAGCTTCACCCCCAGAACGCAGAGCAGCGAGTGGGGCTCCATCAGGGTTACTCCCAGAATTCCTGGGACACTCAGTGCTGCTGGAAGTGTTGGACTCAAACCTGTGCAAGCTCTGAGCTCTGTGCAATGGGAGCTCCACACCAGGGCCAGCAGGTCCTGAGCTTGCAGCGGGCTTGGGAATTCTGTGTGTTATTGTGTGTCCTGTGGTTGCTTTGCCTGAGCTTTGAGTGCTGCTGGTAAAACCCTTCTGTGCCCTTCTCTCGGCAGCCGACGTCCCATCCCTCGCAGCCGTCCCCGCAGGCAGAGCCCTTCAAGGCGCTGGTGGAGCGCTGCCGCTCCGAGCCCCTCTCGCAGAGCACCCCGATGGGGCTGGACCAGCTGGGAGGGCGCATGCAGCACCTGCTCCGGAGGCGTGGTGAGTGGCTCTTCTCTCCAGATTTGCTTTTGGGTGTCACCCGTCCTGCAGAGGAGGCAGCAGGGCTGGGAAGGGCAGGAGCTGGGGCTCGCATCTGTGCTGGTTACATCCCTGACGCCAGGTGAGGGAGCTCCGCGTGCTGAGGAGTTTCTTGCTGGTAAATAGGATCTCCTCGTGTACAGTGTGTTTGTGAAACAAGGGTACTTTCTCTCGTTAATGTCTCTGAACACAGTCCCCATAATCTGGTTACGAGAGGATGACTGGGGTAGGAACGTGAGGTGTAAAAGCTGTTCAGCAACTGCTGTGTGAGTTTGTATTTGGTAGTTTTCTCTTGGATTTCTGTCCTGTGAGAATCCTCTGTGGTGAGTGCTCACCGAGTACTCACCCGTTGGAGGTGGTGAGTGGTGATGGAGATCACAACTCAAGTCTGATGTTTGTTCGGAAACACAAGAAGTGAGGGGCTTTTCCCTCGTGTGCTTGGGTACTTTTCATGATCGAGGGAGGAATCTCGTGAGCCAGAGCCTGGGATGACCTCTCTGCATTTGTCCTGCTCACAGTGACACCAGAGAGAGCACCACGGAATGCGTTTGCTGGCAGGTAAATTGGCTGACGGCTGAATAGATGACATCATTTTTTGAACCTCCTAATTAAAAAGATTGATAATGAGAGAAAGGAAATGATCTCCTGAAGGGCCACTGCTGGAATGAAGAATCCTGTGATTTAGCAATGGGCAAGCATGGGAGTGCTGCCAGATTGTGCTGGCATTGCTCGGGAGCGCTCCGGGGATCCGGGCGGCTGATGGATGGTGGCAGCACATCGGGGTTAAGAAGAACTGGGGAGGACAAGGCAAATTGGCTGCCTGTGCTGTTAATTGATGGCTCTGCTGCTGGGTGCACACACTCCTAGCCCAGGGGAGTCACACACATGCCTCAGTGAGAGCATTCCCTGTTTGCTGCTCTGTCCATCGCCCGAGTCCCTGGAGCCGCCAGCAGCCTCCTGCTATAATCGGCACCGTGCTGCAGCCTGGCTCTCCAAGAGTCTCCAAAGTGAAACGTGGGCTGCTAAAAATAGCAGCAGGCTGCCTGCATCAGCACTGAGGAAATAGGTCTCAGTGCAATCTCTCTCCCAGCAACGCTGGAAGAAAATCGGGATGGCTGCCCAGGCAGCCTGCAGCGGCACCCCAGCCCTGCTGCCCAGGCCAGAGCCTCACATGTTTGCTTTGGGGGTCTCCACTCTCCCAAAGTCTGGAACCATTGATGCTGGTCTCAAACCCCTCAGGACTGGCACAGTCTGAAACCTCTGCCTGGGTTAGAGGTATGTCAGGAGATAGAAATTTAGCATTGTGCATCTTTGAGGGAAGGTTTCCAGAACGTGGCTGTTTTCTGTAGATCCTTGCTCCAGGACTGGGAAGAGGAGCCTCCAGGTGCTGGAAACACCTGTGGGGATGCAGGTACCATATCTGTGCCCTGCCTGGATCACACGTACCTGTGCTGGCAGCTGCTGTGGGGGCACCAGTGGTGCTCAGCTCTATTTCCTTCCAGGCCAGGGCATGTGAAGAGCCTGATGGAAGAAGGGATTAAAATCTAAGCTTGCCAAATGTGGGAGGGAAAACTCTGGTTTTACACAGAATAGCAGCTTCACCCCCAAAAGAGAGGGATAGGATGTGGAGCTGAAAATTTGGCTGAATTGGAAAAGTAGAGCTCATTTGCCGGGTTTCCACAAGCTGCTGTGTGCCTGGGTAGTGCCACCTGCAAGGCCAGGCTGGGGTCTGGTGTGAGTGGTATCACTCAGTGCTAGAGCAGAACTGCATCTGTGACGGCTTGGCCTGAAACGCTGGGGATGAGAACCAGCCCAGTCTCCTTAAAAAAACACCTTTTATGGATTTGCCCGTTCTCGGGTTGTGTGTAAATTTGAGGAGCTGTTTCTTTTCCAAGGCCTGGCGTCCTGTGGACCACAGTGCCTGTGCAGCTGGGACTGCTGCAGGTGCTGCTGCTGAGGCAGTTGTGAGGCAGGGAGCTGCCCTGTGCTGCAGGGGGTGAGGGTCTCCTGCTCCTGGCAGAGCATCCTGGCTCCACACCCAGCCAGGCTGACCCCACCTCGGGATGTGACTCCCCGCTCTGCCTTTGTAGTATCCAAGCTGCACTATTTCTCTGGTGTCCCAAGAGCACTGAATAAAGCACCTAAATATACTCTCTGCTCTCTTTTTCTAAAGGAGAGGTTGAATGAGTCTCTTGCAAACAATTTTGTTTCTTTCATTTAAAAGAACAGCCTCCGCCCCCAGCCTGAGCTAAAGCACAGCATTTATCTTTTGTCATTCCTTTTTTTTTTTCGTGTGTTCCCGTGGATTTTCTCCTGGCAGCTGAGAACGAGCAGGCTTCAAAGACCCTGAAGGTGCGCGGGAACTGCAGGAACGGCGGCCGTCGATGGAACCTCTTCAAGCCTGGAGCTGAGAAGCTGCAGATCAGTCGGGTAAGGAGCTGCGTGGAACGTGCCTCTGCCTGCTGCAGGGCTGGGCTTTGCCTGCTTTGGCCTTTGTGTTGGTAACAATGTGCTTGACTAACAGCCTCCTCAGTCCCTGGGTCCTTCAGCCACAGATGGGGATTGTTTTGGTTTGTTATTATTTTGTAGCAATGGAAGCACAGATGCACTGTCCTGTCCCCCAAATCAGTGTCCTTCCAAGTGTAGCAGAGGCTTTCTGCACTGTCCCTGGCCCCCTGTGCCTGTGCTGAGTGTTCCTTGCAGGTGGAGGGAACTGTGACGTTTCCCATCGCTTTCGGATCTGCTCCCTGGTTTTGATGGGTTTATTTTTTCTCCTTCCCTTTTTAGCCATGTGTCCTTTGGGTTTGGTGCTGCTCCCAGCACCATCTCGATGACAAATTGATGTCACTGCTTCTTTCCCAGAGTGTTTTGCAAATATAGGCACAGTCCATTTGGTTCTTTTTTTGTGAATGATGCTTCTAATGGGGGAAGTAAAAGCTGTTGTGGGCCTGGGGATGTTCATGTTTTTCTCTGGGAAAAATTGAAGAGATGGCAAAAAATGTATAATTTGTCTGATATGTTTCCTTGCTTGGGTGGGGGGTTGTTTTGGTTTTTTTTTTTTTTTTGCTGTGCCTTGTGTTTGAAATCTGGAGACTTTGGTTATTTTGTGGTTGTGTTTTGGATTTGTAGCGCTCATGAGTCTGGTTTCACTGGTACCCAACATATCTGAATTGCCCAAAACCCAGTAGATTTTCCAGCTTGCAGTGTGATGCAGGCAGAGCTTTCTGGTGAGTGTGGCAGAAGAAGTCTGGCCCTTGTTGTTCCTCTAGGGCACACAAACAAAGGATGAGCTGGGAGCCAGGAATTTCCCTGCTGGAACAGAGAGGGGAACTGACCTTCTGTGGTTGTGTCTCTGTGGCTCTTTCCCGCCCCATTGCTGTCCTTCCTTACCAGACCTTTATTGTGTTCCTTTCCCCTTTGGTATTTGATGAGCTGCCTTCCTGAAATGTGATTTCCAGAGAGGCCTGGCCCCTGTGTCTGTTTTTCCATCACAGGAGCAGTGAGTTGGCAGTGAGTGAGACTGAACTTCTCCATGCTCCTTGTGTTGGGTGTTGGTTTCCAGGGAGCAGGGATGGACTGCTGGACTTCTGGTCACTTGTGACTCTCTGGAATTCCATCTTGCATCACTTCTGTGTTCTTTGCTGAGTTTTTGTGGGCTGAGGTACAAAGGCAGAGGAGAGATAGACAGGGAGTTCAGCCCTTCTGTTTCTCTTCCTTCCCTTTGGGTCCTACCTTGCCGCCCAGACACAAACTGCTTCTTTCAACTCAGGAAGGCTGTTCTGGTTTTAGGCAAGCTGAACACCTAAAGCTTTGAACAAAGTTCCTGGAAGATGAAATGATCCAGAGCCAACCAGTCTGTTTGTCCTTGGGGCCAGGATAAAGGCAGCTGACTGCAGAGCAATCCAGCAGTGAAATACCCTGAGTGTGCAAGCCCTGCCTTGGAATGTTTCAGGTGTGTTACTCGTGAGCTGTGTGCATGTTCAGGATCAGGTGCTGACCAGTGCATGGATATATTTGGTCTACCTTAATGAATCACTTTATTAATCCTTTAAGAGGGGTCTTTTCAGCTTCCATAGCTGTTCTGGAGACCCTCCTGGAAGCCAAGGTGCTGTTTTGACACAGGACTGCTCCTGAATTACCTGTGCCCTGAGCATCCTGGTAAAGCCAGGCCTGCACACAGAGCCTGACATCAGAGACACTGAGAGAGGCTGTGGAAAACTGAAACCTCAGCAAACCAAAAACCCTGCTGAAGTCTGGGAAAGGTTGGCTAAGAAACTGTGCTTCTCCTGTGGTGATAGGTGGGCAGGAGGTGGAGCTGGAAAGGGAAGTGAGCTGCTCATGAGCACAGAGGTCTGTGGGTGCTGTGTGGCTCATGCCAAAGACCTGTGCACCACTGAGACAGAGAATTGGCTTTGGGGAGGTTTGTTTTTAAGGCAGCTTGTTGCTAAACTATGGCAAACGGGCAGGTGTGGAACCTGTGCTGGGGTTTTAAATCAGAGGTGCTGTGCCAGTGCTGCAGGAGTAGGATTTGTAAATGTGGCTCACAACAGCTGTGCTGGAAAACTCAGCTGTCGCCTCTGCCCCAAGCTCAGTGAAGATCTACAGGGCTGCAAATCACCTCTTGGCCAGAAAGAAGTTTCCGCTCTGGCAAGATTTATCAGTCTGGGGTGAGATTTGTGGGCCTGGGTGTCTCTTGTCAGGTGCCTTCATTACCAGCTGACACCAGTGAGGTGGCAGAGCCAGTGCAGAAAACAGGGATTTATCCTTCCAAAGCAGAGGCCAGGCTTCTGCAGGACCTGTGCTGATTTCCATCTTGAATGGGAATCTTGAGGTGGGGAGAGAGCAGGAGGAGACTGACAGAGCATCAGGCTTGTCTTGGGGGCAGCAGTCCCTTGGGGGAAGGAGGGTGGTTGTGCAAGAAGAGCACTGGGGTCACTGCAAGTCCTTCGGAGCTCCAGAGCCTTGTGAACCCTCAGAGGCTGCTTATTCTTTGCTTTGCACAACGTACAGATTTTGGCAAAAACATTCCCCTTTCCCCTTCTTTTTTGGGGGGGAAGGGGTGGTGGTGGTTTTGTGGTTTTTTTTGGTTTGGGGTGGTTGTATGTGTGAGTCAGCAATGGCACCTCTCACTGAGGAGTTGATCCTAACCCCGGGGAGGAACCCCCTTGGTCAAGGGCTCAGTTTGTCATTGTTGTTTGTCACAGCTGGTACCTGTGTCTATCATTTGGCAGCTGACTGCATCTGATTCCATCTGTCCAGAGAGCAGGGATGGCAAAATGCAGCTGTGGTGGCAGCAGAAAGAAGGGCAAGTGTCTGATCCCTGCTCCATCTCCTCTGACCTGGGGGAGCACATGTGCCTGCACAAACCTGGGGGTTTTCCCTCTGCTCATGGCTCCTTTCTCCTGTCAGTCCTTCCCCAAGAGTCTGCAGGTCTGGGCACGAGCTGGAGAAGTTTTCTGTGGAGTAGATAAGGTTATTGTTCCCACTTTGTAGCTGGGAATAAGAAAACTGAACCACTGGAGGGTGGAACATGTGGAGCCATACAATTTTTTTTGTTATTTCTCCCCTAATTTAAGAAGCAGGTAAAAGGTGAATAGGGTCAGACTTCCAAAAGCTTTCACTATTTTATTTTTCTTCCAGTGTACACTCTTCAGCCTGGAGAAAACTCTGTGTTGAAGCAGTTTATGTGCAGAGCATTTTGGTTTAGCACTTAGGTCACTCCAGAGCCTTTGCTTTTATGGGAGCAGTTTGGCACAATCCAGACCAACTTGCAGGAGACCTCAAGGTGCCCCAAACCACAGACTTTGCTGCAACAGAGGCCCCAAAGAGTGCCCTGGAAGGCTGCCCTGACAGGACCCTCAGCATCCATCATGCCTCTGATTACCCTCAGGCAGGTCCTGGCAGCTGGGCTGTGCCTGATCCTTGGGGCCACGGGCATGGGGAGCAATGATTTCCTTTCTGCAGCCCCAGAGTGGTGCAGGGAGATGTTTTATGGTCTGGATGTCAGAAGCAGAGGGTGACAGTCCCATCCTGACCCGAATCACTGGCCTCTGCTGCCCCTTGTGAGGGAACCTTTCGCTTCTTGTTAGCTGCCCAGTCAAAGTCATCTCAGCTTTTTCCACAGACAGCTGCTCTGGGGATGTGCTTCAGAAGGAGATTCTGCCTTTCCTAAAATGGAAAGCCTCCTCTCAATGTGTGGAGGTGTGTTAGTTCTCTCTGTCTTACCTGTGATGAGAGATTTAATTTCCAGCCTTTAGAGATGACTGCAGCCATTCCTGTTCTCTGCTCCTTCCCTCCTTTCCTGCCCTGCTCTTGTACAAGGGACTAAAGCCCAAATTGATATGCTGGAGGAAGCCACTGTTAATTAGCTAGACTGGAAACTTTGCATGAGAGCCAGCTTCTTTGACATCCCCTACACTAATAATAGGCAGGCCTGCTGTGCAGAGGTGTTGAATATTCACAGAACCCACCCCCCCAGCCTGTCCTTTCTCCTCTGGAAGTCAGGAGCTCTTTCCAGAGGCTGGTGGGGGGTTGCCAGAGCAATGATGGTGGATGTGCCAGTCTGCAGCTCCCCAGAGCTAAATCCCCACTGGCTGTGTTTATGAGGAATAGGAAATTCAGGCAACGTGCAGCCTCCAGGAGCACAGAGTGAAGGGGAAGTTGATTTGGGTTCTCTCTGGCTCTCACTGTGCTGCAACGAGCAGGGAATGCTGCTTGATATTCAGGGCCAGCTCTCCTGCGTGCTATTTTTATCCTCTCTCAGAGTGCTGAGTGGGCAGTTTGGGCAGAGGGGGGATGTTTTTCCCTTTGCCAAGTGTCCTGCACCGTGTTCCGTGTGCAGGGGCAGGAAGGGGGGTGTGCTGGGGCTGCTGGGCTGCAGCACCTCGGGACGTGAGCGGGATGTAATCGCAGTCATTCCCGAGCCCTCGTGTCCCTGGGAAGGGGCTGGGAGAAAAGCACAGTCCCGTGGCTTTCCTGGTGCTAATTAGTTTAAATATCAGTGTGCTGCTATGAGAGGTTTATGTGCACGTATGGAGGGCTGCCAGGAAAACAAATCCTCGTTGAATCTCTCTTCCCTGATCTCAAACATTGAGTACTGCTGCTGGCAGGGTACGTCTGAGCTGTATATTTTGGGGAGGGCTGCTTTATATCTTGATAAACCTATTATGTTGCTCTACTTAGCAGTGCTCTGAAGTCTTTATGGAGGTTTTTTTTTTATATTGAGCCATTTATAAATGTTTTTTGCAAGTTCTGAAAAACTGTCTGTGCGCTGTTGTTAAAACAAATCAAAACTGGTTTGCTCGTTCAAGGGGGAGACAGGGGTTGAGCCTCAGAACGTTGCAGTGCTGTGATCCAGCCCCGTGTGTCTGTGGGAGGAGTGCCCTGCACCCCTGGGCTTTGCAGCACTGCAGCCTTTTGGGCACCTGAGCTGTGCTGTGTCTGACCTGCTGGGTTTGGGAGCCGGGCAGAACACGCAGAGCTGGGTGTGAGCTCCAGCTCAGCCCTGAGCCCGTTTGCATCCCTCGCGCGTGAACGGGCCCTGCTTTGGGCTCACTCCCCAGGGACTGCCATGAGGAGCAGTGCAAAGCACACGTTGGGAAGCCTGGAACTGGAAATGAGTGGTATTTCCAAACTAACCATGCTCTGGGTATTTAGAAAAACATTCAGAAGTGCTGTGGTTTTGTACAGAGTGGGGCTGAGGGGACACAACCCTTGATGACTTTGGTGCTGCTCCAGCAGTGCCATAGCACAGGTGTTCTCCAGCACTCCTGGGGACAAGCAGCAACTCTGAATCCTTACAAGGAGCGGTTTGCAATGAGAAATGGTCACCTTTGAGTTGGAAGTTTATGTGCTGGGAGAGATTTGAAGTTGCAGACTTTTCAGCTCTTCAGCAGTTATGTGTAAGGCTGCATTAAGAAGAATTTCAGCTTCCAGTTCGTGATGGTTTTTATAGTGCAATTGAACCTTGGGGTGTCTCTGTGCAGCTGCAGGTGGTAGGTACTGCATCCTACATGGTATTAAATGTGTGTGCAGTGGTGACTGTACATAATCACTTCTATAGTTCAAATGGAGCTCTCAGCCTAACTTTAAATAGCACTTTGGAATGGCTCCTTTTTCCTATTGCTCAGTAGTTCCACCTTGATTGCTCTGCTTCAACTCATTACTCAGCTCTGTCACTGTGTTTCACTCTGGGATATGGTTTATACAAAAGAAGCTTTAATGTAAACTCAATTTGTGTTGCATTGCTAAAACCTTAATGACATTTTGCTTGGCAGCAGTATAGACTCTGTGGTTTGCCCTTCCCCAGTGCACTATGTTCCCAATAAACTAAAGTCCGTGGTAGGTGTAGCATGAAAAATCCCTGAGTAAATATTGGAACAAATGCTTTTGTAGTGCTTCCTAACCCTGGCTGCGTTCGTGATTCAAGGCCACTGCGGTGTCACCAGTATTTAGCTGAAAAGGAGCTAATTTGGGCAAAAGCACAGGTCAGAGCTCCACAACGTCTTCTGGAGCTGCTGAGATTCGATGCTGAGATGCATCAGGTTTGAGAAGCATCACAGGAGTGCTGCTGAAGCCACTGGGTGGGTGGATACACCCAGAAAGTCAGCAGGGGATGAGGGGAGTGGTTGCTGTGTGGCTCCCTGGGCTCTGAGATGAGCTCTGAGGGCTTCACTGCAGCCTCAGCCTGGCATGGCCAAGGACAATTCCCGTGGGATCCTGGAGAGGAGGAGCACTGTCCTGCTCCCGTGGCCATGGGAGCTGTGTGACCCCACACTGTGGCCAGAGCACTGATTCAGTGCTGGTGATGACCTGGAAGGAGCATCTGGGACTGTCCCCTTTGCTG
>VZTJ01000389.1:203639-231543 GCA_013397795.1 Orthonyx spaldingii
TCACCCCTTTGCTGCTCACCCCTTTGCTGCTCACCCCTTTGCTGCTCACCCCTTTGCTGTTCACCCCTTTGCTGCTCAAATGGGATGATCCTCGTGCAGTTTGGAGGGCGTGTGTTCATAAACCCCAAATGCAGAGCACCTGCCCACACTGCTGAGGTGCTGGCACCTGAAAATTTGGGCTCACAGGGAAAAGTGCAGCTGCTCTGACTGGGTTTTGCTCTGCCCTTGGCATTCAAGAAGCTGAGGGAGGATTTGGTAACGAGCTGTCCCTGATAGCAAAGGTAGGAATAAAGGGTCTCATTTTGTCCCTGGTTTTGTCCTGCAGAATTAAAGAGGTTTTCACACGTGAATTGAGCTTGGAATGTTGACCCAACACTGCTTGTACTTGGAAGAATATGAAATGAACAGGATAAGAGGCTGCAAAGGGGACTTGGGAATTTTGTCAGTGCAGTCACGTGGCCTGCAATGAGCTCCTCGATGAAGCAGAGAAAGCTTCATCGCTTAACGGACTGCACAGAATATAGAGAATAATTCCCCTAATAAATCTCTTTCAGTCCCTAATATCTAGGGAAATACATTATCCTGTTGTCCACAAACCATGAGAGATCAGTCTTATCTGAACAGGCATAGACATTTCACGGTAGCTGTGCTGTGATAGGATCAGGGATTGCACTGCTGTGCCATGGCAAGAGAGCTGAAGAACAGCTGGCTGCAGTGCTGCTGTTCCCGGCGTGAAATCCCCTTTGCCAGCCCAGCACAGGACAGGCTGTGCACCAGCAGGGTGCGGGGAGCATCCTAGGATGCATTCCTTTCCTACAGGGACTGCACCAGGAAGCAGCAGCAGAGACACCACCCCTCGCTGGGGACACAGCACAGAGCCTGTGGCCACTGGGGACCACCTCTGGAGGGCCTTTGGCCACTGGCCTTGGCCCACTCTTGCCCTCAGCAGTGTTTTTAACTCGTGCTCAGTGTGGAGAGCTGCTTGGGCACGGGTTGCATTCCAGCTGAAGCTGTTTTTGCCGCAGCTCTCCGAGCTCAGGCAGTGCTGTGTTTGCCACCCCTGGTGCTGGGGTCCCGTGCAGGGCTGGCCCCCCGTGAGCTGTGGCTCATCAGGGGACAGACAGGGGAGCAGAACCCTTGCTGCAAGCCAGCAAGGGGCTGCTGCAAACCGCAGCTGGAGTGGGATATCCAGGGAGCAGGTTCCTCCAAGAAGGATGCATTCCTTTCCACTCCTCCTCATACAAGGACTTCACCTCAAATCAGGAATAACTCCACCGTTGCTTTTTGTGTGACCTGTGCTTCTTAGCTCTGCCTCTTGACACATTTCCAAATTTTGAGGTGAGTTTAGCCTTGCCTGGAGAACCAAACGTGTCCCACTGCAGTCAGGAAGTGATTTGTGTGTGTTGTAAAGGGGACTTGCTGTGCTGTGGGGGTACCTGGTGTGTGTGAGGCGCTCAGATGTGGCAGTGGATGTGTCAAATCAGGGTCAGCACAGTGCTGGCAAGGGGCTGAGCTGAACAGTGAGCAGCACCCTGGCACCAGGGCCAGGCTGCCTGGCTGCAGTTGTGTTCCAGGCACCTGAACAGGCTGCAGGAGACAGAGAGACAAAGGGAAACGGGAGTGTTTGGAGCCTTTCCCTGGCAGCAGCTGTGCTGGGGCTGCCTTTGCCTGGGGAGTGGGCAGTGCCAGGGCTGAGCTGTGTGTGCCCCTGCTGGCTCCAGCACCTGCACATCCCCGCTGCCTGCAGCAGGACCCGCCTGGGCTGGGCACTGCGAGGCTCCCACCCCACAGCGGCCCCGTGGAATGGTTGGGACATTAAGCAAGAGTTTGGTGAACAGGCAGGAGGATATTTTGTGAACAGGTAGGGTATTTTGTTGCCATCAGACCCGCTGCAGGGTGTGCTGTCAGGTGTGTGCCCTGGGACTGCACTGCTGCTGCTTGCTCTGTAATTCCCTGCTGGAATACAGCACAGCTGGGCAATCCTTCCAGGGCAGGGTGAGAAAGATGTTTCTAGACTCTCCTCCCATCCCTGGCAGCTCAGTGATTTGTGCAGGTGAGAAATTCCCTCCTAGAAACGAGGAGGGAGAGCTGTTCCCACCACAGCCTCTGTCCCTGCTCTTTCCTGTGGGTGATTGAGCTGCTTGTGCTCTTGTGTGAGGTCACATCATCAATCAGGAACTGTGACTCCACACCTTCATTACTCCGTGACTTCCCTGGAGCCAGTGAAGATGGGAAGTGGGCAGTGGAACGTCTCAAGCCCTGTTAATGTTGGATTCAGGGGTGGCTGAGGGTGATGGATGAGGGGGGCAGACAGTGAAGGGGGATGTCCCAAGTGGAACTGGGCAATAATCTTGCCCAGATGTGGAGCTCTTGCTCGGGCAGCACCATGCTGGGAGTGAAGGAAGAACGTGGTACTTTCAAAACCACATGTGCTAAACCAAAAATGGCCAATTCCCCTGGCTCAGCTGGCTGTGCAGATTAGGACAGCGCTCATCCCACCTTTACAGTGCTTTACAGTGACAAAGTCCTTGTAGAAATGGATTTTGTCCCTCTTTTGCCAGGAGTTGGGGCTTGGACAAGAAGAACAAGTGGCTGGATCCTTCTGTATGCAGGATTTATTTCCATGCATTCTTTATTTGAGCCATCTCTTCCTTTTCTAAGATATCTCACATTTTATTTTTAATGCTGGACAAATACCAAATATTCCTCAAGAGAGATCTGTGATTGCAGCTCAGTTCTGACAGTTGAGAATAGTCCAACCGACGTATTTGCCTCATCTGAAATGCTGCTATTTTGAGCTGTGCTTTTGTTTTTAGCCAGCAGTGATAAGTTTGCATTTCCTGCGGATGATATTTTGGGTTGACGTGAGTTGTTAAAGCTCCACTGTGTAAAATGGTTTTCTTCCTGTGTGACTTTGGGCTTCTTTTTTGGGGTTTGTTACCCTCATCCAAACCAGAAGCAGAATTAAATCCCCACATCCCAGCTGGGCATCACTAAATAATTTGTTTTACATCTTGCTGAAGCATTTTAGAAGTGATGCTGCAGGAAGGCTTGTTTCCTCTTTTTACTGTTTCCTTTATTTTGGATGAAACATAAAGGCAAACTGAACTTTGCAGGCACTTCTTTGGGAATCAGACATTTCCCAGCAATTATTTTGCAAACTATTAGAGCGGCAGATCATGAGGTGGGAACCCAGTTATGCAAACAAAGCCACGTCACTCTTGGCCAAAAATAGCTTCAGTACATGTGCAGTAAGGTGGAAACGAAGGCCTTCGGTGTACATGGAGCAAACAGGGAGGGAGGCAAGAGGGGAAGCTGCAGCTTTTTGTTTAGAGCCTCTCCAGAGGTATTTAGAGCCAGTGTGTTTTCCAGAGACAAGCAGAGTGTTGCTGCCTGTAATTTCAGTGGGGTAGGAGTTATTCCCTTCCTTACAGATAAAGGGCACTGAGGGTTTGAGCGATGGCGCTCTGGTCCCAGAGGTGTTTGCAATTTTAACATCCAAGTCCCACGCAGAGCATGAAGAAATACTGGAGAAGAGTTAGAAAATATTCTTTTTCCTTCCTCTACTCAGCCCACCTCCAGCAGGGGGAAAACCTGGTCCTTTCTGTGTTCTCCTGGGGTTCTGACAGAGCTCTGAGGGCTGGGTTCACATCTCATGCAGAGATGCTGCCTGGGCTTAAGTCTTCATCTCCTTTCATTTCAGCCTCATCCAGCACTGCAGTGCCCTAAATAATTTCAAGATCACCCCAGCAGCTGTTTGCTGTGTACTCAGGGACTTTCTGCCTGGGAGTTTTCTGGCTGTTTGCAGCAGGGCTGGGGTCTGGCTTCCTTTAATGTGCTGCACGTTACTCTCCACTAGGCTTAAAATAATCTTGTTTCTTCCCTCTGTAACATCACCACGCTGAGCTCCCTCGGCAGTGATGTGTTTAATTGCAGTTTGTTATCGAGCTGTTAGGAGATTGTTTTGGGCAAAGAGAGGAGATAAAGCAGGAGCTCAGGTATGGAAAATGCAGCTGGAGGTGTGCACATGCAGCTTCCATTGGATTAAAGCCTCCTTTTTATGAAGACTTGCAATTTCTTATCTCACAATCCTTTTCTGGGATGAGGCGGAAGGGGGCTGTAAAGTTGAGCAAAAGCTCGATGCCTTCTGTAATGGGCAAAGTGATTCCCAGGCTCATTCCCTAATCCTCACAGACAGTTTTTGTCTCAATTAGCAATCGTGTTCGAATTATCTCTGTGTTCATCCAGAATTGCAAGTGCCTATGAGAACATCTTAATGTCTTCAAATGGGAGTTCTCTATTCCTGCCCCTCCTCTTTCCAAAGGTGTATAGACAGTTTTTCTCCTGCCAAAATCCCCAAACACGGGTTTTCATTGCTCAGGTCCCCCCTCCAAGTTTTGCTAGAGGTTTCAAGCATCAGGCTGCTTTTCCTGGAGTGTTTTCCACGCAGGATTCCCGTGCATGTTGCTGCTTAGGTTGTGCCATTGGATTCCAAACCAGCTGAACATCAGCATGCACAGCTACACGGAGAGGCCAGATTAGTGCTGACTGATTGGCCTGTCAATTAAAGAGGAGCACGAGCATTCTCACTGCATGGCTCACATTGAGTGTTGTGGTGGCAGCAGAAGATCAGCTTTCTTCAGCCTCACTGCTGGTTTCTATACATTTATGTTTAATTAAAGCATTCCTACATCCTGCACTCCTCAACATTAATTCGGAGATGTATTTTGAACCATTGCCAGGGGAATACATTGTTATGGCATCCTCTTTCCACATCTATTAGCAGGAAGGGGATAATTGAGGAAATCTCACACAGATTTAATTGGGGACTGAGGGCAGGAGCAGGGAGGGGGAGAAGCACAAGGCAGAAGTAGGTCAGAAGTTGGGTAACTCTGGCTTGGCAGGGCTGAGCCTGAGCAGCGCTGGCGGGGGCACCCTGGGGCTGCTGAGCTTTGGGGGTGCCCAGGGCACTGCTGGGGGTGCCAGGGGAGCTGCCTCCCATGTGGCTTCCATAAGGTCCTGCAGGGCTGGGCACCTCTGCGGGGCCACAGAGGTGCTGATCCCTCGGGAACTGTGCACAGTGAGTGAGGAATGGGGGCTGAGAGCACTCAGCCTGGCTTGGGGGCAGGAGATGGCAATTTTAAGCTCTGATCAGGATGGGAGATGATGTGCTGTGGTTTGCAGCTGCCTCTGCCGAACTGGGGAGTAGGGTCCTGGCAGGGGTGAGCCCTGGGGAGCAGGGTCCTGGCAGGGGTGAGCCCTGGGAAGCCAGGTCCTTGCAGGGACGAGCCCAGGCAAGCAGGGTCCTGGCAGAGCTGAGCATCCTTGAGGGGAGGTGGAAGCTGGGCGTGGGAAGTGGCAGCAGAAGCAGCAGAGGGGGAAGCTCACGGTGCTCGTGCCTGGCAGCTGCTGGCAGCCTCCAGCAGCTCAGTGTTGGTGTTTGCCAGCCCACCCTGCACAATGCTGGGCGTGGGCAGGGCTGGGGTAGAGCCTCCACACAGCCACGACACAAACAGCAGAGAATCACAGAAATGGGGCTGGTTTTTAATGTAGTTTTGCTGAGTCACTGTGTGATACAGGAAAGCTCCCAGCTTTTGCTGTACCTTGGCATTCCCATCCCTGGCAGGGGCAGCACAGCACGGCCTGCACTCATCCCAGTTTTTCGCCTTGAGAGATGTTGGGTACGAGATGTTTACTTTGCTTCGTGCTGTTGGGATTGTGGTGCTCGAGGCAGTCGTGTCCCTTGGGAAGTTTTTGTGACTGGAGGGAAGCACAGCCCTGCTGGGGAGGTGAGCAGCAGCAACTGTGGCCCTGGGATCACCGAGCCCAGGAATGCTCAGGGGTAAGGAGCAGGATGGTGTGGGAGCAGAGGATGACCAGGAGCAGAACTGGCCTTGGGAGAAGGCAGCTGAGAAGGGGATTTTAGCAGTCTGTCTGCAGGGAGGGTCAGAGAAGGGCCCAGGCTCTGCTCTGGGGGCCCAGCAATGGCACCAGAGGAACGGGCAGGGACTGAGCCCAGGAATTCCCTCCGCACATGAGGAGGAAATTCTTTACTGTGTGGGTGGTAGAGCACTGATTGCCCAGAGAGTTTCCCTCACTGGGGATATTCAGAACAGTCTGGACACAATCCTGTGCTCTGGGATGGAGCAGGGAGTGGCACCAGATGCCCGCTGTGGTCCCTTCCAGCCTGACCCCCTCTGGGATCCCGTGACCACTTTGCCACTGTCCCCATAACTGGAGCCGGGCTAATTCCACGCCTGGTGCCTTCTGCAGGCCTGGCCCTGTGCTGGAAGGGAGCCCTGTGGATTTGCTCCAGGCTGGAAGCAGAGCCGCCCATGAGAGGTGTCCGTGCTGTGTTTGGCTGGGCAGAGCTCATGGCACCACTTGGGGCTGGGTCTGTTCTCAGCTTGTGCAAACAGCAAGAAAAGCAGCATTTGCCCTCAAGAGCTCACACTGCAAACACAGACACTTTCTAACAGACAAAACACCGGAAAAAAAAGGCTTTAATTACAAATCTTGCTGTTGAATATTTTTACTGGCTTTCCTGAAAGCCTCTTCCATCAGCATCGCCAACCTGAAGCATCAACAAATACAGTTCTGGCTTAGAAATTGGTGCAATTAGGCAATGCAAACACACAGAAGAGGGTGGGGGCTATTTGCCTCTGTTTTTTGAGCCTTGAGGGAAGCTTTTCTCAAGCTTTTACATCCAGTCACACACAGCAGCAATTTTTTCAGCTTGTATTAAGAAAAAAAAAAAGAAAATCGATTCTCACAATAGCACGGGTCAGAAACTTTCTCAGGCTGTACCATGGGGCAAACCCCTTGTGCCACTCAGGGCTGTGGCTGCCACGCCTCCTGCCAAAATTTTGGGTTTATTCCCTCATTCCTGCTTTCTAGGATTCTCCCCCCACTGCACTGAGGGTGCTGCTGGGATGGGGAACCTGTGCATTTTCTCTGGGATGAGTCTCCCTCTCCACCTACCACTTGTAAAACCCACTGGGGCTGCAGATGCGCCGGCTTGTGCTGGAACAGAATGTACAAAATATCCACTCCTCAAGGACTTGGCTTTGTGTACTCCAGTGGCTGATGTCAGAGGATGGAAAAGGTCTTGTTTTCTCCGGAAATCTTTATTCTTAATGTGCATTCGAGACAGAGAGGCAAAAAAGTGTGTTCTTCTAAACCTACGTTAAGAAGCTTGTTCAATTTTTAAACAGTTACATAAAGCCATCAAAGTCTGACAGGAGAGAGATGCAAGTTGGTGCAAAAGAAAATGGGAAAAAGGAGCTGAAATGGAGTGTTAAACTAATTCCCCCAGGCTTATACCTAAAACAGCCTTAACTCATCGATGAACCTGCTCCTGTGCTTTCTTTTTTTTTTTCCCCTTCCTTTCTCATTTTTTCCTCTTTCTTGCCAAAAGTGGTCTTGATGTTGCTGAACCCTGGCTAAGTGTGAATTCTTCTTGAGCCAACACTCTGCTGCTTTTACCCAACCGTTGCTGGGTCCAGATGAGCGTTTCTGTGCTACTCTTGGGGAGACAAACCTGTGGATGTGAGCAGTGGGAATGGGGCCTGTCTGAAGCACAGGCAGGGATCCTGGACTCCTGCAGCCACATTTCTGTGAGGTTCCCTGGCTTTTACTGCTCAGTGAACATTTGGGATACTCAGCAGCACCGAGACTCAAGTGCTGATGAGGAGCAAGTGCTGCTGTGGCCTGTGGCTCAAAGCCACCTGAGCCTTCCCAAAAACATCTGCCAGTTCCTGATAGAGGATTTTTCTCAGTGAAAGAGGATTTTGGAGGGTTGGCATAGTGAGCTTGGTGCAAGGATCACTCTGAGCACAGGTGAGGAGCAGTTTGGGGTGCGTTCACGGGAGTCACACTGGCCCTTCCCAAGGGGAGGAGTGGGGATGGTCTGCAGGGACAGCATTGCAGTCACACCGTGTGAGTCTCACAGTCAGATACCTGGGACAGAGCACAAGAAACAGCAATCACACAGAGTTCTGATGCTGTTCCTGCCCTTACTGGGTTGGAGGCTCCTGGAGCCAAATCCCTTTGGCGCAGTGCAGTCCATGGACCCGTGCTGGGCATTCCAAGGGGCCCAGGCTCCGACCATGGCAGGCTCCCCTGTGACTGTGGGAGAGGCTGCAGGAACTCAGCTCGTGCCTTGGCTGGGCTGCTGGCTGCCACAGGATGGGAATAAGAATTTCTTAGCAGCTCGGAGTCAGGAATTCACCTGCTGACTTTGAGGGTTCTGAAGCACAGCCGTGGGCATCGGAGCCAGGTTTGACCTCGCATTGTATTTTCTTGATTCAGCTTGAGCACAGAGGTTCCTCTCTGACTCAGAGGATGGAAGAGCTCAATGCCTGCAGTTGTTGGATGCCACTTCCTCATCTTTAAAGTTTACTGAGCTTCACTTTTGCTGTTGGTTCTGATGGTGTTCGTCACTGTGTTTACCAGAGCAGGAGTGGACTCTGAGCGACTGCCCAGCACCCCTTGACCATTTCCCTCCAGGTACTTCCATAGAATCCCAGAAGGGTTTGGGTTGGAAGGGACCTTAAAGATTCCACCCCTGCCATGGGCAGGGACATCTTCCACTGTCCCAGGCTGCTCCCAGCCCCAGTGTCCAGCCTGGCTTTGGGCACTGCCAGGGATCCAGGAGCAGCCACAGCTTCTCTGGGCACCCTGTGCCAGGGCCTGCCCACCCTCCCAGGGAACAATTCCTTCACTCTTCATTGGACAGCAGATATTCATGGAGGGCTATAGGATCACACCTCTCTGGATAATGCATAGAGATGCTGCAGGTCTTTGAGTAATATTAATCTATTTATATCTACTACCTTGATCCTAGAAATCCATTATATCTGGTCCTGTCTAGACGTGATCAAGGACATACTTTCAACTCCCATTATTTTTCGATAGCATTAATATTCAAGCACATCTTTGTCTTAAAAAATGTATTCTGAAAGCTGTGGTTATTGAGGAAATTCAGGGAGAATAAAAAGAAGTCCTGTGACAGAAAGGATGTCACCTCCCAGCAGTATCCACGGAGGGTGGCTGGCACGGCTGCTGTCACAGAGCTTTTCACCCCAGCGACTCTGAGCCATCGTTCCTGTGAGGCTCAAGAGGCAAATGAAACTCAGCAAAGCCTGGTGATTTCCTGCAGGTCACGGAGGAAATGAATTTGGGGAAATGAATTACCTGCTCTCCCCTCCTGCCCTCTCTGTAGGTTGTGAGCCTTTTTATTCAGGCGTTGGCATTTCTGAGGTCGCGTTCAATCTGGAGAACCCGGCTTTGGTTAACCCCAGCCACTGACCTCCTTCACACCTGCTGGAAAGGAGATGTTCAGCTCAAAATAGCTCCCACAGTGTGACTGTGGCATTGAATCCTCAGGGACTCACCGTTTAGTGGTGCTTGGCTGGAACTGGGAGCCCTGGCTTGCCCCTCTTGGGAGAGGGGAGCAGAGGTGGGAGCCAGGAGTCTCTGAGTGAGTTTTCCTTACATAAAGAAGGTTTCATCAGGAATGGATACATCTTCTTTCTCGTGCACAGCAAGGCTTTGTTCTCTGAGAAGGATTCCTAGAGAAAGCAGCTGGGAGAAAAAATGCTCAAAATTCAAGGTTTGCATAAGTCTGCCCTTTAAAAACGAGTGGCATTGGAGACTCCCAAGTGCTCTCTGTAAATTGCAGCGTTTCCTTCCTGTGTTTGAGCAGCGCCTGCACCTCCTCTGAGCTCCCCTCAAGCTGCAGGACATCAGTGTTTACTTTAGGGTCCCTGACTCAGTGGCATTATCTGTGGCTCCAGCCTGAAGGTCTGACCAAAAAAAAAAAAATAAAAAAATCTGTTTTCAGCACATTCAGAGCACGAAAGCTTCTGTGTTTTCTGTGCTTCTGGAGAGCCACCCCTGTGTCTGCATGGCAGCCACCCAAGGCACTGGCCGGGGTGGGAGGACTGTGCTGAAGGTCTCAGTGATGAAAAACAAGCTGGGTGAAGTTTTTTCTTTTACCTTCTCGTCAGAGATTGGGAAAACTTCCCTCCTGTCGTGCCCGGGTCCCTGTGTTGTGTTAGAGCTGCCACCTTGCATTGCTGAGGTGGCTGCAGTTCAGGGATAAGTAAAGTGCTTTTCACAGTTCTGGGGGGCTCTTTGGCATGACAGACAGTGTAGAAATACAAGTGATTGTCATTAGAAAAACTCAAAATATTTTTCTGCTCACACCGCCTCAGGTAGAGGACTGATAATGAAGATGGGTCGCAAGGGAGCCAGTTTTGGCATAATTAAATCCACTGGTGTTTGCTGACACATAAACCAGAAATATTTGATCTACTCAATGTGGGTGCAGTCACTGCTCAGTCAAAAATCATGGAATCATGGAGTGGTTTGCATTGGAAGGGACCTTAAAGCCCATCCAGCCCCACCCCTGCCATGGCAGGGACACCTCCCACTGTCCCAGGCTGCTCCCAGCCCCAGTGTCCAGCCCGGCCTGGGACACTGCCAGGGATCCAGGGGCAGCCACAGCTTCTCTGGGCACCCTGTGCCAGGGCCTCCCCTCCCTCCCAGCCAGGAATGCCTTCTCAATATCCCATCTAACCCTGCCTCCCTTCATCTTAAGGCTGCTTCGCCAAAATCACGTGGCAGGAAGGGGAAGAAAAGTGTGCAATTCCTGTGCTCAGTGCCAGCATGAAAGGGAAGTGTGGGAGCTGAGGATGGAGCTGCCAGGGGTGGATGTGGAGCCCAGGGGTGGATGTGGAGCTGCCAGNAGCTGCCAGGGGTGGATGTGGAGCTGCCAGGGGTGGATGTGGAGCTGCCAGGGGTGGATGTGGAGCTGCCAGGGGTGGATGTGGAGCTGCCAGGGGTGGATGTGGAGCTGCCAGGGGTGGATGTGGAGCTGCCAGGGGTGGATGTGGAGCCCAGGGGTGGATGTGGAGCCAGGTGTGGAAGGCAGGAGGGCCGTGGCTCTGGTGGCTGCCGTGGTGGAGACCCCTTGATTAGAGAAAACAGGGAGCTCTCCCTGCTGTGCTGCACCTCTCCCACCACCACTCTGAACTTCCCAGGGACTGAAGGAGGGTTTTGCAGGTGAACAGCAGAGCAATTTTCATGGCATGGCCATCAAGGAACGCAGCACAACGAGCTGGAGCTGTGTGTGCCTGACACGGACTGCTGCACCCTTCCCGTGGGAATTGGGAAGTGCCGGGATCCTCCTCGTGGACAGGGATAATGGGGACGCTCAGAATTGGCCTTGAAAGTTGAAGCTGAGACTGAGAGCTGGACTTGGTGTGAGCTTTGGAGAAGGGTGTGAGCCAGCCATTCATCCGAGTGGGAGTTGCCAGTAGGACGATGCTTGGAGGTGACATTTTCACCTCTGCTCCCTCCCTGGGCACTTCTCCGTGTTCCTGTCCCCCTCTCCTGGTCTGAGCCCAGTTTTATGCTGGATCTGATCTGGTCCCACTCACAACTGGAGACACAGCAGCATCCCCAGGCTCTTACCTCTGCACCCTGCTGGGCACATCCACCTTTCTGCCTTATCCAAGCTTCCCAGTCCTCCAGCTGAACCCCAGTTTCTGGTGAAAGCCTTGCAGTGGCAGCTTCTCAGCTGAGTTATCTTGTTCTGGATGTGAGAAACCTGGCAGGGCTCCACTTCATTCCTGAGCTTTCAAAGTACCTTGCCTGAAATAGAAACACCTCACAGGAAGGTCTCCAGTAAAAATAATTCCAAGAGGCAACTCTTGCCTTGGATAATCCCCTAAGGGTTTGGTGAGATGTTCTCTTTGGAGGTCACCCCTGCAGGATCAGTGCTGTGGGAAGGGGCTCAGACTCCCAGCTGGCTGCTGGTGGCAGGTTTTCCCTGTTGTTTCTCTGCTCCCAGCTTGGAAGCAGGGCTGGAGCACAGCCAGGGAGCAGCGAGGAGCAATCCTGGGGGGTGCAGATCCCATGGAGTGCTGCACGTCAGAACTGAGAGCAGGCCAGAGGATTTCTGCTGTGGGTGAGGCTGTCAGGGGCTGCTCAGGGAGAGAGAAGCCCCTTTCAGGGATAGAGAAGCCCCTTCCTGTGGTGGCTCCAGGCCCTTCCAGGATCTGAGTGGGTGTCAGGAGCAGGGGATTGCGGTGTCTGTGACCTGCTGTGCTCAGCTGTGGAGTAACTGCTGAATAACAATAAATTGGAGGTTCCAGTGGCATCCAGCTCCCACAATTCACCGTATTTCCAAGGATTTCACTGTGTCTAGTGTACAGCTGACAGTTCTGTCTCTGTCCTTCTGCTGCTGTTGATATCATTCTGAAAGTCAGGCCAGCTTTGGGGTTCCCGTGTTCCTACCAGAGCTGGATTATTGTTTCATTGGAAGTATTTGTTCTTATGGAGACTAATCCGTCCCTGCTCTGGGCTGTGTCTCCATCTGCCAGGGCCTGGCTGGTCCTGCTGCGGCTCTGCCACACAGACTCCGCTGCTTTCAAACACCACAGGTGTCCCACATGCTGCTCTTGGAACCTCCTTTGGTCTCCTCCTTTCTGTTTTCTTCTTGTTAAGAGGAGAAGTGTGGGGGAAGCAGTTTTGTGGCCCCAGTAATTGTTGAAGTATCAGCAATCATAAACAAGAGGAGTCTAAATGAAATATCTTTCCTTCCTTTCCTACCAGGGCTCATCTTATCCACTTTGTCACCTGAACTTCCAAGTACCCATCAGTTAAGAGGATGGAAATTTGCATAATTAGTGTTTTTGAGGTACCCTCTGAAATGCAGGAGAAGAACTCTTACGTGTCTCAGCTCTTACCTAATGAGGTGCTGACAAAGAGGTATCCATGGAGACATCCATTATAAGACACTGTTCTGAAACTGGTTCTTTCCAATGCCTGTTAAAATGCCAAAGGGTTTTCTTGAGCATAATTTATACCATTTCTGTGCTTCCTTCGTAAACAAAAACAGTTATGCCTGAATATGATGAGAACTATAATTTTTTAAATGAGCTTTGCAGACTCTTACTAAGAAACAGGGATAGGCATGGATTGGGAGGGAGGTACTGAGTTTTTAATTTGTTGAGCCTGGAGACCTGCTCAGGGGCCAGGACAGGAAGCCTGCAGTCCTCTTGGCTGAGGAGAGGTGCTGAGCATCCCCTGCAGCCTCGTGGAGCTGGGGGGACCAAATCCTACCCCTCCAAATGGATCCATCCACACTGGGCACGGAGATGTTTTCCTATGAGGACACCTAAACTTCCCCAAGGGAATTCCATGGCCCCTTCCTGAGGGGGTGGAGTGGCTGCAGTGAGTGACTCCTGGGCTGTGCCAGCCTGTTGGGAATGATGGAATTGTTCAGGGAGGGAAATAATCCTCGATTTGTGCAGGCTTGGCAAACGAAGTGGGGAGAGAGGTGATCACATCGGGGTCGCAGCGCTGGATTTTCTTTAATTTCTACCCTTTACTCCCCCCTCTGCCACTGCTCCACTCACAGCACTCTGCACTCCCACAGCCCCTCCCAGGCCTGGAAAAGGTGGTTGGGGAAATCAGGCTCATGGTCCCCATCCCACAGCTCTGTGTGCTGTGCCTTTCCTGCTGCAAGCCTGGAGCTCCAGCCTTCCTCTGTCCGTGGGCTGTCAGAAGCATCATTCCAGGCTTTCCCAGTGTGCTGGGCTGGGATCCTGACACTGCACAGGATTTGGATAGAACTCTTATCTGTTGTTACAGCAATATGCTGCTAAAAAAAAAAAAAAAAAAAAGGATCTAACCCCACCCTTTCTCCTTGCCTTTCCTGTTTTCTTGGAGGGTGAAAATAGGAATTTACAGAATCCTGCATATCTGACTTGGTTATTTATAGCTTGAAGCTGTTGGGGTTTATTTTTGAGTTCAGCTAATGGGTTATTCTTTGTTGGAGCTGTGAAAAGGATTGGAAAAATCTACAAAATATTAGAAAACAGACTGAAGTGCTGATTACAGTGTGTGCACACCCCTGCTCTGATCTCTGATCTGTTCCTGTATCCACACCAATACCTGGAGTCGTGTGTTCATTAAAGAATAAATCTCAGCCTCTGAAGCAGGAGGATTGTCCCAAAGGGAAATCTGGCCCTTGGTTTAGGCAGCATTAACTGCTGTGCACAGCTCACCCTGTGCTGCTTGGTTATGTAAGGAGTTGAATTGGTGAGCACACCCCTGCCAAGGCTTTCACAGGGATTTGGGGGCTGGAACTGTGCTCCTGGCAGCTCAGGCAGGGCAGGGCAGCCCCGTCACCTCTGCACGGCTGCTGCAGATCCACATTGCACCCAATCCAGCGGGATAAGGGGGTGAAAGGTTCCTGCAGGAGTCTGAAGAAGGTGGGGTGGGTTGTTCAGCACGGAGCTGCAGCATCTCAGTGTTTGCACAGAAGGGAGATGGGCTTCCCCATGGACCCCTGGAGCAGGGGGATTCCTCAATCAGGGCTTCAGAGCACTCCTGGATAACTGAGCTGAGAGTTGGCAGAGAGTTGAGCTGAGGGTTAGGGTGTCATCTCAAAGAGAGGTCGCAGCCTAAAACTTTATCCTTCTCTGTCACCCCAACATTCCCTCCCTCTCTCCCCTGAATTTGAGGTTTGCTGGGCAGCCCTCAAGCTGGAAATTTGCTCCAGGAATTGGTGCCTCAGGTGAATCATTTCAGGCCGTGGTTCATGAGCTGTGCTGCCGTGGAGGGATCTCTAACCAATAACCAAGAGAAGGGAGTCTAAATAATGGGCAGCTTAAATTCACCTGTGAGTGCCCTGCTGCCCTGCGTTTCTCTCCTGGATATTTGTTAGTGCTCCCTGAGCCAGTTTGGCTGGGAAGAGGTGAGGCACCTGGCACTGAGCTGCCTGCTCAGGCATGGCCATTGTGGAGCAGTCCAGCAGCTGTAAAGAGCTGGAGAAAATGAAATTAAACCAACAGCTGCACGTCTCTGGCAATGGGGAGCTTTGGGGAGAGTTGCACCAGGATCAGGGAAGAGACAACTCCAGCACCTTTTCTGCATAAAGTGACTGCAAGGGTTGTTCGGAGTGTGTCTGGTGGTGCCATCAGTACCCAAAGACCAAGTTATTTATTTGTTTTGGTAATCACAGCAAAGGAGTGGGAAGCGGGGCCGGGGGGAAAGGGACTTGGCTGTTGAGGAAAACCAAAAAGGGTCTGAGCATCTCGGGGCATTTGAAAAAGATGGGCTTCTCTTTTCTGACAGTCTCCTTTCAGCACAGACTGGAGGCATCCGTTCCTGTTATCTGAGCCATCAGAATATTCACGTTGCCGTGGATAACGCGGACTTAAATGGAAAAACAAAACTGCAAAAACAACCACTTTTGCCAGCAGATTTCAGCCTGACATCAGTCTCAGGCTGACACTTTGGATCCTGAGCAGGGCTGCACGGGGAGGGAGCAGGGCTGGTGGAGCCGGCTTTGTGCTGAGCAGGAATTCTGGAAGCTCGGAGGAACTGCAGCATCCCAGATCTTTAAATACAGCCTGACAAAATTCTCAGTGGGGAGCTCCCCCTACGCCGAAGCAGAGCCTGTGTCACCTCTGGTGTGCTCCTGCCTCTCCATCCCTGCGGACGCTGTGGCTGCGAGGGCTTTGATGTGCAGATCCAGTGACGCATGTTTCACTCCCTCATCACAGCCTGGGTACTTCTGGAATAGGGGGAATATTCAGGGTGAATATTCAGGGCTCCAGATTGTACTCACTGCGGCAAAGGCAGGAGGAGAGAGGGCAGGGGGGGCTCTGGAGTGGGCGGGAAGGTCTGGGTGAGGGGGAGCAGCAAAATGTCACTGGAGGCCCCTCTGGGTTGGTCCCTTGCTGCTCCTGCAGTTCTCTGGGTGCAGGAATACTCTCCAGAGTTGAGAAAAAGGACATTTCATGGTGGTTTCCCCGTCCCTGCAGCACTGCCAGCCCCAAGCATTCACGAGTCCTGAGTCAGCCCTCACCACCTACCCCCAAATTATAACACTGAGGGGGAAAATTGCATCTTTGTTTCGAGTAGAAATAAAAGGAATACGTTAGTTCGGGGTTCTTTCTCCAAAGTGGCCTTTGGGCTGGAGCAGTTGGGTTGGGTTTGGCTCGTGTGCCTCAGTCCTGTGCTTCCCTGCCTCGGGGTTTGTGCTTCCCTGCCTCGGGGTTTGTTCACATCGGGTTCGTGCAGACTGGTGGCACTTGAGAGAAGGGAATTAAAAATTAGCACTTGGGGAAGACAGGAGTTTTAGGGGATCCGTGACTTGAGCCAGGCGTCAAAACCTGTCATACCTTGAGACCCACAGGCAGAGATCTGAGTGCTGGCAGAACTCTGCTGGGAACACCCTGTGCTGATAAAAGACTCGAATAACCCGACCGAGATTTCGATTGTGAGGCAGAGAATTACTAAAGATCTGTGGGTTTGCTTGAGGCCCTTCATATCTTTTATGGATTAGTCAGACAAAAGTGTCAGGGCTAGATGTACCACAAGGCAAGGTGCTGTATGCATCACAGGAGCGATCCCTCTGCCTGCCTTCAGCTCCCTTCTGCAGTCAGTGTTATTTTTTGACCCGAGGAGTGCGGCAGAAGTGCTGCTTTTGGCACGGGGCTGTGGGGCATCTTGCGGGGGAAAGAGAGCTCCTTGTTTTCTTGCAAATCTGTCTCTAAAGACAGGAGGTGTCAGATTTTTTGACCCTTAGCACTGCTTATTATCTGAGCTTACTGTTTCCACAGGACAGGCACGGCAAGGACTGAGCAGACTCTTGTTGCCCACATCCCAGAGCGTGGCTTTGCTCCACCAGCCTCCAGTGGCACAGGAAAAGGGATTTTCCTTCACTGCTCAGTGCCCTTCTGCACCACCAGCTGATGGTTCATCTGTTTCTCGCCAGCTTGGCAGTGCTGAGTGGGGTTTATGTCCCACTTGTGGCTAATGTTAATTTATAACCTCTTTCCTCTCTCTGGCAGCGTGCTTTAGCTTCTGATTTGGAAGTTAAGCTAATAGCATTTCAGGTAATTTAAAGACTGTGTATGTGAGTGTGTGCCTGGTGGGAACGTGCAGCAGGTAGTTTCCCACATAAAGAAGGTTAAAGGCCTTTGTGAAGGCTGGAAATTTCCTCTGCTTTCAAAACAAGCTTCTCATCCAAAAATAGCAGCGAGCTCATAGCTTGGCTTCTCCGTATTTATTAGCAGCAGATGCTGCTGATAGATGCAGAGAGTTGTTTGGAGGAGTGATGTGCACCAGGGCACCGAGGTACCTTGCTGATTGCTGATCCAGATCAGACACTCATCACAGGATCAGATCCACACATCTCTTGTGGGATTCCCAGGCCTGCTCCCATTGCAGGGGGAATGCAGCAGTCACAAGCTGTTGTTTGCTCTCAGCCGTCCAAATCAGCAAGGGAAAAATCCACCCAGAGAAGCTGTTTTCTTGTGTAATAGTGATGAGCTCCCAGACCTGTGCCGGCAGATGTTCCCTGTCTGCATGGGAGGGTTATGCAGGAATTGGGGCAGGAGGTGGATTTTGAGTTTTGGGGCTCATCTGGGAAAATCCACATCCTCCCACTGCAGAACTGTGCAGTTTGCAGGAATGCAAAAATGAGTGAAACCAGGCTTGTGTTCCTGAACAAACCTGCCTTTCCCCAAAGGCCAGGACTGCCTGTGTAGCTCTTCCTGAGGCTGAGGTCAGGGCAGCATCCCTTAGCTGGTGTGCTGTTACTCTCCATAAATGAACACTGAAGCACTGGAAGCTGCTGCTGTAATTTTTGGGGTTTTTTGGGGGGGTGATATCCACATTCTGCTGCGGGGTGTTGCCTTTCTTGGCTGCTTTTGGAGGAATGAGGAACACAGCACTGAGGTCAGAAATTCAGAATGTGCTGTGGAGTGAGGCCAGCTTGCTCAGAGCGTGGTAGAACTTCCTCTCCTGGTTCTCTGTGGAAGCATGGATGTGGGACAGAGCATGGCCATGGATGTGGGACAGAGCATGGCCATGGATACAGGACAGAGCTGGGCCCTGCAGACAAGGGGACACACCCAGCCTGGGTGCACAGAGCACACCTCCAGTCTGGGATTTGCACAGCAGTCACTGGGATGCTTCTAAAGGCAAAATCCCATCCACTTGCCACCTCCTCACAGCGTGGATTTGGGAGGTTTGTTCTTGGCTCACACAGCACGGGAGTCAGAGATGATCTGGGGGGCATCGCTGGGAAAATGGTGCTGGAGGAGTGCTGGAATCCACCCAGCTCGTGGGTGCCCCAGATCTGTTTTTGGGAACTGCAGGTACCTTCCCTTGAACTCAGAGCAAGTCACACCCCTGGAGGAGGCACAGGATATAATGGGATTCCCAGATCTTCCGCGTGACCCTGTTGGATGTCCTTTGGTTCATGACTGTTTTTATCACCGTTAACGTCATCCCAAACACCCCCTCCACAAACGGCAATTCCTCACACTCTCATGTAGTTCCTGGAAAGCTTTTTTGTGTCTAGAGGTCTTTCATTTTCCATTTCCTCCAGCTCCCTGTTTTTTTAGCTGATAAAACAAAGCACCCTCCTAAATTCCTGTAATTATAGTCATCCAAGCAGGCACATTCATGATGGGTTTAATAATGCCACAATGTGTCAAGCCTTTCATGGAACCATTAAGGTTAAAAAAGGCCTCCAGGTTCATCATGTCCAACTTTCGTTTCTGAGAAAGAGGGAAATAAAAGTCCTTTAGTACTTCAGTACACTTTAGGGCCGTTTCTGTGTAATTTGCAAGCCATTAAAGCCAGGCCTGGTGGTGGCCCAAAAAGGCAGAATGCAGTCAGGAAAATGGAACCAAATTATGCAATTATGCAGTTCCCTACTGTTATCCAGCTCCTTGAAAGTGAAACATCCAGGAGGAATTTTAACTTGTGGTTTTTGGTTCTCTAACCTAGTTGTAGCAGGGCTTTTGCAGGGAGTTAACCCACTTCACTTCCATTTGTCCATTTGTTGTGGAGTATCCAGTTTCTCTCTCCTGGCCAAGGTGAACCAAGAGTGACCACTGAGCCATCAGGTGACTCAGCATTTAAAAATTAAAGAAATGGGTGCACAGAAAGGGTAGCAGTGATTTGATCCCAGGGATCCGTGTTCAGGACAGTGTGGTGGAACCAGAAATGAGGCACAGGGGATGGCAGGAGCTTGGATGTGTGACAGACACAACCTGGTTGCCCAGAGATGACTCTGCAGCTCAGGGCCCCACTGCAGCTGTGTGGGCTGCTGGGTTTGGGTCAAACCCACCTTTGTGGGTGGCAGAGGATCTGCAAATCCACATTCAGCTCCCTGAAACCTCTTGGGATTTTGCAGTGAGGGCTTCCAGGGGAATGCAGAGTTTCCCCTCCTTGCTCCCCACCTGGTCAGTAATGAGGTGAGTTAGGAGGAGCCACTAGAGCTGGCCAGAGGTTCTTCCTTCCTTACCTACAACATCTGTTTGGAGAAGGCCCAAACCTAGCAGTGTGACCAGCTGTGGCTGATGAGCATCACTCCTGTCCCCTCTGCCTGGGGGTGTCACAGGCCTGAGCCCAGGCCTTTATCCAGGCCCTCCATCAAGGGACAGCAGAAGGCTCTTGAGGCTAACAACAGACAGGCTGGGGGACTAAAACCTGCAGCTGCACAGACAGTCTGCTTCATCACCTTTGTTCTCTTTTTAGCCACCTAACTATTCCTGGAAGAGCTAATATTAGCTCTCCCATCTTAGAAGCTGGGAAAACAAGAATCCGAGTGGATGTCCTGGTTTCCAGGTGAACTGCTGCCTGCTCGGCACACTGGGCTCTGAAAGCCTCACCAGCTCTCGGTGTGGGGAGCCATTGAAATCTGTGCTTGTGGAAGTGGCAGCGTGAGAGGGATTAAAATTGTTGAGCACTGTGTTTAATCCTAGCAACAGACTGTTTGGGAGGCACTTCCCGTGCCATCCCAGCCGGGATGCAGATAGTCATGGAACGTGCTCGCTTCGTTCTGCTGCACAGAAGCAGGGCCTGAGATGGTTTTAGTTGAGGCTCGGTGCTAAAAGTCAGAATTTTGGCAGGATGTTTATCCAGGATTTGACAGCGTGCCTTGTCCTACCGCTCCCATCCCTTTGTGTTGGATGCGGAAGGGCAGATTAGAGACAGGGAAGCGAGGGTGGGGATGGATTGCAGAGGTTGGGGTTTATTCCCTGAGTGACAGCCGATTACAGGGAAGGGATGATCCTTCTCACTGCCACTCTGAGCTCCCAGTGGCACCTGGCAGACGGGTGTGCTCCTGCTGCATGTGCACGTCACAGTTACAAAAAGCCTTTTTGTCGGCCAGACCCAGGTCAACACAAACTCTGCTGTTCTCCCAGAGCTGTGATGTTGCTGGGGAGAGAGGGGAGCGAGCAGTGCTTCGCCTCTGCCTGTTGGGGAGGTGGGGAGGGCTCTCTGTGGAAAGGATGATGTGTTATCCTGGGGCTGAGGGGAGGAAAGCGAGGGCTGATGTGACTTCCCAGAGCCCCTGGGCTGCCACTGGGGCTGCGCTGGTTGCAGAGGGACTGGTGGGACTGGGGCAGCAGCACTGGGGGAGGACAGAGCCTGGCCGTGGCTCTGCATGGGCTGGCTGGGCTCCACCAGGACGTGTCCCTGCTGGCAGCAGGGCTGCAATGCTCAGGGAACCAAACCCAAGGCAGGTGTGGGACAGCCCTGTCCTCACTTCCTGCAGGAGGGCTTGGTTCCTCCCCGGAGTGTGTGAGCTCAGGGGAAGGTGCTGTGAGCTCAGGGGAAGGTGCTTCTCCTCATGAATAAACCATGAGTGTTAGTCAGGAGCAGAGGTTTTCATTAAACAGCTCCCTGATAGCTGGCACCTTGAAAAACACCCTGTGTGGCATCCCTTGGTGAGCAGTTGGCATCGGAGCCACCTGAGGCACTGGGATCCGTCCTCAAAGACTCTGTAAAACCAGCTAAATAATTAAAACTAATAATAATAATGAAAAAAAACCCCCTGACAACTTCAGTGTTTAAAAATTCAACATTTTGATGAAATATTAAATGCTAATTCTTTCCTTGCACTTGTGCTGGCACCGCTTCTCTTGATGTTGGCAATTTAGCATCAGACACCAGTAACTGAAGTGTATTGTCAGCTCTCGTGTTACATTTACCACCCAGGCCCCAAACCCAACACTCCTAAAGCCTCTGTTTGATTTTAAGTGTTGAATACTTTGAAGTCTGCTTTAGTGGATTGGTCATACTGCTGTGAATACCAAAACCAGCTGGCGAAATGCCCCATCTGTGGCTGTTAAAAAATGCCCCTGTGCTTGCTCTGGGGAGCTGCCAGTCTCCTTCCGGTAGTGAGCACAGAGAGAGGGACTCAATCGATCCACCAGACACTAAATGAAATGCAAAACGAGAGGGCAAAAGGATATTTGGAAAGCATTTTATGGCTTTCATGTTTTATGTGTCATTTTAACTTCTCCTCAGTGTGGTTGGAGTAATTATTTGATATAAAAAAAACAGCGTTGAACTTCGCTCAGGGTGGGCAGATGAGGGACGTGGCTGGCAGGGGAAGATGCTGCACATGTTCCTCTGTTTACCTGCTTTCCTTTCTGTGCAGGGATGTGTCAGTGCCTTGGATTTTTGGAACGTGGAGGGGGCACAGGGTGTGGATAGAATCAATAGAATCAGAGAATTCCAGAATTGCTGAGGTTGGAAAGACCTTTAAGGTCATCCAGTCCAACACCAACCAGCACCACCACGTTCACCACTAAGCCGTGTCCTCAGGTGCCACATCCACTTGTTTTTTGCAGACTCCAGTTTTTGAAACTGGAGAAATGCTGGCATTTGGAGGTATTTGTCCTGCTCTTTCATTGTCTCAAAGACATTCAGGCAGCTTTCATGGGGGAAAAAAAAAAGCTTTTTTCCCTCCCAGTGTATCAGTTTATGAGTCTTAAAACATTCTGGCGTACGGTTCCAACTGGGACTCCAGAGCAGGCAGGAGATGCACAGGAATGCACATCTGGGAATAAGAGCGAGAGCCTTGTTGAAGGAGAAGTATTTGTGCTTTGTTAGGATGTGCCTTGTTAAAGGGATCTCTCATCTCTGAAAGAACAGCTCCAGAAGACAGATAGGAGTGGGAGAGGCAGCGAGAGCCCAGAGATGATTTGGGATTCCCAGAGCTTGGCTCAGAGACTGGAAGTGATATTGTGGGACGTGTTTCCAGCCTGGAAATTGAACATGCAAGGTTGACACTAAGTGCTGAGCTTTTGCTGCCTGGCTTTGGGGAGAGAGCAGCGGGTCTGGGTGAGGAGTCACAGCCAGGTCTTCCCACTGTGCACGACTCAACAGCAGCAGCAGCTCCCAGCTGCTGTCCCTGGGCCGGGCAGGGGGAATGGGGGGTGTTGGGCACCACACTGCTGAGGAAAAATGCTTCTAAAAGGGTAAAGAAACAGTGATTTATTCCTGGAAACCTCAGCGGGGGTGGCACGGGTGGGACAGATGGCAGCTCCTCTGTGGTGGGATGGTGGTGCCTCCTGTCCAGGTGTCCCAGTAGCAATATCTGTGCCCAGATGGGGACTGGGAGTGCTTTGAGGGCACAAAATGGGGACTGGGAGTGCTTTGAGGGCACAAGACCGGGACTGGGAGTGCTTTGGGGGCACAGGATGGGGACTGGGAGTGCTTTGAGGGCACAAGATGGGGACTGGGAGTGCTTTGGGGGCACATCTCCATGTCAGGAGCACTGTAGGTGCTGTCCTGGGCTCCCTGAGGAGGGGTTTGCTCTCAGGAGGAGCTGAGTGGGGTCCTGCCCAGTTGGGGTTGTTGTGGCAGTGTCAGAGTGAGGAATGGACTGGTTGTACTTCCCCTTTTATGGGGATGGTCTCTCCAAGCCCTGATTAATGAATAGTGAGTGCAGTGAGGCTTTTGGTGCTGGTGCTTATCCAGTACCTGCTCTGGAGTCTGGGGGGTGATTAAATTAGCATCTCTAGCCAACTCTAAATTCACTAATAACTTTTAAAAGCAGAGACAATTAGCAGACTCAGTGGGAGAAGAGCTTTCAGGGAGAAGCAATTTAATGTGCTGCCAGCCTGTGTGTCAGTGGACTGGATGAATACACCAGAGGTACCTGCCCAGCGAGCTTCACTGACACTGAGTTTTCAGGGTTCAGTAATCTTCCTGAACTCAAGAAAGCACTAATCTCCTTCAGGGGACAAATAAAGCAAGTGGCGAAAAAAAAAAAAAAGGAAATTTTATCAAGGATAAATGGCCCTGTTGTTCGTGCCAGTGTGCTCAGAGCAGCTCCAGTCCCAGAGCTGCTCCTCAGGGAGCTTTGCAGGTACCGGGGCCTGCCCTGGTGGGTCAGATCCTCTGGGACTGAGACTGCCAGGGGTTTGGGAGTCCTGCTGGGTGTGTTCCCCTGGGGAATGTCCCTGCTGCCACCACTGCCCATCCTGGATTGCTAAACCAAGAGCCACTGGACGAGCAATGCGATAAATGCAAGTGTAAAACTCCTGTTGGAGCAGTGTCACCAGTGTCCAACAAGACACCTGCCCATTTCCTGCTCTTTATTCATCACTAAAACATCGGGGACACACCAGTGGACACCCAGGCTTTTGCTGAATGGTTTCCTTAAGGGCTGGTTGAACGTTTTCCATTGTGGCTTTTGGTCAGAAAACTAGATTTACAATGAATTTTTGTCTTCATTCTGCTATGTCGAAGTTTTCCCCTTCTTCTGGAGGGTGAAGGCTGAAATAGAAAAACCTGAAAGTTTTAAGGCTCTGAACTGTAATCAAGTCTCCACACTTTGCTTTCAAGGTGAAAAATTTTCTTCAGAAAGCTTGTTTAAAAAAACCCCAAAAACCAAAATAAACCCTTCACAAGCAAAGCCAGCTCTAATATCTGTGAGTGTTTTGTGCAAAAGCCACAATTTTGTGATCAGCTTGGTGCTGGCTGGGGTACAAGGGCCGTTTGAGTGCTCTTTACTTTGGGGCTTAATCTATTGTAGGGTTTTCTGTGGGCTGCCAGAGAATGGCAGCCCTCAACAACCAGCTCTGTTTCAGGGAAGGAGAAAGGGGATATTGTAATTGCTGCAAATGAGTGGAAAATGATTGGAGGTCTTACAGGATTGAGCATTAAGAATATTACAAAGCAGTGAATGCTTGAAGAGCACTAAAGCTCAGCCCCCTTGCCTGGGCTGGTTTGTGTGGGCACAGAGTTAATGGGAGCAGAGATCTCCTGGGGTGTCCCAGGGGTTGGCCTCATCAGGGGTGGGCGACCAGAGCTGTTAATGATGTTAAAAATAACCCTGAAATACAAGAAAAGCGAAGGGAGGGGGGAGAAAAGAAAGAGAAAAGAGCTCGTTTTGTGGGGAGAGCTCATAATGAGCCATTTTCCCTCTCCATGCGTTTTTTTGTAGCCACCAATTCCAAAATATTCTGGGAAGTTTATGTATCACCAGGAAACGGAGGCCGAGCACCAAGAAATGGAAGAGCATGGCTGTGAATGGAGCAACAACTGGCAGGCCACAAGGGTTGAGCTTAAAGATGTCACATCCAGGCCTGCTGTTCTGACTGTGAGGTGTACAGGGCCAGCTGGAAGTTCTGTACGGGTTTTATGTGCTTTTGTGACAAAAATTCCCACATATCAGTGAGGGATTAGAGTCATTTAGAGGTGCAGGGGAAGCCCCTCCCTCCTTCCTCTCTGTGAATTGCACGGGATCAGCGTGTTCTTAGTGCAGGAGACTCCATCAAATTCCCTTTCTGGCAGAGCTGAGCATTCCTGTCCACTGGAGGCACCGGAATCAAGGATTTCTGGACCCAAAGTCGTGCTCAGCCAGACGCCAGTGGGATCAGGCAGAGCACTGGGTTATTCATAGAACCCAGCAGCCAACATATGGCTGTGTAGTGGCAGCAGAGTAAAGCATAAGCCACACATTTCTTTTTAAGAACATGCATTCACACCTTTCCCATCACACAGGATATTTTTGGGATGCCTCCACAGTTAGTCTGCTCTCCCCAGCAGGCTATTTTTATCTTCTCACAACACGGCTTAATTTAGAAAAACTGTGTTTTAGAGACAATTCTGCACATTTCAAACCCACTCCCTCCCAAAATAACCCCGCCCCGGCAAGATGCAGGTGGTAAATGGCAGCGGAGTGCTTGGATCAGCACCCGGCAGAGGAATTTTCTGGCTGCATTTGCAGCCTCGGGCGCAGCTCGGCTGAACCGCGTTGTGCATTTCGTGAGTTTCAAATGCCATTCCAGGGCCCATGTGGCAGAGCGCAAGCAGGCAAGGGCCACGCTCCCATCGTTTATCTCAGCACCTCTTTGGTTCTGGCTTGGCTTTTTCACAGCTGGGACTTTCAGGAGTCTCAGGGATTGTCTTGAGCCGTGTTTGCGTTTCCAGCAGCTTTCGTTCGGGGGAGAAATCTGAGCACATGATCTTGCAGCTTTACCTGGCTCCTGCAAATAATCTTGATTTCTTTGCTGAGGGACTCTGCCCATCTGTATTTTGTGTAAATTGAGGGTAAACCACAAAATCTATCCTCGTAGGTGGAAAGCAGGGAAATTTTCAATGGCTGCCTGTATCACTTATTTTTCGTGCCACATTCTTAACGTGGTTAAAATTGGCAGTTCACGGGAATCGCAGTCTCGGAGGCGGCAGGACACTCATCCCGCCTGCCAGCATCCCTTTCGAGGAACCTGGGAAGATGAGTGCAGCGTAGATTTTTCCCATGTTGAAGTTTATAAGGATGAAAAGCTCCATGTGGAATATATCTGTGCAACTTCAGTGGCAAAAATTGCTAAGCACATTATATATAAATAGCAAAGTGCCTTCTTTAGGGACTGCCACAGACTGCTCCTGAGATAGCTAAGCAGACAAGTAAATAGTAAAATATGGGTATATTTAGCACTCCAGAAGGCGATGGATGGTGTTCAGACTTCACATCACACGGGCTCTTAAAGTCTTTACCTCTGTATAATCCCTTGTAGCCAGCACTGATGGGGTGGCACATTTGGGACCTAATTACAAGCTCCACCGCCAATCCGAGTACCAAATGGTGGAGGACAGTTTTGGAAGGCAGAAAACGGAGGCATCCTGACTCAGGGATCCTGAGTGGCAGGAAAAGGCCGACGCAGTTTAATGGGATTTGGATTAAATATGGTTTAATGGGATTTGGGCATAATTGTGGGTTTGAATGCCTGCTGCCTCTGGTTCGTGCAGGCATCGCTTGGATGGATGTGTCCTGGTTTGCATCCACTTCTTCAGAGACCACACCTGGGTGCCTGTGGTCAGACTGGGGCACTGATCTCGCAGAATCCCCTGCCAGACTCGTCCCAGCACATCCCCCTGGGGTGGTGGGAGAGAAGTGTCTGAAACGATGGCCAGAGAGCCAGAGGGGTCGTGGGAAGCTCTGGTAACCTTCCCCAGGCCAGTTCAGAACAACAGGTTTGCCTTCTGGATTTTTTTTTTTGTTCTGGAATTTTTTTCCTGTGTGTGTCAAGCTTGAGGCCTTCCCACTTGAAACTGACCCTCTTTTCCCGGGGCTGTTGAAAAGACTCAGGTGTGTTTCTGACTGCCACGACAACCTGGAAAAACTGCAAAGAATATTTGCAACTGTTATCTTTGAATCAAAGCCACCACCTCGCTTGGATAGCATCCATCTCCTCTTTCTGCCCTTCCTCCTGGCCTTTTGTAAGAGCGTTTCTGCTGTTGTTGAGGATATTCATCTGCATTCATACCCACACACAAATTTTGTGGTGACGTAATGATGCCTTATTGACAGAGAGTCTTGGGATTTTTAGCTAAAATCCATGAAATGGTAGAGCTGTACTGCAGTTAGTGGAAGGAAGCTGTGCTGAACTGGTTTTGATGTTGTTGTCTTCCTTCCAAGGACGCTGTCCTCCTAAAAACAGCACTCATGATTTCAAACGACGCTCAGGGACCCTGCTAGCTGTCCATAGAGGGTGAGGCTTTCAAAGAAACAAGTCCCAGCACTCCCATAGCTGGAGTAACCATATCAGCAAACCTGGGAACCTCAAGTGTGGTGCAGAGCTTGGTGTTATTTTAAAATCCCTGATCAGTATATTGAGGAACAGTTTCTTGAGGAGCTTCTCCTCCTGTGCCATATCGAGTTACTCCCCTGGATTGTCTCACTGATGTTCTCTCCGTGTGTCTCTGGGTGACTTTTTATGCCTCTTGCTCTCCTACAAGCACGGGGGTGTTGTAAGGCATGAGCAGAGCCGGCAGCCTGGCTGGTGACAGAAATCCTGAGTGGCTCTCGTGTGTTCTGGCACCGGGACATGAACAAGGAGCAGTCTGGTGAATGGGAACATTGCAGGGAATTCACATGCAGGGAAGTGACGGCTGCAGTGACCCACAGGTGGCTGGGGAAAGCAGCGTGAACTTCAGCCCCCAGCTCGGTGTGGCCTGTCCCTCACAGTGCTGGCGGGGAGTGACCATCCAGAGGGTGTGATCCCTTCTCTGGGCTGGCTGCCTGCTGGCTGCCCGGGGCTCTGGGGGACAGCCAGCCCGGGATAACCCCATTTGCTCCCAGAAATTGCAGGGTCATGTTCCATCCCCTTCATTTCCAAACCTCCAGCCACTAGAGGGAGAGAACGCCACATATTTATGGCTTCGTTTGCGCGTGGGGATGTGTTTAATGAGGAATTGCTTTCCTACAGCAGGGCTTCCAGGCAGTGCCATAGCTGGGGTTAACCCCTTCGTTTATCTGGGGCAGTTTTAGAACCGCTCCTGAGCTCTGGCTCCCGGAGACCTCGGCTGGTGCACGACCTCAGGCTACAAATGCTCTGGAAGATGCTGGGTGATCCCTGTCCGTATTTTACACCCTGTACTTTGTGTCGAGCATCCCTGCTGTGAAATGGCTTTACGGGGAAACCTCTGGCTCCTGCTGGATCCGATCGACTGTCTCCTCGAGTTACTGCACAGCCCAGTGCGCCAGGAGCAGCGCGGCACTGCGGGACACCAACCCTTCCCTTCCCTTCCCTTCCCTTCCCTTCCCTTCCCTTCCCTTCCC
>VZTJ01000389.1:232008-259595 GCA_013397795.1 Orthonyx spaldingii
CCTGGCAAGCCACAGACTCCTGGAGCTTATGGCCTGTTTCCTCTGCAAGAATAAAACAAGCCCAGGAGGGATCTCGTTTCATTTGGAATTAAAGCATCGAGTCAGTAATTATTGGAGGCAGATGAGTTTTAACAATTTCAAAGGACACCAGCAAGGAGTTGTGGGTTGAGGGGAGGGAGCAGAGATGGGAGCTTTAAGAAGACAACGTCAGAAAATGAATTTTAGACACTTTTGAAAGTGAGATGAGATTGAAACTTTCCTTTGCAGCTGAGCCCAGTGGGGAGGACTCGTGGAAGCCTGAGGAGGGGACTGTGGGATTTGCAGGGGTCTGGAAAAGTAGCTGGGTATAAAAGCAGCATGTTCAGTGGGTTTGGAGAGCCACAGCCCTCGGACTGCAGTGCTGTTTATCAGGGGAATTCACATCCCTCTGCACATGGTGGGTGGGGGAAAAGAAAATCTCTTTGCTTTGCTTTTGATTCCAGAGGGTGATTCAAGGCAAGGCTCTCTCAGAAGTGGAGCCTCATGACACTTTAGCAGCCTGAAGTATTGAAGGAGAGCATTTCTTTGGCAAATGGTCCTGACTCTGAAAGTGAATAGTTCCAGTTAATAGACCCAGCAAAGAGGTTTCCTCAGGCTGATGGAGCATGCATCCATGCAGATGATGCCCCAGCTCAAGAAGTTCTCCTGGTGAGGCTGGGGCTGGTCTCAGCTGCTCCTCTCCCCTCCTGTTTCTCTTGCCCAGATGTGCCCTGGCTGGCACAGCTGATGGCAGGCACGGGAAAGCAGGGAGGGAAATGTGCAGGAGGGCACTGGAAGCCTGGAGACTGACCTGACCCAGGCACGTTGGAAAAATGGGCATGTGGGGACTAAACGTACATCATCCTGCTCAAAACACTGCTGGGTGCCCATCGCTGCACACCCCACGCTGGCCGGGCTGAGGTCGGGCTGCTCCAGGAGCCCTCCCTGCTCCGCTGTGTGCTCCTCCCTGCACCCCCGGGGCTCCCAACACGTCCTGGTAACTCACACTCACTGAGGCCACGGAAACAGGGCTGGGAGCTGAGCTGCTTCAGCATCCAGGGCCAGGGGTCACCGCTTGAATTAAATGATAGAGCGAGAGGAGCGATGAGAGGATGTGAAAGGCTCCTCCGCTGGCTCCGTGCATTCCGATGAACTGCGGCCATAAACACAACCGGCCTGTTAAACCCTCCCCTGCCTGATGCACATGGGAGGTGTTGGGGGCCCTTGCCGTGTGCTTTGCTTGTGGAGGGCCAAGCTGTGAAGGTGTGACTGAGGCAGGAATGCCGAGGGTCTGAGTGGGAGCCGGGCCGTGCCTGGGTCAGGCTGTGCCCTCTCACTGCTGAGCTTCCAGGGCAGCAGAGCCAGCTCTGTGCCCGGGGGTTGTGTTTGTGGGTGCAGGACAGCTTGGGATGCCTCCTCCCAAGGCACCAGCTCCAGGGAGATCCCCACGGGGCTTGGGTGGGGAGAGGGGCCAGGCAGGAGCTGGGCTGGGGGTCTGGGGGTGGTGCTGGGACAGGGCAGGGCTGTGAGAGCCCCCGGGACATGAGGCTCCCTCCCCTCCAGGCACCAGGGAGGGGCACAGCCACAGGCTGTATGGATTTGTCAGTCCCTTGTGACCTCAAAATGCACGACCCAGGGCAGCATTTATTGTTTTCCTGTCAATCTCCTCCTGAACAGCAATGCTAAGCTCTAGTTTTCTTAAAAAAAAAATACCTTTTTTGGCTGCAGATCTCTTAGTACACAAATGAAATGAATTTATATATGAGCATTGTGCTGCTTGTAAAACCCTTTCAGATTCAAATTTAGTTTTATTCCTTTTTTTAATCTCCATAGGATTTTCCCTAAATAAGCAGAACTAGGGCAGTGCTAGTGGCAGATGGACATAAAGAAGACTTGGATGCTGGAGAGACTTTACTGGGCTCTGGGATCTGAACTGGGGTGCTTTCCTCATCACCCAAAGAGTGTAATTTGTCTGCAGCTTATTAATTTTCACCTCTAAAGCAGAGGGCTTGGCAACAGAGAGCGTTCCTTGGCAACAGACTCCTGGGTTCATTAAAGCAGAGGTGGGAGGTTTGCAAATGGAAAAAGTTGAGACATGCTAGCAAATCAAATGGGCTTAGGCATGAGGAGTCTTGTCAGTCAGGCGGGGGTGACGGGGAGAAGGAATAGTAAACAACATGCAAACCATGGAGGCATCTTGAAGGAGACGTTCTGGAAGGAGGCAGATCCAGGATTTGCCTGTTCTCCTGCCTTCCCAAGGGCAGGGTGGCCTGGAGAGGCCTGGGAGGAACCTCTGTGTGTGTGGCAGACTGTGGGCAGTGAACTGAAGAAGTTACTTAATAAAAAAATTGCTTTTTACAAACAGGTTTCCACACTGTGGTTTCCCACTTGGGCTTTTATAAGAGTTCCAGTTTGTTTTGGTGCTCTCCAGAACTGAAGCTGGCAATTTGTTGGTAAAATCCCACACAAAGCCCTTTGAGGGGAGTCTGTGGGATTGGGCCATGCCCATTCCATGCCTTCCCTCCTTCGCCATGGAGCAGGCTGGGTGTGCCACACACCTCTGCCTGGAGCCAGATGGGGGCTGTTTGCACTGTGACTGCTAAATAGAAATACTCCAATTAATTAATAACGCCCAATGCACATAATTAAATTAGAAATAACTCGGGTTTGTACCAGCATACAGAGTGTACACACAAGTGGCTGATCAGGACTGGAGAAGGGGTTTGGAGCAGGGGGAGACAGGTCTGGGCTCCCCTGTCTGTCCCTGCCAGTGGCCGCTGTGTCACCTTGGGAGCTCAGGGGAAGCCCCTGTGCCCTGGTTTGCAGGTGATGATCTCTGTCCCTTGCCGTGGTAAACAGCCAGATCCCAATCACATCCATCAGAGCGAGGCATTTCAGGCACTTGTTCCAGTCCTGTGGTTCTATGATTCTATAATTCATGACTGAAACTATCTTTGTGTCAGAGTTAGTTCAGGAGGACACTCGGATCTGGGCTTCTGAATATGTCATCTCCTATTAAAGAACAAACAAACTCCCTTGTAATGTACCATAAATAATAATAATACTTCACAAGAGCCCGAAGCGCTGTGCTATTGCTGTGCTAATCAGAGAGGCACTGGGCCATTATGAAAGTATTCCATGGGGTTTGGGCTTTTTTTCCTGCAGGAAGGTACGTGTGTCATAGCTGCGTAGCGTGGCTGATTGGTTTATAAAGCCAGGCTGCAGAATTCCTAGTAGAGGTTAGACAAATTCCCCTCCTTTCTCATTAATTAACCTGTAGGATTTGGTGCCTGTTCTTTGCAGTTCAATAGAGACAATGACTGCAGGAACATATTTGTGCTCTCTGATATGGAATGAAGAACATCTGCCGTGTGCAGCAGTGAAATACCAGCGTGTGGCAGGGCTCTCCAAAGGACACTGCCAGGCTCTGCTGCCTCAGTGAGGAAATTCCGGGCTGGAATTTCCATGGGGAGGGGTTGGCCAATGCAGCTGGGGAGGGAAGGGAGTGGGTGAAAAGCAAAAGAAGGGAAATCCCCTCATGAAAACAGCAGCAGGGTGGGGGGAAAAGCATCTTAGGAGAGTTCCCACATCCAGAGAGTGGTTTAGAGCAAAAATCTTCCCATAGGATTAAGGAAGGGAGGCCTTGAAGAGCTAAAGGAGATTTCAGTGGTGATGTGGTAACACAATAGCAGGAAGAAAAGACGGGAGAGGCAGGTGGAATCCTGCAATGCTGCTCTCACAGGCTGCAGGAAAATGAACCTTCATGTTTGGGATCCCAGGGTTGTGTTCTGGGTGTCTCAAACGAGGGTTCTGCTCCCAAAAGCTGCCCTGCAATACCATAAATAATGCTGGGAGAGCAGGGTGGGTTCTGGGAGGATTGGATGGGAGATTGGATTGCAGTGGGAACGTCAGTAAAGTCTCCTGTGTGTTACGTGACTCCAGATGTGCTGGATGAGGCGCAAGCATGGAGGTTATTTTTGCTGTTTCACTGTGCTGTGCTATTGAGTGTCCTTCTGCTCATACCCTGTTGTTTGGCTTTTGAGTGGCTCTCCAGCTGCAAGGAATTAGGAGAAAATAAGTTACACATGGAAAAGTGGCATTAATGTGATGATTTAGTCAGTCAGTGCTACTGCAGAGCAGCGTCCAGGTAAACCCTGCCCCTTCCCTCCCTGCCTTCTCCTCTCTGCTCACCCCTGGGGTTATTGCCCATTATTGATATCATTGGCAGTCACAAGGAGACTCCAGACGGGGCTGGGCTGTGGAAGGGAAGCAGCTGTCTGAGGGTGAAGCACATCAGCTGATTTTGGTCCTTACTCTGTAGAGAGAGAAATTTTTGGAGGCTGTGACAGGTCAGATGTGACCAGACCACAGCTCTGCTGAGACTGCCGGGGACGTTGTGTTATTGATGAGCAATCCATGAGTTCTTCCTGGGGATTTCCTTGGAGTGATCCCCCAGACAAACCATCTGAGCCCAACCTCGTCTCTGCCTCCCCAGTGGGACGTGCTCAGAAGGTAGAAATCCCATTTTTTGCACGCGAAATCCCAGGGCAGGAGCCTGCAGTGCAAACTCAGTGCCCACCCACCACACACTGAGAGCTGCAATGTTTCCCTGTGGGCAATGTGGGTTTTCCTACCCGTGCAGTGCCCGTGGCACAACTCCACACTGCTCTGTGACTCACACACAGCTCGGGGGTGTGCCTGGAAATATCCAATGGCTGGGATGTGCTGGGTGGGCAGCCCGCTGTGCCTTTGGGTGCGCTGGGCTGCAGCATCCGCTGGCACGCCCGGCCCAGGAGCCAGCACGTGGTGCCTGTTCCTGGAAGGTGCTTTCCTCCTGTGTGGGGAAGCAGAGAATCAGAGAATCACTGAATATCCTGAGCTGGAAGGAGCCCACAAGGAGCATCAAAGTCCAGCTCCTGGCCCTGCACAGCACCCAGGAGAAGCTCACAGGTGGCTTTTCGCTGCTGCTCCTGCTCTGGCAGGGACTCTGGGCTTGGTCCCCTGCCCGCTGGCTGCCTGCAGAGCGCTTTGCATTGACAACGAGGCAGCAGAGGTGCATTTTCTTGGCAGGGAGAGTGCAGCTGGGTTCTCTCGGAGGTTCCCTGTGCCAGAGAGAGCGGCTGCCCCACGGCTCTGGGCAGGATGGGATTTGTGTGCAGCCTGCTGCCCATTCAGGGATTTGGCTGATCTTGGGGCTTTCTTGCCTTTCAGCACCTTAGCAGGGAGCAGGAATTAACCTGGCAACTCTCGGTTTGCTTCTCAAATCAGCTTAGTGTAAACAAGGCATAGGAAGTGAAACAGTGGAATATGAGCCTTATTGACAGGCCTGATCAACAGCGGGCAGGAGGAGCGAAACTGGGATCATTTCTGCTTGTGTGTAACAGTCCTCCACAAAATCCTCCTCCTCCTCCTCCAGATCCATGTTCCCAGTTAGAGCAACAGGGTGGGATGTGCCAAACAAATCCCCCTGCATTTGCACTGCCAGGGTGTAACCTTCACCAAGGTGAGTGGAGTTCCTGGGATGATGCAGTGCGTGGTTTAAAGTTGATCTTGAGCTTAAGAGGGTCATTCTTGTATTCTCTGTGTGTGTGCTGACAGCAGTGCAGATCTCATTTAATATTTCCTGGTAGAAAAACCATTTACCCTTCAATTACAGATAACCTGAGCATTGCTCTGTTTTCAGTCCAAGTTTCTGAAGGAAGCAATGTCCATTCAGGATGTCTGTCTGTCAGTCAGTTCTGCTGTCCCAGCTCTGCCAGCCCCTGCAGGTTTTGAATCACTCGGTGAGGTTGTGCTGGCTGTGACATCCCGAACAGGTGAAGAACCTGTGAGCTCTGTGAATCCCAGGGCTGCACAAAGTCGTGGCCGTCACCTGCTGCAAGAGCTGGGGCTCTCCCCGGAGAGGACCCTGATTGACACCACATTCCAGAATGGCTGTCAGAGGTGGGATTTTCCAGCTAGAGCCCTCCCGTGGATGTAAATAACTTACCTGGCATTTCTGCCACTCGAAGCTTAGGCAGAATTCCAGAGTCTGGACAGCTCTAAGCTTTTGCCTCCTGACTCCTTCTTTTGTCAGCCATCTCTGGGAATAATGATGGCTGTCAGTGCCTGTACAAAAGGTGATGGAATATGGCTTGATGTAACTGGAGCAGGCTGTGTGGGGCCCCAGCAATGCGGAGATGCTGGGCAGCATCCCTTCAGTCCTGCCTGCGCTTTCGGGCTGTCCCATTTCGATAAATAAGTGAAGACACCTAAGCTCTGATGCTGCTGAGTGGCACAGGACCAGCAGAAAGTGGCAGTCACGAGGAGCTGCGTGTTGTTCCCTGACTCAAAATCTCCAGCTGCAGGAAAAATGTTGCCTCCTCCAGAGGCCAGGATCGGGAGATCCAAATGCCCTTCTGCCCTTGAGGCGTGGAGAAAAAACCCGTGCAAACACAACCCTAAATCCTCTGCAGCTGTAACTGAGGAGATTGTAGCTTCTGCACAGATTTTACAGAATATCCTGTGCGTGGATCCAGCCTGTCCAGTGTCCCCAGTGTCCTGCCTGTGCCGAGCACGCCGTCAGCCACTTCCCACCTTGTCTCCGCCGTTCCTACCTGCCCTCTCCTGTCCCTGAGGCCAGCTGCAGACCCAGCTGCCAAAGAGGGGATTTTGGGAATATTGGTGGGGCATTTTCCTGTGCTCAGGGGTGTGTCAGTCCTGCTCCGGGCTGCCCCTTCCTGTGGGCAGCGAGCCCCGGGATGGCAGCGGGGGCTGCGGCGGCCGCACCGCCGGCGCCGTGAGCGGCCTGGGCCGGCTCCTGCCAGCCCCATGGCTTGTCCCCGCCATGGGGAGAACCATGTCCACGTGCGTGTCCCAGCTGGAGGAGCCGGCAGGATTCAGCCCCGTTTCCAGTTGGCTCTACACATCCCATATGCTGCCGCCGCCTCTTCTAACCAGCGCCAGACACCGCCAGCTCCTCTCCCTCGACGTGGTGGGTGGCCGGATCGATGAGCAACGCTGAACGAGTGTATTTGCTTTCTTAACTATGCAGCCGGGCTCTGCTTTCCTTGCTGCGGCCAGAAAGTGGGGAAATCCAGGGGAGCGGGCGGGGATTACACCCGGAGTGGGGATCAGGTGCTGGGGGAGCATCACCGCGGGCAGGTGCCGCGCTCGGCTGGGCTGGGAGCTTTGCTTTCAGTGGGAAGGGGACCCATCCTTCCTGTGGAGAGCAGAAGGAGAACCTGCTGCCCTTCGAACGTCAGCAAAATCCCCAGCCCCGTGCTGAGCGCGGAGCATGTGCTGGCTCTGCAGATCTGCGGCGCTGGGGGCGAGGGTGACCGGCCACGGCAGGAGGGCACGGGGTGCCTGCCAGGGGTGCCGGGCGCCTGCGGGGACCCTCCCCAAGTTCGCATCGGTGCCCCCTCCCTCCCCTCCCTTCCACTCCCCTCCCCTCCTGCAGAGTTTCAAAGCACGGCAGGGAAAAAAAAAANCGGGAGGGAAAAAAAAAAAAAAAAGGACATCCCCCTCCCCTCAAATCCCTCGGTCCGTGACTGAAATAAATAAGCACAATCCCAGGTAGTGAGGAGGCTGCTAATAACGTGCTCCTGACAGGCACGGGATTGCCGGGCTGAGGGATGGCTGACTGAAAGCTCCAGGCTAGGGTGGGGGTGGGGGGCTTCTTTTTTTTCCTGCCAGCTCTCGCCAGGCAGTAGGGATTTTTTTTCCTTCCCCTCCCTGATAATAAGGACATCATCAGAAGCAAGATGCAGTGGCTAAGGGATGGAACAGGAATGGTGAGTTCAGGTAGCTATGTCTTTCTCTTTTCCTCTTATTGCAGTACTTTGACAGGGAAATGAACCTCCGTCCTATCTCCTGACTCCTCCTTTACTCCCTGTCCTTGAAACCATTGATCACTCTGTAGCCATTTTATAGACTCCGCATTCCCAAACAGCTGAGCGAAAGAAGAAATTCAGAGAAAGGAAGGAGGGTGGGCACGGCTCGGGGCGTGGGAGGGAGCGGCGCCTGGCAGGGCTGGGGAGGGGGTTCCGTAGGGCGAGCCGGGGGGTTCGGCGGGGAGCAGAGGGTTTTCCCGGCTCCCCGGCATGTGTGGGGTGTGTGGTGGGAGAGCTGTGCAGGACGGGAGTGCCGGCACAGGGCTGGTGCCGGCCGGGACCTGTCACGTCTGCCCCTCCGCCCGGTGATGAGTTGCGGTGCGGGGGGAGCCCAGCGCGCTGCCGACCCGAGCATCGCTGCCCGCTCCCGCAGCCGCCTGCCAGACCCTCCTCCGGCACCGCCGGCGAGCGCTCGCAGCTCCAGAACCCAGACCCTGCCCCGCTGAGCCGCCTCGGAGGGCGGCGTGTGCCGGGGGCAGCGGGGAAGTTCCCCCAGCTCAGCAGGGCCCCTCCGGCTCATTCAGAAACTTCCCCGGCAAGCGATGGGGTTGTTCCTGAGATCCTCCTCCCCAGCTCGCCCTCCTCGCACAGCTCGCCTTTGGCAGGCTCGGTGCCGGGCTGGGCTTTGCAGGCGTTTTTGGGTTCGCTCTCGGCGCTGCGGGAGCCTCGGGCGTCCCTGCGGGCCGGTCCCGGGGCCGCTCGGGCTCGGGCTCGGGCTCGGGCCGGGCTGGCATCACCCGGCTCAGCCCCCGCGTTCCGGCCCCGGGGGCACCGGCAGGTGCTGCTGCCAGCGGGGAGGCTCCGGGAGGCAGCGCGGGGATCGCTGCCCGTTCTCCCCGTGCCGCCCTGTGCAGCTCCATCCCCTCTCAGAGCCTCACACCAGCGCGTTTTGGGGGGGTTTGTGCTCCCGAAGGGCTCAGGTGGTGCTGGCAGGGCGCTGTGGGCTGTAGGCAGCAGCCTGCAGCACCCAGCACCTTTGTTTAGGGTCCTGCTGAAGGCTTGTCTGCAGCCAGCAGCACTTTGGGGGCTTTGCTGCCGCCTCCCACCCTCCGCAGGGATGGGATTCCTTCCCCTGTTCCCTCGTCCCGCGCTCTGCCCCTCTCCGCCCGTGTCTCAGCAACGCCGCTCGCCGGGTGCCGGTTCCCACTGCCGGGCAGGGAGAACTGCGCTGCCAGAAAAGTGCTGCTGGGGAGCTGGAGGTGTCTCCTGCCTCCTTTTCCCTCTTCTCCCAGGTGACTGCTGAGCTCCGCTGGGGAGGGGCTGGCCATGGTGCAGGACAAAGTGCGTTTCCAACTGAGATAGCACAAGACTTGGCACTTCCTTGCCCTTTCATCTGCCCAGATCCCTTCCTTGCTGCCAGCAGTAAGGGAGACTGTTATTTTGCTCTCGTTAGTCTAATCTTTGCTTTCTCTTTGAGAGAAATTACAGTGCTTTTACTAGTGAATAGACTGTAATATAAGATATTTTTGGGGGAAAGTAAAACTCCAGTGGTTGATTTTGAAGCAGGTTCTACCCGGGAATTTCCCAGTATTGCTCCTTCTAACAAGGGGAAATAAAAGAGAGAGCTGTGGTTTCTGTATTTGATCCAGCAGTTCAACAGCCTCAGCAGTATTTGGAGATTCTCCACGTATCTCCAGATATCTGAAAATAAAAGATTACTTCAAACCAGCAAAGTAAAACTGAAGCAAATAAGGTGAATCCAGCAGAGATGTTTGCAGTCCCTGGGGATGGGTGGCTGTGGTCCCAGGGCTCAGGGGCTCCTGCCCTTGGAGCTCAGGGATATTGAGAGCACCTAAAGCCGAGGTGCTGCCGATGCTTGGTCCCTACAAATTCTGCTCCTTTAGCAAGAGAAGATGCGCTGGTCCAGATGCCCTGGCCGAGTGCCAGCGTGGATAGCAATATTCCCTCTAATGCAGATTTCCCTTGCTGTCCCCACTGGTAAGTTACTTGAATTTTTAGTGCTTCAGATGTTGATCATTTGGTGGACTCTGCTAAACAAGTGAGTTATTCCACACCAGGAGTAGCTGCATTTCAGCAGCTCGGTGGGAATATTATTATCTCAGTCTGCTGGCTAAAACGTACCGTGGAGCTATCAAACAGCTCTGTTTACTCCTGAGTGAAGGTTGGCTGCTCTGTGCACACAGCCTCCTGTGCCGTGCAGAACCTCAGCCTTTCATCCAGGGCATCACTGGATCCATTTCCAATAGCACTGAGTCTCTATTACGGTTTTTCAGCTGTCTTTTTTACTCCAATATTATTTTCTGTGTGTCTGCTAAAGACATTTATTCTGGCAGCATCCCAGGACTTTGTTCAGCTCAGGCACATTGGTCAAAACCTGGATTTTAGCCTGATTTCTCACAAATTCTGCACAACACTGATTTATTCCAAGTTCTGCTTTCTGTTGTTCTCAGCTTGGGTTCAAGACTCAGATCTGCCCCCTTTCAGAGTTACTCATCTTTGAGAAGCGTGTCACTAACACTACAAGTGATAGAACCTTTTGTTCTCATGGTAGGTGGCTCTTTATTTCCAAATCTGCCCCTAAACCCAAGCTATTATTCCATAATATTAAGCTGTTGGAGCTTCCTTTTTTCCTCCTTTGCATGTGCTGCTTCCCATTTTTTAAACAATTAATCTTTTGCCAATTATGCTGGCATCCCACGGGGGTGTTTTCCTTGCTTCAGTGGTACCACGTTGCTAAATTCTCCAGTATCTGTTCCTAACCTGGAGAAATTCAACTGATTGTCATCGGTAGTGATGAGAATCACTCTGCACATCTGAGCAGTGTGTGAGCACAATGATTCTTTGGTTTGGCATTTTTCAGAGGGCATTGATCCAGCATGGTAATCAAATGAGTTGGATTAAACCAGGACCAAATACAGCCTTTTCTGGAATAGTTTTTTATCTGACAAGAGCAGAGTTTTTCCCAGGTCTCTGACTGTATGACAAGTAACACAAGTGGGAACCTTCCATGGTATTGCCTCACACAGGGTCTCCTTTTGGGTTTAATGTTGTGCCTGTGGCACTCCAGGTGAGTGCAGCCATCACCTTCAATAGATACAGTCCCAGCCTTTTTTTCTTTTACAGCCATAAACAATCATATTTTTACACTGCCTGTTGTTCAAATATTTAAAATCAAGCTGCTGTTGATATTTTCCATTCCTCTCCTAAGCAAAAAGTAAGCTCTTGTAAATCATCCCAAATTAAAATATAGTGAAAAGGAATTCAGTGAATCCAAGGGCCAAATGCTGCAAGTGGTGGAGACGTCCCTGAGTGGGGCAGGTCAGCAGCCAGGGACTTGCTTACATTTTTCCTCACCAATTCTTTTTCGCTTGTCAGCCTGCAAATCACAGGGTACTGGAAGTACAAAGTACTCTTTGCACTCCATAATCCTAAAAATCTCCATGTGAAGTCTGGAAAAGAGAAGCGGAAAAAAGCAGTTTGGGTTTGACTTTTGTTTTTGAAAGTTTGGAGAAGCAAATGCAGCTGGTGGAGAGAAGCCAGGGCAGGATGGAAATGGGATCCTGTGGTATCCTGGCATGAGGGAAAAATGGGACTGAAGAGGCCCAGAGCAGTTTTCCTGCAGAGATCAAAGGGAGCAGGGAGCGCTGGCTGCTGCTGGAGCAGGGCCCGGGGAAGCTCGCGGGAGCTGAGGGCTGTGGGTGTCCTGCACAGGATGCTGCCCAGGCTCTGTGCCCTGTGGCCTCAGCAGGGAGGGCTTTTCCACGGGAGACTGGAAAGTTTGGGAGTTTGTTCCTCTTCATCCCGGGGTCTCCCATCACTGGAGGCTGATGCTTGGCTTGCTGAGCTCTGCATGCACCGGAGAGTTCCGTGTGTGCTGCAGTGCCGTGGAGCCCCCAAAGTCCATCCCACCAAAAGCATTTCTTTGTGGGATTGTTCTTACACCAACTGCTGTTCACTTTTCCGTTTCTCTCCCAGTTTGGGACTGCTTTAATCTTTCAGATCCAGCCTCCTGCTGGGGCTGCTGTGCCAAATGTCCAGGTTAAGGAAGAGTTGATGTTGTGGTAAATAAAAATATCTGGATAAATCCCTGCTCCATGCTTGTGTCAGTCCCAGGAGGGGCTGGGAGGAGGCCTGGCTCCATTTCCACTGCTCTGGCCCCAGTTCCTGCCTGCTGGATGAGGGACACGCTGATAACTGCTCTGTCTCTTGAGATCCATCAGGGATGTGTGGAAAACCCTGGGAGTGCAGTGCTGGGAGGGTGCCATAGGCATGGCAGGGATTTTGTGGAGCTCTGAGCAGGCTGTGCTTGCTGGGAAACCACACACCCCATGTGGTCACCACGTCCATCTGTCCCTCCTGCTCAGGGTTTCAGTGTTTGAGCACCGCAGGCTCTGCAAACAACAACGGTTTTTTAACTGCCGGGAACCTGAATTCCTTGTATCTCATCAAAGGGTTTTTCTTTTTTTAAACACTTCTTGAAAAATCTCTGAAATGCTTCAAGCTGACATCTTAATGTATTTATGACATTAGCTGCTTCTGCTCTGGAATGGTTGCTCTGAATCTCTCTGAGCCTGGCTGTTATTTTGAACATGACTAATTCCCTGAGTGACTAAGCTCTTAGATAATAGGAAAAATTCATCAACTCATCTCGGTCTCCGATAGTTTCTATTGTTATGAAAAGATGACTTATGAAAAAAAAAATAAATAAAGATGCTTATTATGTAATATGGGCAGGGAGAGGAAAGGCAAGTGTTGGTAGGGAGTGGCCAGAGTGCCACAACTGGGAAAGGCAGGAGTGCCTTATCCAGGAGCCAATTTCAGCCTGTGAAATCTCCAAATTAGTCTGGATGAGAAGTAAAGAGTTCCTTGTCCGGAGCTCTGGTGGCTCCCAGTGAACCCAAGGAGTTGTGCTCTTGCACAGAAGTGTGTTCAGAGGGGATCCCAACACCTTTCTCCCCACTCTGCCACGCCACAGAATTCCTTGGATGTGACCCGAGGTAACGCTGGGCACACAGTGAATTGCACCACACCTTCCCTGCAGGGCTTTCCAGGCAGCACCTGCAGCACTCCCCGCTCCTGCAGTGCCGTGTTCTGGGAGCACAACAAACCTCAGCCCCATCCCACTGGGTTTTCCCGTTGATGCTGCTGCTCAGCAACACAGAACTGCCAACGGTGCTGCTTGGAGCAGCCAGCACAGCCCTGCTGCCGTCCTGTGCCGTGCGTGCAGCTGTGTCCCACGGCAGCTGGGGTTGTCCCTGTGATCCTGCACAGCCAGGGTCCCTTTGGCACAGCCGGGGTCCCTTTGGCACAGCCAGGGTCCCTTTGGCACAGCCAGGGTCCCCTTGGCACAGCCAGGGTCCCTTGTCTGGCTGCTGTCACACCTTGTCCCGAGCTGCAGGAGGGCAGCGCTGGCCGTTCCTGGAAGGCAGCAGCCTGTGCTCTCTCTCACTGCAAGGAATCCCACTGAGATGGGAGAGGGAGTGCAGCCTGCTGGCATTCACCTGGCTCACTTGGAGAAAGGGAAAAAAAATAGAAAAAGGCTATAAACTTCTTTTTTAATGCTGATATTGCTGATAAAAATGAGTGCTCTATGTTCTATTCATACACCTACTGCTATCCATCTGGAATTCCTACTTCATTAGGTTGGCTTGCACTGTTTTCTTCATTAAAAGAGTGCCAGATTCAATAGGCTGTTCCCTCTCCTTTTTTTTGGGAGGCAGAGAGAGGGGGAGAAAATGGTTTTTATGAAACGCATCCAATCCTCTGGGTTAATTTGTGTGAAGAACATGAGACCCATGGGTCAGCTCCTTAATGAGATGGTTTTTCCTTTTCTCAGTGTCTTGACAAGGAGAAGCCCAGGGAAGGCAGAGCCGAGTGGCACAGGAGGGGGTGAGGAGGCTGCAGGGAGCTCTGGCCGATGGCTTTTTGTCCTCCCTCCCTGCAGGAAGCAGGGCCGTGGCTCCTGTCCCACCGCTGTGGCACCAAGGCAGGGGCTGTGCCTGGCCCAGCCTGCCGGCTGTGCTGGGTCATTCCAGATTTCCCTCGGAGTGAGCTCAGGCTGGCAGAGCAGCAGGAAGGAGGCGGATAACAAGTCCCAAAGACTGCACGGCATCAGGATTTCAAATCCACGAGCCTCTGTGTTTCCCTGGAGTCCTGGGGCAGGGCCTGGCTCGGCCTTGCCCATCTGGTGATAACATTTTCAGGGAATTGTCCTCGTGCTGGGGAGCTGCTCCTTAGCTCACACCGTGTGCAGGGCCAGGCAGTCAAGGCACAAAGCAGACCCCAGACCTCTCCTCTGCTTTTCCCTCTGTGGTTTCTGATGTTGCTGTTTGGCAGGTGCATCATGGATCGTGCTGTTCCCGTTCTCCCAGCATCTTGCACTGCTCATTGCTGGACCTCTGTGGGCTCAGGCAGAGGGAAATTCTCTGTTAGCTTTGCTTTTGTACTCCGTAGGAATTGTCACGTGTTGGATGTCAGAGGACTTTCCTTATTGTGGCAAAGCTGAAATGCACCCTTTGATTTTCATGCCGAAGAGTTTCCCTGTGCCTGTGCAGCTGAATTTCTCAGGGAGCCCACTGGGGACACTGACCTTGAAGTCAGAAAGGTTTAGTTTTAGTTTCTAGCAGGTGATATTTTTTTTTTCACTCACTCCTTTGTCCAGACATGTGCTGAGGTGAAGATCCTGCAATTTAATGTCAGAGTGCCTGAAGGGAGCACTTGTCTTCCCCCAAGGAAGGAACTTGGCTTGGATTTTTCTGCAGTTTGGGCTTTGCCTTCTTTACCTTTTTCCAGGCTCAACAGTGAGCCCAGAAGCTGAGAAATAAAATTAAGGAGTAAAGGTCTCTGTGTTCCTTCAGGCCAGGGGTTGGGTTTTTTTTCAGACAAGAAGAGCTTACATAAGGTTGAAGTGAGTATCTGAATTGGATGGGTCCTTTTGAACAGAACTTTCTCAGCCCCTGCAGTCTTTCTCTGTGACCAGGGTAATTGGTGTTACCACATCTGATTTCTGGAGGATTTCAGGGGGGTTGGTTTTCTTTTTCAGCACTGGGAATCTGAAGATGCTTCTCGAGTGCAGGCTGGAGTGTGGAGCAGATGCGAGGAGAGGAGAAAGCACTCGCAACACGATTGCCAGGGGCAGGAGATTTTAGTCTGTCTTAATGCTTTAAGTTCAAGTAAACGTAAAAATAGAAGATTTGTTGTTCTCACTGCAATCCAGAGGAGCACAATGGGCTCAGGCCCCCCAGGCAGGCTCTCTGTGCCTCTCTCAGCATGGTCTGTGTGGTGTTACAGGAGCTGAGACACCGCTTCCATCGGGGCGGTGCTGCTGTGGCTCAGCCTGGGCTGCTGCAGCCCTGCAGGTGTGAGCAGGGCCCAGCACATGGGCAGGGACACGCTGAGCCACAGGGGATGCAGGTGACACCTGGCCAGGCTGCTCTGGGAGCAGCATTTGGGCACCTTGGGAGTTATATTGGTGACTTCTCCCCCCTCACAGCACCACTCAGTGCTTTAGTTCTTTATCAGGAGGAAGAGCACCGTCTGCTGAGCTCTGGCTCTGTTTGGAGGAGGAACCAGGATTAATGGAGGTCTCCAGATGTGGCTGGAAGCAGCCTTGCTTAGTATCTGATGTTGTGCCATCCCTGGAAGTGTCCGAGGCCAGGTTGGATGGGGCCTGGAGCACCCTGGGATAGTGGAAGGTGTCCCTGCCCATGGCAGGGCTGGGATGGAATGAGCTTCAAGGCCCCTTCCAACCCAAACCATTCTGGGATTCTGAGAAGTTTCTGTATCACTGCTGCCCTTTGCTCAAGGGTTTAAGACTGTTCACCTGGCACATCTTTAGTTTTCACCAGGGCTGGTGCACAGGTTCATCCCAACCTCCCTGGGGTACTTGTGGTTATTGTCTGGGTGTTGGTGTGAAACGAAAAGGGTGTGAAATCAATCTGTGCACCCGGGACACAGCTCTGTTGGGACAGCACTTCTCGTTTCTGAGATGGAATTAGAACTGGTGAAGAAGGGGGAAGAGTTCACCCACCACAGCCTGCCTGAGCTCTGTGTGTCTCCAAATGCCAACGGTCAGGGTGTGGAGGTCAGTGGGATGCTTCCCATCTTTTGGTGAAATTCTTGTGGTTTTTTTTCATGGAATACTTGGGAGCAGTGACCTGGAGATGCTCAGGTCCTTCCCCGTGGCCTCTGAGCTTTGTGCAGCACTCTTGGCCAGGTGGTCATGAGGGTGCAGCAGGACTCAACCTCCAGCAGTGCCCTGTGTGCTCTAAGCATGGCAGGAGTGGGCTTAGAAACTGAATTTCTTCTATTTCCAGCACTCTCAGCCTTGCCACAAGTTCGTCTTGCTTCTTGTGGTCCTTCCCTCCTCTCTTCCACATCCACCTTCTCTCCCACTTCACTGCTTTGCTGGCTCTCAATTTATGCAGTTCTTTAGAAAGAGGAAATCACTGGAAAAAAGTCCCAGGTTCATGTGGACAGCGAGGAAGCTTTCCATTTGAGAGATGGAGTGGACAGGCAAGGAACTGTGGAATTTTTCACAGCCACAATCAGGCCCCTGTCTCTACAAGTCTCTACAAGTATTCCTCCATTTTGCAGTTTGGGTAAGGAATTGTAGGTGTTTGGGGATTTTTAAAGCTTCCCATGGAGCCATTCCTTAAACACACAAGATTATGGAGATTCTTGAGGAAAAATCTGCCCTTGGCAGCAGCTCTGCAGCTCGTAGGCTGGTGCCTCCCATCTGGCCCAGGATGGGAGAGAGGGCTCTGTCAGACATTCTGTGAAGAGAAAGGAAAAAGAGGCAACTCCCAGCTTAAGGAAATCCTCCTTTTTGGAAATAGCAAACCATAATCTCACTGGCCTTTAATCTCTGAAACCCTGAGCTTAATTCCTGCCTAGATTTAGAAAAAAAAATATAATTCAATGGTTTTCTTATAATCTCTGATGGAGCCCATGAGTCACCCCCCACGTGGTGTGGGATGTCAGGGCAGCGGCTGAAAGACTGGGAATGGAGGAGGAGGTGCCCACACATCCCTGGGAACCACTGCTGCCTGTGCCTTTCTGGGGCCAGTATTCATTCAGCTGGAAAGTTTCAATTTCCCTCATGGAGCCACCTTTGTCTGGGGCGGGGCTTGTGCTGCAAGAGGGAACATAAAAGGGCCGAAGCACTTCGTGACTGACAGTCCCCAGCAGTGTTTTCCCCTTGGTCGTGGATTCCATCCATCCAGACCAGTTTTATTCCCGGTGAGAATCACAAGCCACCCTGTGATTTGTTTGAAATTTCCCCCAGTTCACTGAGGCTTAGCTCTTTTGGCTGCAGCATAGAAGATTTGTGGTCTTCCTGTCCCATCCCAGAGCTCTGGCACACCTCTTCCTACAGCGGCACGGCCGGAATTCCCTGGGTCTGCACTGAGGTTCAGAGTTTGGTGGCTCCTTTTCCCAGTTAATAGAAGGTGGAGCTGATGTGTTGGGAAAACAGAGATGCCTCTGCCTGTGCAGGAGTGGAGGTTGTTGCTCTGCACAGGGATCTGCAGCAGGACAGGGAGCTGCAGCTGATGCCGTGTACAGCCACACGCCCCCGGACTGGCCTGGCACCTCCTGTGGGGACCGTGGGCCTGTCCTTGCACGGGGAATCCGGGACCTGTGAGCGTTCAAATTCCAAATCCTGGCTGCTGAGTTGGAGCTGCATTCGTTGAGCTGCGAGGAGTGGGATGTGCTAATTGCTGGAGACATCCATTGGAGGGAGACGTGCTCCCGAGGCTGAGCCCGGTGTGTTCCGCACGGGAGCATTCGGCACCACCCGTTCCCTGGGCTTGCCCCCGAAATTCCTGTGCTGTAATTGATGTCGGTGTAGGGCGCGTCTGTCTGTCTGTTGTTCGGGTGTGCAGAATTGCCCATCCCACACGGATGGATGCGGCTGTGAAGCCGTTCGGTGGAGCGGTGCGAGCGGAGCCCGGGCTCGTTCCCCGGCCGCTGTCCCTGCGGAGCGGTGCTGAAATTCCCATCGCCTTCCTCATCCCGCATCACCAACTGTGCTGCCCAGCGCTCCTGGCGTGCCCCGGCGTGTTCCGTGCGGTGAGGGACGTGGTGTTTTATGTAACTGGCACAAACCTTCTCTTCTCATTCCTCGTTTCCCTCTGTACCGAAGGTTAGACCGAACTTCCCAGAAAGCACTCCATGGAGTTAAACTTCACCGTGGGTTTATATAAACCCCTGCTGTGTAGGTGTGCTTGATCAGAACGGCTTCTAAGAGAAGCTACCATCCATTTTCGTGGTAAAATTAACATTTCGCACACGCAGAAGGCATGGGAAATTATATAAAGCAGCAAGTACTACTGGGAATACTGTGACTATAATTTAAATAGAAGCTTCTCTGCAGTAAATCTGTTTGTGCCGCTCACTCCCGGTGGCTTTTACACACTCAGCCTCCTCTGGAGCCCCAGACCTGCCCCTGGGTGAGGTGAGGCACCCGCTGCTTCACTGCCTGATCTTGGGAGGGTGTGACCTGGGGAAGGGGATGCTGCGGCCGAGCCTCCCGGGCTGCAGCACCCCCGGGCTCCCCAGGGCAGGGAGCACAGCAGTGGGGTCCCCACGGGCTGCCGTGGCTCCTGGCACACCCGCGGTGGGGCTTTTGGGTGGGCAGCTGGGGCGGGGCTGGCTTCGTGCCTGTATTTATACCGCCCTGGCTGTGCCCTCCCCTGCGCTCTGAGTGGCTCAGCTCTCTCGGAGTGACTGCCCAGCCCTGCCGGGCTCGGTGCTGGCACTGAAACCCTCCCGCTGGGCTCCGGAAGCGGCCAGTGAGCATGTGTGATGTGTGCCCCTTTGTTCTGGACATTTCCCAGCCCTGTGCCGCTCCCCCTGCCCGGTTTGTGCTCCCCCGTCTCTGTGCAAAGGCTCAGGGGGGCTGCGTTGAAACCTCGCTGGCATTTCCCGGTCTGGGCGTGGAGAGGAGACAGAGCCAGGGGTGAGCTGTGCCTGCTGAGGGTCCCCAGGCCCTGGGTGCTGTGTGGGGCAGCAGAACATCTCCACTGGGCTTCCTCTGACACCTCCTCTGGCCTCCACACCCAGGCTCCCTCTGTGCTCACTGCAGTTTAGAGGAAAAAATAAACCAGCCATAAAATCCCTCTGAATTCGGGCTGGTTGTATGTTTTGGGGAAGTCGTTGTTGCATTTGAGACTGAAACTGGAATTTCCTGGCTGTTTTTGTAAGTTCAGGTTTATGTTTTGGAGAATTGCCTGTGTTGATTTGGGAGAGGATGGTACCAATAATAATAAAAATTCCACATCTATTATGTGTTGGAACTAAAGGATCTCCAGGGTCCCTTCCAGCCTGAATCACTCTATGTTTGCTATTCGGATTAGTCTAAAATTACATCAGACAGACTGGCTATCCTAAAAATGGATCCTTGATAGAAAATGCAGGTTTGGAAGCTGGGGATGAGGCAGATCCATCCCCTGGATACAGCCTGGCATGTGTGCTAACGGGGCAGCCTGGGGCAGCTTTAAAGCAGCTTTTTGTGACTGTACAGTGAGAAAGGGCTTTTCAGTGCTCTCCTGAACGAGAAACTGCCTGCTTGCACAGAGCAGGGGCTTCAGATGCTGGAGAGAGCCTCTGGCTGGCACTTACCACCCAAAATAAACCACCTAATGAACCCAAACTGTTCTTGTTTCTGATGCTGCTCAACACAACCCACCCTCTGTGTCTGGAACACATCACAGCCCACACGTGCTCCAAGCGGGTCAGAAATGAGCGGGGTGGTGCTGGCTGAGCGTTGGTCTGGCACAAACCAGTGGGGCTGAGTGGAGGCCAGGGAGGGAGACCCTGTGGGCATCCACTCCTCACCCGGCCTCTCCTTTGGCGGTGTTTGGGTGGATACAGGGCCCTCCTCTTTTTGAGGGAGCCCTGTGGCAAAGGAAGAAAATGAAAATAAGCCTTGCAGTCAACAGCTGGGTTTGCTGTTGGTGTGAGTGGTGAGCTGGGGCAGCAGCATCACCCCTGCCCTTCCCCGAATGCTGGTGCCCTGGGAGGACACTGCTGGCAGGACAGGCTGCCCCGCCTTGGTGAGGTTGAAACATGAAGCTGGCGAGGTTTAAACATTGAAGTCCTCCCCACCTCTCACTGCTCGCTGCAGGAGAACAAACGAGGCGCTCGTTTGGTGCCTGCTGGCCTCGTGTCTGTGCGGGAACGTTCGGAGGCGCAGGTTTCCTGGAAGGTGCCGTGCTCAGCCCCCGGATGCACATTTTAGTGCCTCATGCATATGCATTGGCAGCATTTCTATATTTGTCTTTGTCTGGAAAATCATTTGCTTTTTCCAGCTAAGTGTATCTGGTTTGTGTGCATTGTGATGCCTCTCTGAGGTAACTGCTGGTTCTGGGATTGGGGTTTGGGGTAGTACCTGGCACCTGGGCCATAAACCCTGACTGTGCGTGTGATTTTAATGTAGGAGTGAGCATTTCTGGCTGCTGCAGAAGGAATAAAGATCCTCCATCTGTCCTGTCCCCCTTTTATAGATCTCTGTAGACTCCGAATTCAGTTTAACTCTTAGATGGAGGCAGCCAGTGCAGCTGAGGGGAGAGGTGATGGGCTTTGTGACGGGAGGATGCTTGTACAGAGCCGAAACGCGATTCCCTCTGCCCAATTCCCACATTTCAGCCTCACCGCGACTTTCCAGGTTACCACGAGTTGCCTTTTTCCTATTTGGGTCGCTCTGCTCCTGCTCCCGTCCCTGCTCCGAGCGGGCTCCCGGCAGCAGCGCGGCTCCCGTTTTCCGGGGGAGCGGGGCGCGGGCGGTGCGGAGCGGGATGTGCGGGCACGGGGAGCTGGGAACCGCCTCGGAGCCGCCCTGGAGCCGCCTCGGAGCCGCCTGGAGCCGCCTGGCAGCCGCCTGGGAGCCGCCGGGCCGGAGCATCCGAGCCGCCTCCGCGGCAGCGCGGGGCAGAGCCGCGGCTGCGTGCGCTCGCTGTCACGGCGGGCGGAAGCCTCGCGTATTTATGGAGCCAGCGCTTCCTCCTGCGTTTGAGTGACAGCCGGGACGCCGTCGCTGCCTGGTCACTGGAGCTGATTAGTATGCGCCAGGGTCCGCCTCGCTCCGAGGGATGCAGCCGCAGCAGCTTGCAGAGCTGTCACACTCACACGGGCTCCGTATCTGCACTGGCTTGACGAATTAAAACGCGAGCCAGCCAGCGAGAGAGAGACCGGGAGAGACAGGGGGGACGAGACAGAGAGAGAAGCTCGCAGACAGCGCTCGCTCGTTTCCTAAAGGAAGGATTTTGCATCCCGAGTGCTCACTGGTTGTGATGATGCTTCACGTAGCGGGCTCAGAATGAGCTAGAGACAGCAGATAGGGGAGAAACTAAAGGCAGAGCACAAAGCATTACGAACCAACCCAAAACCAGGAACAGTTTTCTCCTCTATTCTAGCATGGTGGATGTATGGACAGTCTTACAGAGCAGAGGTTGACTTCTCCAAATCTGCCAGCCCCACACCTCGAACACTACAGTGTTCTGCATTGCACCATGACCTTGGATGTTCAAACGGTGGTCGTTTTTGCAGTGATTGTGGTGCTATTGCTTGTGAATGTCATACTCATGTTCTTCCTGGGCACTCGTTAAATGGATTTTTTCTCCTGAGCTGTTGGGGGCTACTACTACCACTAGCAATTCAACAAGAGAGCACGAGCGGGAGAGAGAGAGAGAGAAAGGCGAGAGAGAGAGAGAAAGAGAGAGAGATTTCTCACTGAGGGGGGAAACGCGTTGAGCTTCAACATGGCCTCGCTGTGATATGTATGACGTTGGTATTATTATCTCTCCCTAAATCTTTTGTCATGTCTTGTCTTTTAAGTATGCCTGTAAGTGTAGCTGCTTTTGCCGGGGTTTGAAATGTGATAAATAATAGCAGTGATCCAGTCCTCTGTGGTTCTGTGCTAGCGAGATAGAGCTGTGCTTCTGTAGGCAGAAGCAGAGTGAAAATGATCTGTCTGTGGTGAGCACTGGCTGTGTTGTTTTGCTTTCCTTTGAAACAGAGGCTCAAGTTAATAATAAGTCGTTTTGTGTGCAATTTCTAGCAAGCAGTTAATGTGCAATGTGTGTGAGAGCAACCGTGTAGGTGCCAGGTGAGAGGTGCTGGCTGGTGTGTGCAATGGAATCGAGATATGAACATTTTTAAGGGGGGGGGTGGTGTTTGAGAAATCCTATTAAAGGATTAAATCTTTGCTAAAATAACATTCAGCCACCAAAAAAAAAAAAAAAAAAAGAGAGAGAGAAAAATTCTACTTACTGTATTTATCTGTGCTGCCTTGATGATCTGATTTGATTTCTCAAAATCCAGCCCTAAAGCCTCCAAATTCTATGTCCATGCTGATGTAACCCAGCTCCTTTTTTTAGAGATGTGAGAGGGACCAAAACAGAACCTGCTGGGTTTTTATTCTGGCTCTCCGTGGTTTCTGTCTCTGCAAATTGGAAAGGAAAGATCAAAGAGGGGAAAAGGGCAATGCAAGCTTTGTTTTTCTTTGCTAAAGCAACAGATACAGAGGGGTTGGGTTTTGCTTTGATTCTCCGAAATCTGATTTTGTCTTTCTTTTCTTTCTTTCTTTCATGTGTGTGTGTGTATATATCAAATTTTGGGGAATGTATCTAAGAAAAATCTTTGCCCACCTCAAGGATAACGAGCTTTTGAGATGGGTTGCTTTGTGTGACTTTATTTACATTGATTTTCTGGAAAATGGAGTGCTAAATTGTATATTATGGGCTTGCTGGAAAGGTGTCCAGTAGTTAGAGGTGCTTCTAGCCCGAAATTGCAATGTTTACAGCTGGGAAGCTGGCTGGGGGCTCCAGTGGCAGCACGAGAAGTTTTTTGGAGAGAATATGATATGAAGGGAATGTCTGGAAAAAGTAATGCCTTTTCCTCTGGAAAATATGCCTCTGTTCTGTGCTTTTGTTAGAGGTCGTAGGGATTTTTGGAAATATATTAATTCCCTCTCCAGAAAAATCAGAATTGCTTAAAACAAACCAGTAAATCAGTTTGAAAATGTTTTTGTCTCTTGCTGATGGTCACTGGAATTTTATTGCCTTGATAATTTAACGAATTCAAGCTGATTTCAGCTGTTTGGTATTTATGTGATGTCCTCTAAGAAAATAATCACGTAACTGATGTCTAAAGACAAAGCTGGAGGTTACGGATGGAGACGTGGAGTTAATTCCCACTGAGGGTCTGTGTGCTGGGAGTTAAATGCCGAGCTGGGCTCGGGAGCCGATGGCTTTTCCATGGTGGCGTGATTGGAAACGGAGTTAAATCCGGCAAATCTGGCACTTTCAAAGTGCTTGTAGCTCTAAATAAAAGAGAAAAAAAAATTTCCCTGCCTCCCAGGGTGGGAACAATCGTCCCCAAAAGCGTTGTGGGGCAGTTGCCAATTCTAACGGGGAGAAAACCCAGGAGCAAGGGGTACCAGCCCAGGAAGATGCTCCGGTGCCTGCTGGCTCCGTTTCCCCTCTTCACTTGTAGCTCTCTGCAAGAGGTACCTGCTTCCATTCACGGGAGACCGAGGCAATCTTCTTCTCTAAAAAAACCCCAAGTAAATAAAATTGATGCTGAGGATGGCTTGGGTTGTTAAACAGCTCCAATTTGCTCTATTTGCCTGTTGGCCATCCTGTGTCATTAGTTTTGTAGGTTGCAGAATCTCCTGGAAATGTAATAAATGAGCTGAGATCACCATGGAGAGGGAATCGATCAAACAGCAGCCAAAATCATCCTTTCAGGGGAACAGCCTTGAGCGACAAAGGGATTTGGAGGAGAAAGGGTGGAAAAATGAGCAAAAACCCAAGCCCAAAACTGACCAGCGAGTTCAAATGGGATGTGGCTGTGCCTGAATGTTTATTGTCTCAGGGCTCTCTGGCACTAAGGTTTACCTTTCAATATGATTTCTACGAGGAATGCCCAGTACCTGACGCGGTTTCCTGGGTGCATTCCTCGATGCAGAGCTTGGTTTGGTCTCTTGGGGAGGGATTGGGAATGGTGTGTGTTGGGTGGCGGATGTTTCTGCCATCTCCTCTGGTTCCATCCCTGGCTGGGGCGTGCTGGGGGTGCATGGGGAGGACAAGGGTTTGTGCACGCTCGGCTGCTGAGAGGGAGCGCCGGGAGCTGAGGTTTTCCCGTCACGGAACGTGCTCAGGAGAATTTGTGGGATTTTATTGCAACTTTTTGCCTTTTATCTTCCTGACGCGGAGTTAAAGGAGGAAAGTTAACGCAGAGCAATATGAAAGTTGGCAGCAGCAAACTTTGTTGTCGTAGCAGCACCGTTCTTGTTACTTCGGGCTTCCTGTTGGAATTTTGGGGGGAAAGAGAGGAAACGAGAGCCGAAACAGCGAGCGAGGGCTGGGCTTGCTGCTTGTTCAGCTTGCTCTGTGTTTCCCACCGCAGGCCCCAGTGAGCACCTCTCCAGCCCCTGCCCCAGCCCCAGCTGTGTAGTTTGGCAGCTGCAGTTTGGCGTTTCCAGGCGTGCGGGGGCACCGAGCCCGGCACACGGCCCCGTCCTGCCCGGCTCAGCCCATGAACCGCGTTAGGAGGGTTTGGGGTGACAGCGCTCCCAGTCCCCGCTAGACCCCCGTGCCCATAAGTGACTGTGCCCGCAGCATTCAGGGGGTCATTTGCACGCTGAAATATCCCTGGGATTGGGGCTTTCCTTGGCTCAGAGCTCCATGGGCCCGTCCAGATCACGCTCGGGTGCTTCAACCCCTTGGTTTCTTCACCTTTGTAGGAATGCTCAAACCCAGGGATGAGGCAGAGGGATCATTCCCTTAAAGGAATCTAAGCAGTGACCCTCTGGAAAATATGGCCCCAAAGACAAAAAATACAGACTTGTCTGCAAAGAGCGTATTTATGATAAATAAAATCTCCTTCAGTGCTTGCTGCTGTGTGTTTGCTGAGGCTGGGTGATGGGAGACCTGCCTTGCTGTTGTCTGCTTAAGCAGATTCAATGTTATTTGCCACAGGATTCATGAAAATGCCTCTGCCTGTATCATAGCAACCCTGTTTCCCACAGTCCATAAAAAGTCCATTCCTCCTGAGCAGCAATCCGCCGTCTTAAAGACTCAGGCACCCTCCTCGGCGTGGGGAAAGGGTGATGTCCCCCTCTCCGAGTGCTTCCCAGAAAGCTCAAGTGTCGGGATGATCCCGGCTTGTCCTGCCCGCACGGCGATTTTAATGCTCTTTCTTCAAGGCAGATAAAGTGCCGTCCTTTCGGGTTTGCAGAGGCTTCCTCCCCCACCCCGGCTATTTCCCACCTCTGTTTAAAACCTCACATGACAAGTTAAAGGGGATGGGACAGCTCCGAGGTCTGTGACGCGCTGGCTCTGCCCTGTCCTGCCATTTGGCTTTTCCCCCGGGATGGCAGCAGCACAGCCCTCGCCTTGGCTTTGTAGCGAGTGAAGATGTGCCCCGATGCCAGCCCTTCTGAGGGGATGCAGAGGTGCTTTCTCAGCCCGTAGATGACTGTTGTTAAGAGCTGCATGTTCACCTGACTCCTGCCCCCATCTGTTTGCATAATGTGGTTATATTTCTTTTTGGATCAGGTATTCAGTACACAGCCCAGCTGCTGTGTATAATGTCTGAAGGAAAATTGCCAAAAATCCATGTAAGTTTTTTTTGGTTTGTTTGTTTGTTTTTCTTTGGTTGCTTTAGTTTTAATTTGTGACTAGAAGCCCTGTCTGTGTTGTCTTTTCATGTTGTTGTGGTGCTTGGTTTGTGCATTCAGTGAGTGCTGGCTGTGCTGGGAGCCGGTGCCCCGCGTGCCGTGCCTGCCTGCATGTGTGTCCGTGTGCTCCGGGTGGGAATGGGGCATCCCTCCTGGGAGCCTCCTGGATTTTACATTTCCAACGTGTGTTTTCTCATCTGGGTGTGATAATCGTGCTCAGTGTGTCTCTGTCAGTGAAATGCTGGGAGAGCTGTTTTGGTAAAACGCAGGGATTTGTCTCAGAGCTGCGGAGTCTCCAATGGGGAGAAGTTGGGAAGCTTGAGGAGAACTCCCGAATGTTCATAATTGTGTAGGAATTGTCCTGTTTGAAGCTGGTGCTTGTGCAGGGGTTCCAGGGCTGGCAGAGCTTAGTCCTGCTGGGTCCTGGCTTTGCCACTGATTTACTGTGTGGCCTTGGGCCCATTCCTTTGTTCCTTTGTTGCCTTGTGCCTCCTCTTTTCCGTCTGGGATAGAGGAATATCACCCAGTACTGAGGTGTAGCCGTGCCTGATGGGCTCCTGTGTGTCCCTGTCGTGTGGTGTTGTCCTGGCTGGCTGGGGGCAGGGGCAGTGCAGGTGGGGGACGTGTGTGTGCCCACGTTGGCCCAGCTCTGCCCACCTGGGCTTTGCCTGTTGGAGCTGCTGTAGACAGCAGGAGCTGCAGTGATTGATGCTTCCCACTAAAAATAGATGCTCCTGGAGGAAGAACTGCTGGAGGAACCGTGATTTATTGTCTTTATTTTATTAGTTGTGGTTGAGTTTCTTTCCTGAGTGGAAATGAGTCTTAATCTGCCAGCGCCCGCAGACGGCTGGGCTGGCTCTAACCAGCAAAGGGCCACGTGGCCTCCGCTCCTTATCCCTGGTTTTACTGGGAATTACTCTGGCCTTGCTGGAAACACCACCTCGATGGGGTGTTCACAGGGGTGTCTGAGCTCAGGGCAGGAAGTCCCCAGGGCTCTGCTGGTGGGGACGGTGTTGGGCAGCCTGAAAGCGTCACCGCCTGAATTAAAGAGAGTTTTTGGGGGATGAGGGGAGTGCGTGCACACAGGCATTTAAAGAATTAGGTCTGGATTTCAACTGGCTCTAGTTTATCCCTAAGGATGTAATTTCATAGGAGTGTGCTGCTTTGGGGAGCTGCCCCTCGTGCTGTCACAGAGCCGGGGAAACTGAGGCACGTGGTGGTTGGAGAACGGCACATTTTGGGATGGGGGTTCGTGGGGCTGGGAGCAGGAGCAGGATGCAGGGCCCATCGGTGGGGGAGGCTGTTTGGCACCGTGTTTGGGGTCGGGCTCGCTCATTTTGCTGCAAGCCTTGCCGTGGGGAGGTGTCAGAGGGCCAGGCTGGCGCCGGGCCGTGTGGTGGAGGATGCGTTTGGGGATTTGGGAGCCCTCGGGCGCCGGGAGCAGCCGAGTGTGGCCGTGCCCATGTGAGGGGCCATGTGGTTCAGCGCCTGCCCCTTCCTTTGCATCAGCGGAGACATATATAACACAACGTATGGGCTGCTGGCAGCCGGCGTGGGGCTATTTTCGGCTGCATCTGCGCCTCGCTGAGCCGGGGCTGCGCTGAGCCCGCCCTGCTCGCCGGGCTGGGCTCAGGCTCCAGGGATGAGCTGTTCCCCAGCCCTTTTCCCCCTGCAGGGCCTGTCCGGGCTGGGCAGGGCAGGCTCAGGCGCTGCGGGTGCAGGGGGCAGCGGCAGCCCTGCCCCGGGCACCGCGGAGGCAGAGCAGCCGCAGCAAGCAGCGTCACCCCGGTTAAAGCAGTGCGGCTCTTTGTTTTCCCTTTTTTATTCCTGGATAAAGCCCCGAGTGGGTTTCTAGGCTGGTCACTGTGCTGAGATGATGCTGCTGCCCCAGCACAGGCACAGCAGCTCCAGTGTCCCCCTGTGTGCCCCAGAGTCCTGTGTGCCCCAGTGTCCTGTGTGCCCCTGTGTGCCCCAGAGTCCTGTGTGCCCCAGTGTCCTGTGTGCCTCAGTGTCCTGTGTGCCCCAGAGTCCTGTGTGCCCCAGTGTCCTGT
>VZTJ01000389.1:259813-276896 GCA_013397795.1 Orthonyx spaldingii
CCTGTGTGCCCCAGTGTCCTGTGTGCCCCTGTGTGCCCCAGAGTCCTGTGTGCCCCAGTGTCCTGTGTGCCCCAGTGTCCTGTGTGCCCCAGAGTCCTGTGTGCCCCAGAGTCCTGTCCCGCAGCGAGGCTGGCACTGCCCGGCGTGCCCGCTGCTCTGCTTTGCCGCAGGGACTGAAGCTGGAGTGTCCTTCCCGCTGCTGCTGCTGGGGAAAGCAGCGTGCCTGGCTGTCTTATTGCCTCCCAAGGCCTCTGTCCCCAGCCCTGCTCCCCTCCTGTCCTGTCTGGAATGCTGAGGACACTTGTCTGGGTTTTGGGGATGTCCCAGAGCATCCGGGCTGTGCCCTGTGCCACAGAGAGTCCAAAGCCTCGCTCGGGAAAATCCCTGGGTGTTGCTGGCTGGGTTTGTTCACTCTCAACACTCGGGATGTTTGCCCCGAAGTTTCCAAAAAGTTAAACTGCTCCTGATGCCAGTGTTGGGGGTTTTGAGCCCCTCCATGGGAGCTCAGAGCTGTGAGAGCGGCTGCAGCTCCCGCTGAGAGATGCTGGGAGAGGAATCGGCCCAGATCCGAGGGCTGGGAGAGCAGGAAGGATGGAATTGTGTACGGAACTGTTCTCTTGTCATCGAGCAAATGCAATCTGGCCTCAGCCAGACAAACAGGAGTGGAGAGCAAACCCCTCAGGATCCGTCTTTTACCCTAATAAGCCGTAGGTTAATTTGCTGGGCATCTCCGGAGAAAAGTTTTGTCAAGGAAAATTGTTCCGTTTGACAAAAGCATCAGGCTCTTGCTGGCATTATCAGAAAACAGGTTTTTTTTTCCAAAGCATTTCTGTGGACCACATTCCCCTGCTATTTCTGCTGCTGCACTCCCCGGTATTGTGTTCAGTGAATCTGACAAGGTTCTCTCAGTACGTCGTGCACTGAAGTTTCTGTTCTGATACCAAATTTAGGGAAGGCTTGTTATCTACAATTCTTTCTTCCTGGCTTGATAAGGTGCTGATTAATTTAATGCAACTCTCTTTCCTTATCTAGTTGAGCTTCAGTCAGTTTTAGTATAATCTTGAAAAAGCGTGATCAATCTTTAATGTTTGTTTTTAAGGTTTATTCCAAAGCCTTTTAGGCACGCTGGATGTTCGCTCTTTTGTGAAGTTCTAGGAGAATTAAGTTGAAAAGTAACAATTATAGAACTGGTTTTGAATGCAGATGAAACCTTTTAAAGTTGCTGTAAAACAAGAAAGAGCACTTGGCTCTGATGAAGTTTTAGGTGTTAAAATAGAATTGTCTTAACTCCGGTGCTGGATGCATAAGCCAGGGAATATTGAGAGTGCCCTAGGATGGGGATGGGGATGATGCAGGGATGAAGGAGAGGGCCTGTGCCCTCTGCAGAGGTGCGTGTGAGGTGAGGAGGGGCAGGGGCACTGTCCCTGTCCCTGTGTGGGAATTGTCTCTGCTTTTGCCCGAGCACGCAGGCACGAGGAGCAGGCAGTGCGGGGAAGCCAGGCTGTCATCAGTGCAGAGCGTCTGCCTTGATTTGGTGATCAGGAGTTGACATCTGCATAGATTTTCAGTCTCCTCTGGTCCAGGGGAGATGGATCTCTCTTCCAATGCCCAGCAGCAGATCGATCCTATCTCCTGGATACTGCAGGTTTTGCAGAATTGTCAAAAAGTCCTTCCTAAGGAATTAAAAGTGCACCCAGGCAGAGCAGAGGAGCTACACCTCCCAGACCTGCAGCCTGGCAACAAATTTGCTTCAGACTAAGGAGCTGCCTGAGAGTTAGAAATCTTCAGCCAGGAGAAGCCTGGCTTCTTCAGTGCACACCCGGAGCCTGGGAAGTGTGTTCCCAGGCATTAACAGGAGCCAGACTGTAGATTTATGGAATTCAGGCAGCACTGGCCCTGCTGCCCCCATCACCCTGTGCAGGGCTGGGTGCTGCTGAGCCACGTGCTGAGGCCATTCCCGATATCCCTCTCAGCCCACTGCCATTTACAGATTGTCCCAGTGGTCCCCAGTGCCACAAACGCCATTTCCCAGCTGGATTTGAAGCTCAGGACGAGGCTGTGTCTGGTCCCCAGAGCCCAGGTTTGGCTGGAGGCTGTCGGCAGCGCGTGCTCGGTGCTTCTCCCTTTGCCGTCTCCCTCCGTAGCTTCCCGGTTCCCTGGTCCCCTCCTGCACCGTGCTGGAGTTGCTGTGCTCTGCCCCGGAAAGCAGGGCTGCTTTAATCTCTGTTTTTGCAGCAGCTGCCCGGCTGTGCCTGTCCCTGCTCCCCGCACACGTCAGTGCACACATGTGAACACGCGTGTGCCGGCACCTCCCTGCGCAGAGCTTTGTACAGGGGCAGGGAAACCTGTGCATTAAAACACATGTGCATATGTTTTCCTTCCCAGATATATTTTGGAAAATATGAGTCAGCAGCAGCAGGCAAGAACATGTTACATAATCTCTGGGAGCCCAGAAAACCTCGCCGTTTATTAGGAGGGAGGCTTTCTGCAAGCAGCAGCTTTTACCATCATTTTGGGGCCACACACTGGCCTGAGCCCCTCGGCCAAGTGGCCTCATTTCCACGGTATCCTCTTGTGTCCAATGCAGGAAAGCAGTCCCAGCAGCCTTGGGTTTTGTGATATTTTTAAACCCCCCAGTACTGGTAGAATCTCAGGGCTGTGCTGTTGGTAACGACTTTTCTCTTGTTCCTTAACATGTTCTCCTGCAAAGAGTCTGTGATTTTCCTTTTTGGTTCCCCCCACTCCCCACCTCCTGCTGTTTGCTCTCAAATCTCAGCACTGAGAGAAATGGCACATGAGTGCAGCTGGAAATAGCTGCTGCCCCCTCCGCCTCCCCTCTGCTCACGGCCACCCACCTCCTCCACCTACTCCCAAATGGGAGAGTGAAGTCAAGATCCACTTTTAGCCCCGGGCTGCAGCTCCTCGGCTCTCCCCCTCTTCCTCGCCGTGCCTGCCCTGCCCACACAGGACTCAGAAGGGCTTCATCACCATTTGGAGGCTCCTGCAGCTGGATGAGCCCTTGTCTGGTGCCGCTGGCGCTCGGGGATCGTGTGTGGAGCGTCAGGGGTGGGAGGGGATGCGCAGTTTGCTCCGTGCTGGCTGGGCAGGGAGGGGGAGCAGCAGCAATTATGGACACACAGAGGAGCACGAACCAAAATCCAAGGAAATCAGACAGCAGGGGTTTGAATCCTCCGTCCTGGGCACATCCATGTGCCCTGTGGGCGTTGGCACGGGCAGGGGTGGGAGCGGCAGGCACGGAGCCGCGCACGGCAGGGGGATGCTCTCAGCTCTCCACGGTGCTGCATCCCTGCGCCTCCATCTCTAATGCCAGCCGTAATTCCAGGCTGTTCATCGAACCCCTGTATTCCTGCAGGATGCCTGGAAAGCCTAGGAGGGGAATGGGCATTAGCAGAGTGAAAGGAAAGGAAGGAAAGGGCTTGTTTGTTTTTAATTTGCCCGATAAAAGCGAAAGGTTTTGAACCACTTTGATCTCTCAGGGCAGTGCAAATGCTTCTGCTGTGGCTGAGCCCGTGGGTGCCTTTCAAGCGAAGAACAAGCTCTGTTGTGGTTTTCCAATATCAAAGCCTTCCCAAGGAGGCAGTAAATTGCCACGCTGGCTGAGAGCAGGAGTGCAGGCAGCTCCGTGCCCTGTCTGGGACAGTGTCTGAGACACTCGCTGCAGAGCAAATTGAGAGAGACACAAGAACTGATGGTGACGGAATAACCTGTTTATCCAGAGCACTCTGTCTTCACCCCCATTAGCTCTCGAGTTTCTGGTGTTTGGAGACGAGAGAATTTAAATCATCCTGTGTTTTTAAAACCACAAAAATCTCTGTTGCAACGAGAAATTCTCACGAGCTCACAGAGGGGATGTGCTCCTCTGTCCACCATCCACCAGGGCTCTCTGTATTTTATTCAAAAGCCTGGTTTGAGCTGTGCCTGCCCAGTGTTGGGAGCTGGGGAATTATGGGGCCCTCCAAGGGCTGGAATTTGGGGGAATTGCCCCTCTTTCACCACCTCTTGCAGCCAGGGTGATGCTGCAGGGGCTGTTTCATCTTTCTACGTCTTTGTTTCTCTTTCTGTCAAACGCACAGAAGGAAATTGCCCTTTCCTGTTGAAGGGTTTGGCAGCTGAGGATGAGAAGTGCTGTACTGGAGGCAGGTGGGATTGTGGCAGATGGAGGAAAGATGCCTCTCACCCTCCGTGGCTTTGCGGGGGCCCCTGGCAGAGCAGAGCTCCCACCCAGGAGCTCCCTGCTTTCATTTAAAGCAACATCTTGAATTCCACCCGAGATCCCAGCAGTGATGTCAGCAGGGCTCCACCAGAGATTCATTTGGCCACAGATATTTTGCATATGCAGCGTCAGAGCTCAGCCTCCTGTTTTTCAGCTAGAGAAGAGCTCTGCACCTCGTTAGAGCCTTCACTAATAATGCACTTGCTCTCTGTTATTAATTGATCTAAATGAGGCTTTTTGGGTTCTCTAAGCCTTTTGTGGTGTTCCTGTGCTGTCAAGAAATTAATCTGCATTAAGTAGAAATACCTAAGTAAAACCAGCAGCTTTGGAGTAGCTGTTCAGCCTCTACTGAACTACTCAGCACATCCACAGTTCCCACCTCAGAGCCAGCAGAAGGAGCCAGGAGAGGCTCATGGTGCACCAAGGAATGGCACAAAAGCCACCCAAGGCAGCCCAGGCCTGCTCTGGATGGGCATGGCCTGGCAGTGCTGCCTCCTGCAGACCTGCAGGCTCTGACTGTGTGACACAAGCTCACATCTTAATTCCCAGATCTTTCCTTTTCAATCTTCCGTGTTTGGCCATCCTCTCCCCAAAGGAGGATTGTTCCCTGGAGCACATCCCCCCCTGTTCTGCCAGGACAGTCTGTAGTGGTTTTCTCAGCTGGTCAGGGAAGACTTCTGCTCCTCCTTTGAACAAGTCTCCCACAGCTGGAAACATCTCCCCATCACTGCCGTGGGTTTTACTGCCCTTTTTGCCTCTCTGTTTCTCCTGCAGACAGTTTTACCTTTGCAGGGTTTTTCCAACTCAGGTTGAAATTCAAGTGATAACAATACTTGACATTCTTCATTCCGACATCTCAAAAATCTTTTCTGAAGTTTTAAAGCCTTTAAAGCCTTTGTGCTGTATAAATACTTGAGTACTTCTTCTATTTTTAAACGAAAATGGTGCCTGAAAACCCTCAAAAGTCAAATGAAGATCAAAGGCTTGGGAATACCAGCAGTTTTCTGTATTATTCACAGCAGCTCGAGACTGAGGTTGTGTTGGATAAGTGCAAAGGGACTGTTGTGCTCATAACGATGGAATCATGGAATTAAGGAACGATTCGGGCTGGAAGGAACCTTAAAGCTCATCCCATTGCACCCCTGCCATGGGCAGGGACACCTTCCACTGTCCCAGGGTGCTCCAAGCTCTGTCCAACCTGGCCTTGGGCACTGCCAGGGATTCAGGGGCAGCCACAGCTTCTCTGGGCACCCTGTGCCAGGGCCTGCCCACCCTCCCAGGGAAGGATTTAGGATTTCTTCCCAATATCCCATCTAAACCTGCTGTCTCTCTTTGGACTCTAGTTAATCTCTCCCAGCTACTTTGTAAAACTCAGCCTTGGGTGCTCGGGAGGGCTGGGCTTGTCTGGCATTGCTGCTGCTGGCCTGGCGGGAAATCCCGTGTTTTGTCAAATGTTTCCATGTCCATCCCAGTGCAGGAGTGGCCAGCAAAGGGCTGGAGCAGGGACAGTGGCAGCACTGCCCTTTTCAGAGGGAGCTGGCCTGGCTTTACAAGGTTTTCAGCAAAGTAAATCTCTTTTCCTGTAGCCCTTCCTTCCTCACCGTTTTCCTCTCTCGCTGTGGCTTCTGAGCAGGAATCGGGACAATAGATGGAAATTGATGTCCTGGAGCCATGTGACAAGGGGATCCTGAGGGCTCAGGGCAGCTCTCAGAAGAATTGCTTCTGATAAACGCTCAGAGGTTTCTGTGGATTTTCTCAGCAGCTGCAGTCAGGGCTCACAGTGGGGATTTTTGCCACTGACCAGGGAATTGTTCCAGGGCTGTGTGAGCCACCACCACCAGCATCCTTGGAGGAATAAAAGGTAGAAATGGATGCAGAGCAACTTGGCCAGAAGAAGAGTGGAAAGAAAAACACAGTTAAGATCCAAGGAGTGGCTGTTGAAACGCAAAAGGATCTAGAAAGCAAAGACGCAAAAATAAAATCTGAAGCGGAAATGAGTGATGTTTTTCCAGCATTGTGTAACTCATTTTAATTGCAATCCATCTAGAAATCTATTTGAGGCAAGAAATCAATGCAGAATTGTAGAGCAAAGCATTGGCCTTCCAGATGTTTGCAGCTTTCTGGATTGTTATTTTCAGCTTCCTCCCACAGTTTATTTGAGTCCCTCCTTCCTCTCAGTGGCCGTGGAAAGATGTCCCCCGGATGTGTGGCAGGTGGGCAGTGAGGGGTGTCCTGGGGCTTTCTGCTCGGAATTTGCCTCTTGAGGAGCACCAGGAGATGGTTCTGGTGTGAGAACGGGCTGTTGGAAGGTGGAAGCCCCGGGGTTTCTGTAGGATCACCCCACTTGGAGAGGAGCACGTCTCCCAGGCGTGGCTGAGTTTTTAAATCACTGCTGTCTCAACCATCCTCTTTTCATTTCTGCCTTGTAGAAGGGAGATTTCTCTCTGTTATTTTTAAACTCGAAACCTTACAGATGCCAACCTTTGCAGACCAGCTGGCTTTGTCTCCTCACAGGGAGTTTTCCCTGGATAGGAATTCTGTGGGAATGGTAGAGCTGGGGCCGTGCTGTGCTATTCACCCTGATCACCTCCTTCAACCCATGAGATGAGTGCAGCACAGGCGTTGGAGCTGCCTCATCACCTGGAAGTTCCTTTCACCGGACGGATTCCCAGCTTAAGAGACTGGTGAAAGTCCATCAGTGCTCAAGGCTTCTGGTAATTCGACAGAATGAAGTCCTGAGTCTGAGAGATGTCATCCATGTCATTCCCAGCAGTCTCCTGAAAGGCCAGCATGACACTTCTCTTGGATCTGGTGGCATTTGTGAGGGAGGTTTTACCTTGTTTCTGGTCCATCCTCAGCGTTCGGGGCTGCCGAGGGTGCCTTGCTTTGAATCCAGGTTTGGCCAGGGCCGTGTGGAGACTGAAGCAGGGATGTGGGTGGGCAGAGCTGGGGCTGGAGGAGGATCCCTGTGCTCCTGGAGGGAGGGAGCCTGTGCTGCCGTGGCCTCAGGAGTGTCCCTGAGCTCTGCTCTGCCCCTGCCTCGTGTCCTGCCTGGAGATGGGCTCAGGCAGCGAGGCAGGGAGGGAGGTACCCAGGAGGCAGCCAGGCTCCTCAGAGATCAGACATCAGCTTTGCAGACAGGTGAGGCTCTGAGACAGGAATCCAGGGAAGCAGCTGCCCTTGCTGACAGCCAGACACTCGCATTCCCTCCAGAATGGCCCAGAACATCAGCAGTGCACTCCAGCTATGGAAAACCTCCCCTGGCCTCCCTCCTGGCTTCCAAGAGTGTCCCCCTCACCGTGTCACTCTCAGACTGGCACTGCAGGGTGTTCGATGTGTTCATGTTTAGAACGCTGGCTTAGAGCAGCACAGAGAAGTGGGAACGGAGTTTGCAGCAGGTTGGGATGAGCTGGGATGAATCTGATGGGGTTGCACGCATAGGAACCATCCACACTCTGGGAAGGAGGCAGGGAAAGGGAATATTGAGGCTTTTCCAAATGGAGAGAGTGCAGCTGGAAGAGGGGGAAGGATACAATGCAGGAGGTAAACCTAAGAATAGAGGAGTGTGTTATAAAGGGAAATCTGGGGCTGCAGGTCAGGACAAATTGGAACATGCAGAGAATGTACTCCACTAGGCATGGGTTTGTATTTCTGGAAAATAACTGAAGGATCTTCACGTGGGGCAGTTCTCATGGGATTAGAGAAAATACCAGAACAGGTTCTCAAAGGGACAGTCTTCCTTTGGCTCGTGAGCAGAACTGATGATTCAAGTCTGGTTTTTGGAGCCCAGAGCCCCCCAGATTCCGAGAGGCACAGCTTTTCCTGCAGGCACCGAGGGGCAGCACAGCTTAATGGAGGGGCAGCACCAGCAGGGTGTGCCCAAAATAGCGTTTATTCTGATGATAATTGCAGAGAGGAAAAGCAAACCTGCCCAGGACAGATGGATTGAGGAGTAGAAGGGCTCTGGAATTGGGCCGTGGGTAAGGCTGGAGCAGGGGAAGGCAGTGTTTTACTGTTATTACCTGGAGTGGATCCAAGCCTGTAACAGATGGGAGGATTTGCCTGTTTGACTGTGCTGGAAAGCTGGGCAGTGGAGCCACCCATCCATCCATCCATCCATCCATCCATCCATCCATCCATCCGTCCCTGCTGCAGTGTCCCCTGGCCATCAGAGCTCTGGGAACCTGGCAGGGCTGCTGGATTCAAAGGTCAGGGTTTGGTTTGGCGCTGGTTTGGTGCAGACCATGGTTACAGGTGCCAGGAGCTGCACATAAGTCTTGGGTTTGGCACTGGTCCTAAAGAAGGAGGAACAAGTGAGATGCTGCAGATCAGTGTTTTGATTACTGCTCTTGGGAAGATTGATGGAGGTGGAGTTGGCTGCGGGAGCAGGATTTATCTTGGCAGGTCCGTGGCCTGTCCCAAGCCTTCCTGGTGTGTGTGGTGTGGCCAGAAGTGCTCTGGATTTATGGGTGACCTCACAAAGCACAGGCAGGGTTGGCTGAGCTGGGGTGCTGCAGAGACAAGGCCATGGAGCCTTATCTGTGTCCAGCAGCCTCAAGGTCTGATTTTTAAAAAGGCTCCTGTATTAATTACCAAGAGCACGGGGTTCTTCTTCTAAAGCAGAATAGGCCTTAATTCTCAGATAATCCTGTTGCATCCTGTGCTGCTTGTTCAGAAACTTTCCCCGCCTGGCGTTGGTGCATAAATACAGAACAGACTTTCCCCCCATTTTCTTTCCCTGAAGTAGCTCCAGCCATTTTAAATCTCTGAGCTGGAACTCCAGGGATCTTGCTCATCCTCCAGGACCTAAAAGTGGAGTACACTGGGGAGATTCTGGGAGTTTGAACATGAGCCCAAGTCCTTTGAAACCAAGAACCAGATTCTTGGTTGGCTCAGACTTCAGAGCTTTCCAGCGTGTTAAGAAGTCACAAGATTCTCACAGCTATCAAGTTTTAATTTTTTTGTCCTGCACTGTCATGCATTGACATAAGATACCAATAACTTAAACCACTCCACTTCCAGGAGAGTAATTGTGAAGTAAAAGTAAATATGTAACCAGTTTCTGGAGACAAACATAAAGGTTTAATCTCTTTGGAGTCTGTATGAATGAGTATGGCCAGGCATTTTAAGGGGATTTCTACACACACTCACTGCCCATCCACCCCAAGAAAAGGCTGGTTTTTACTACCTGATGTATTTATAAGAATATAAAAATTCCATAGGCCGTTGCATGTTGCGGGCACACGCAGTGTGAGCAGGACGTTGATTTGCAGCCCCACACGTCAGCAATGACCTGCCCAGGTGCTGGGGCATCCTGGGGCATCCTGGGGGATCTCAGGGCAGTGTAAAGGTGACCCAAATCAGTGCTTGTGCACTGGGGCACTGGGCTCTCGGGTGCTTCCTTTGGGCTCTCAGGATGTTGCACGTCCAGACAGAGCTGGCTGCTCCCAGCTTCCCTCGGAGATGCTCACATCCACTCTGACTCACATCCATGGCATTTTATTGTTGGGTTGAAGACTGTCTAAAAATTCCCTGGCATTTCTCCAGAGAGAGTGCCAGCAGCCCTTAAACTCAACTCATTTCCTTTCCATCAAACCACGGAGCTCATCAATAGCAATCTCGGGCTCCAGCAGGGAACTCGGAGGTGGTTGGGATTTGCCACCCTCCACAGCCTTGTGGTAAATAGGTCATTAGCAACAGCACAGCAGTAATAAGGCACAGAGTGGGAGTTCAGAGAGGGAGAACTGGGGGTGTTTGTGGTGCTTTCCCTTTGGTAGCAGGTATTTTTGCTGGTGCCAGCAGAATGATTTAGGGAATTTTTGCTTGTTACTTTATGATAGAGTCGATGAGCAGCATCTTCTCATAGGTTTGTGTCTGGGGATTGACAAATGCTCAGGTACCTTTGCACCTCTGTGGTTACTTTTATTAACTAATGGGAGCTTAGAAGACAAGGTGAAGCCTCAGAGATCCCTGCAGACTGGAGCTCTTACCAGTCCATCGGAGTCTTTTCCCAGCAAGTTGCTCTCAGAGCCCTTATTTTCCAGCAGGAATGTCACGTATGATAGAGGGACTCGAAGGGGCCAGTTTTACCTTTAAAGTCTAGGTTTAATTTTTTTCTGTTAAAAAAAATGTGTTTCGACAGTTTGTCACATCGGCTCAGCCTGCCACGTCGTGGGCAGTGAAGTGTTAGGAAGGAAAAGCAAAAAGTATTTTGATGAAGGATCAAGTCAACTCACTAATGTTTTTTGAACATCTCCTGTGTTGACCTTGGTCCACACAGACACCCGCCCGCTCCTGCAGCTCCGCTGGCTCCGGCAGAGCTTCTGGAGGTGCTGAGGGAATTGCCAGGCAGGGTTTGGGGAGATGGCAGCAAAAGTTCTTGCTTTGCAGCAGAGGCATTTGCCAGCTTCTCCCGAAGCCTCCATCCTGTGTTTATTTTGGAGCTGAGGAGGAGGGAAGGAGGGAGGGAGGTATCATCATCCTCTTGGTAGCTATGGAGAGCGGGGAGGACAAAGTCTGTGGAGCACAAGAGCCCCCAGATCTCCACGCTCGGCTTCCAGAAAAGCCCAGCCCAGTCTCTGCTGTTGGGCTCGTTTTTATCACCAGACAAACATTTAATTATTTTACCTTCGTGCTGCTGCTGAATCAACGGAGAGAACTACAAAAGATAATGCACTTCTATTTTTATATCTTGTACTAATGAAGCTCAGGCTGGAATTTTCCCCTGCATGATTGGCTGAAACAGGGGAGGAAAAATTCCGAGGGAGAGGAGGAGGGAGCGAGACGCTCAACATTTACAGCAAGCATGGATGTGGCTGGAGCAAACGTGCAGCACTCCAGTGAAACAGGGCTTGGGGAGTGAGGAGAGAAGCGTTTTATGCCTGCACGAGGGTCACAGAGGATGGGTTTCTCTGTGGTGAGGGATGGATGGAGCAGTGACACTCAGGACTGTGCTGCCGGCTCTGCTTTCTTGGCAGGGCCGAGCGCCAGGGCTGGGCTGCCCCCCCAGCCCCCAGCCCCCAGCGTGGGCTCACTTGCTCCCTGGAAAACATCCCCTGGGACTTGGCAGGAGCCCGGTGCTCCATCAGAAATTCATTAATATGTTCAGCCGGAGCCACAGGGCTGCGTGCAGCCTGCTGGGAGCACAGCACAGGGACAGGGTGGCCCAGGCTACATCAGAGAGAGCAAAAAATGTACAGAGACTCTGACATTAGTGGGGAGGCTGGGGCTTAGGGCTGGCCTGCGGGGACACCTTAATCTGAGCCACAGGAGGGGGCACAGTGGCAGTGACTGATGGCCCCTGAGCTGGGTGGGTGGCTCTGGAGAGCTCGGCTTAGCCAGGGCTGGTGTTTGCAGCTCAGCATCAGATGAAAATCCAGCCTAAAGTCTCCATATCTGATAAGAATTTCAGTCCCAGGCAGCAGAGATTTGGCCTCGCTGCTGGAGACTGGGAGAGTCAGCCTGGCAGGATTTGGATCACAGCTCTGATGGGATCAGCAGTGGGATCTGGGGCTGGGTGTGCAGCAGCCCCTGTGAGCCGCTTCTGTCTGAGCTGAGAAACTGCTCCTGAACTGCTCAAAGGCTCCTGAAAGATTCAAATTAAAGGATTTGACATTTTCTTTCATAATGAAAGAGAGGGAGTAATCAAGGCACAGAGCCGTGCATGGGTTTGTTAATTTGCTGAACCGCAGCGCTGTCAGTCAGTGGGAAATAAGACATTGGGTTTTATTTGGGAAACATGAGGCGGGAAAGGAAAATCCCAAAAAAGCAGCATTTGCATAGGATTTCCAACAGCTGATTTGAACTGACCCAAAGGACCTGAAGGCCACAGGTCCTGAGCATCCTTGCTTGTATTTTGGGGGTGGTTATGTTCAATATCTGCACCCTGGAGAAAGCAGCTGCAATATTTCAATACCTGACTGGGTTTGTCGTTGGTCAGACCTCCTTTGAAGGGGACAAAGAGGACGCGAGTCCAGTGAGGAAAACCAGGAGTGTGCTTGAAGAGTCGCCCTCAGATCCCAGAAGGTCCCTGAAGAAATTGATTCCCTTATACAGGGCCCACATGTGGAATGGTGCCCATAAAAAGAGTTGCTAATAAAATTAATCTGGGAGGAAACGGCAGCACAGAAAGAAAGATGAAATTTTACAGCCCCAACACTGAGCAGATGGAAAGTGTGAACGCACTGGTAGTGCCTGGAAAGCCACAGTCTGACCCCGAGGAATGTCACAGCTTCATTCCAGCTGGACAAGTGCCACCAGCACCATCACTGCCATAATTCCTGTCCCTGCTTGAAGACACGTGGCCAGGGGTGGAGCAGCCTTGAGCCCAGGGATTGCCTGTGGTGTCCATCAGCAAATTGGTGTGGCACAGCCTTGGGCAGGACTTCAGGCTGTCAGGGAAGGACATTGTGGCTGTGAGGGCAGGAGGAGGGAGAAAAAGGCAAGATAAACCACTCTGGACCATTCAAACCATGCTTATGGGAAATTGGGACCTACGTGGAGGAGATTTATGCAAACTGGACAGCCCAGGGAAGTGGGCACTGTGATCCCACGGGGTGCTGAGGTTCATCAGCTGATGCTGTTCAGCCTGAAGGGTCCCATGACAGGTGACTTCAGATTTTTAGGACAAGTTTTATCTCAAAAATGCAAAAAGAGCTTAGGCATTAGAATTTAGAACATTGTTGCCCAGAGAAGCTGTGGCTGCCCCATCCCTGGAAGTGTCCAAGGCCAGGTTGTGGCAGCCTGGGATAGTGGGAAGTGTCCCTGTCCACAGCCTGAGCGAGATGAACTTCAAGGTCCCTTCCAACCCAAACCATTCCATGATTCTGTGATGAGGAGAGCTGAAAAAAGTAAATGGCACCAGGTTAATATGGGAATGAAGTCTTGTGCACAGGGAGGACACAGCCTGGGAGCTGGGAGGGATGGCTGGAGCTGTGATAGAAGCTGATGGCTGAGGCTTCCCTGGCTCACAGGAACAGTTTGTGCCTCTGGCCTTTTAAAAGTGGAACCTTGCAAATCTGGAAGAAATAGACTTTTTATTTGGTTAGTGTTTTGGACCTATAAAACCGAAAGTCATAATGCCCTGTAAAACATTGGAGGCAATTTGGGAATGTAGCATTCCTTATTAAACTCCGTGGGTTTGAGAGACTTCTTGGGTTTCCACAGCGGCGCAGGCTGTGACCTCTGTAATGTTCAACAGGATCCTTGAAAAATTGAGACCAATTTAACAAGAATAGCTGCTGCCTTGGTGCTGCAGCTCTTCCATTTCTTTCCTGGCTGAAGTTAAGTTCATAATGGTTTAGCAGAACCTTTTTAGTTGCTAAAAAAGATTATTGTGGTCTGGGCATAGGGGACTGCTTGGTGACAGATATTTTAGCAGAACCATTTGTCCATGGCTGGACTAACAAAGTGAAATGTCACAACTACAATATTTTGAAGGTCAGAAATCATAACTCTGCATATTTCCAAGGTTATTTTTGGCCAGTGTAACAAAATACACTGTTACTCGGGATTTCAGGGAATATAAACCCCTGTGGATAAAGAGGAAACCTGGCAGTTGTTTACAGCTGATGTTTCTTGATGTCTGGGGAGTGGCAGAGTGTTTGTACCAGACCTGGAGAGAAGTCCCAAAATCCAGCAGCAGGGATGTTTTTCTGTAGCTGGAATTTTTCTGTGTGTCAGAAAATCTGAAGCACTTACTGGTTTAAGCTGAGAGATGGTGCACGTTGGAATTCTGTGGCACTGGGATGTTTCCTACTCTGGGATGTCGGGTTTGCCTTTTATCTTGTTTTCTCTTTATTTCTAAATGAACTTTGCCCAGGTTGCTGCACCAGGCAGAGGATGTTGGTGCTGTGCTCTCTGCAGGTGGGATGCTCTGTTTCCTGCAGTCTTCCCTGGAATTCTGCTCCCAAAACTCTGTGTGTTTACAGGGTGGGCAGCATCCCTTGCGTGTACCTGTCAGTGGCACTTTGGAAGAGCAGGGAGCATAAATATTCCTGTATTTCCTTCACCCTAAGGTGCAATGAGGATGTGGCTGCATTTCTCCTGCAGGAAGCTCACGTGAGCTCTCAGAGGCTGCAGGACACTGTGCCACAGGAGCTTCAGGTCTTTAACCTTTCTCTAACTGATGAATAATTCTTTGCTGTTCCATGCAGATTTGAGGGGTTTTTTTGGCTTCCTATAGCACCTCCCTCTTTCCAGTATTGCCTAATGAGGAGTCTGAGCTGAGAATTCATTGCTCCAATACTTCTTTCCTCCAAATCCTCCATCCCTGAGGCTGGCCCTTTGTAAAGGCAGAGAGTGAGCAGCCTTCACCCTGTAGTAGTGACTACTCAGGGCTGGTGTGTGTTTGGAACAAAGAAATTCAGTATGAATATGTAACAAGGGAGAGTGACTTCACTCAGGTCTGGCGTGTGGTTATCCCAGAGCTATTCCCAGGAATGCCACAGGGCTGCCCACAGAAGGACACGGGTAGGAAATGCAGTGGGAAATGAAGTGGAAATACAGAAACTGCTCACCTTATCTCAGTTAAGACACCATCCTCTCCTGACATCTGTGATCCTGGATGCCAAGGTTTGGAAGACAGCATCAAAGGAGTGGCTTGGGCTGAAGCTTGTCAGGCAGAAATGCTTTCCTGGGAGGAGTGGGTGTGCCAGGCTGGGAGCAGTGGATGCTGGTGCTGCTGCAAACCCCAAAAGGTGTCTTCCTTTTCAATTGCCTCACTCACCTGCACGGGCTGTGGGAATTACCCACGTGCTCTGGAGGCAGTGTGACAGTCCCAGCTCGGTCCAGGCAGCTCTGCTGTGCTTTGGAAGCAGGGATTAAATGATGTTTGTTAAAACCTGACCAGCCCAGGAAAAGCTGCTGGCCAGGTTGTTTGGGGGAGAGGGGACTGAGCCTGGTGAGTCGCTCTGAGGAGAGCTGCTCTTCCACGGTGTGGAGTGCTGCACGCTGTGAGACCCTGTGGTGATGGGAAATGGGAAGGATCAATCTGAGATTGCAGATTGCAATTCCTCCCTGGTGGAGGATTGTAACAGCACAGAACTCTTTCTCACGGGAATTCTACTGAAAGTTTTATAAATATAAGATAAGTTTCATGTTTGTGAGAGTGGCTTTTGGAAACAGAGGGTCAGAGTTCTGTCCAGTCAGTCCCAGGGGGGTGGACTGGTTTTATCCAATCTGAACAGCCTTCTCACGTGTATATAAATCTGTTAATAATTAAATAAATTCACTTAGCATTCTCTCAAGATTGCCGAGTCTCTTTGCTCCGCTTTTGCTCCAACAGCGACAGAGGATGTGCCCTCTCAGCCTGGCCTGGTGCTCACCACAACCACCACAAGTTTTGACAGGTTGACCATCCACCTTGACATCTCCTTGTCCTTGCTTCTCCCAGCTGGATTTGAGCTTGGTTTGCTCTGGGTTTATTAATTCGTTCATCCCCCTGTGAGGCTGCTCTGCTCCCCTCACCAGGCGGATGTCTGTGGCTGCTGCAGGGAGAGGTGATGTCCTTTCTGTGCCAGCAGCACAGCTCTGAGCTGGGAGAACTCGATGGCACAGAGCTTTTGGAGGTGTGTGCACCCTTTCTTTGGGCCCTCAGTCTGTTCTGTGCCAAACTCTCAAGCACTGAATGGATGCTTAGTGAGGAGTTGCTGCCATGGGACCTTCATCCCACTCGTGGTCCTTCGGAAGCAAGGCGCACACACACACACACACACACACACACGCACACGGTCTTCTGCCAGCGTTTGCAAATTCAGGCAGACAGGAGCTTAAAAGCTCAGAGCAAATCTTTGTTGCTAATTTTCCAGAGGCACCACTGAAAGAAAGAGAATTTCACGCAGGACACTAAAAAAACACTCAGAAAAGCCAAAATAAAGGGAAGTCCCTCCAGGTTTCAGTTCCAGAATTACCCCAATGTATCAGCTGCCCACGGTTTTCTCTGCAGAATATCCCTTGGGTCCCTCTGAGTCTGGAATTGTTTCCAGCTTTGAGGATGGGGAGTGGAGATGCAGCAAGGAAAGCTCCTTCTTATCCAGAGCTCTTCCACAGGAGGCCAAGTGTCCCCACGGGTCTGGTGCCTTCCGACGGGCACTGTCCCAGCTGCCAGCTGGTCTGCAAAGGTTGGCATCTGTAAGGTTTCGAGTTTAAAAATAACAGAGAGAAATCTCCCTTCTACAAGGCAGAAATGAAAAGAGGATGGTTGAGATAGCAGTGATTTAAAAACTCCTGGTCCTGCCTGGGGCGCTGCAGGGAGGGAATTGCAGGGCCGTGACAGCTTTGCCCATGGACACCAGGTGCTTTCCTCGCTGTCCAGCTGGGGGTACCCAGTTTGCACTTTCATTTTTCTTTAGTTTTTCTTCAGTTTCTGTATTTTTCGTTAGAATTCTTAGGCTCACTCTGTGCTTGTCAGCCTCGCTGCGCTGGGTTTGCAGCAGGAAAAAAGCAAGTTTAGGAAGGTGTGAGGGAAGGCTGTATTGTGTTGAGTTTAATTTCTGTTAAAAATCCAAAGTGCTGGAGGAAAGGAGTTTCTGTGCTGGTCGAAGCAAGGAATTTGGGATGAGATGCTGCAAAGTGCTCAGAAGCTGACAATGTGAAGTTGGTAGCAGCTCATGTATCTGTGACCTGCTGAGCTGTGTACCTGCAGCACCTTTTAGGGTGGAAATTTGGGGGATTTTGGAGTTGAAAGTATAGAAAAGTAACGCCAAGTGATGCTTTGCAGCCTTGAGGGAGACCAGACACAGGCATGGTGCTGCTGCATCGTGGCTGGGATGTTCTCTGTGAGCCTGGAAGATCTGAGGGAGGGAGGGAGGGAGGGATGGATGGATGGATGGATGGATGGATGGATGGATG
>VZTJ01000389.1:277281-296470 GCA_013397795.1 Orthonyx spaldingii
GGATGGATGATGGAAGAAGGAGGGATGGATGATGGAAGAAAGATGGATGGATGGATGGATGGATGGATGGATGGATGGATGGATGGATGGATGATGGAAGGATGGATGGAAGGATGGATGGATGGATGGATGACTCTGCGAGTGTTTTCACCCAGGTGGAGGAAGCATTGCACACACGTTGATGGCCTTGGGGATGAGGAGGTGGTGGAGGCAGCCCCTTCGGATCCTGCACGGTGACATTTCCAGAGCAGCCTCGCACTGCAGACTCCCGGCTCTGTCCGAAGCAAGTTCTGCACGCTGGCATTGTTTGCATGCACCAGGATAAATCTGCCTTGCCCAGGAAAGCTCTGACAACGAGAGCACTGCAGCTCCCAGTGCAAGGCAATGCTCCAATGAAAGCTGCTGGAGAGGAGTCGTAGGAAGAGCAGTGAGCAGAGAGGGGAGATGAGGAGAGAGCCTGAGCTGGCGGCTGAGCAGAGCTGCAGCCCCGGCTCTGGGGGCTCATGGCTGTGCCTGCCCAACACGGGGACTTGGAGGGGGGGAATGACTGGCAGAGCATCCAGTCTGGCCAGATAAAAGGGATTAACTCCTGGAGGGAAAGATCAGGGGCGTTTTCATCTCTTATCCAGGAGGTTCGCAGTGGAGGTTGACAGAGACACTTGGTAGCTCTGAGAGGCACAGAAGGAGCCGTAGTGGTTGAGGCAGAGCTGAGGAGCTGCAGGGGAGGGTTTGGGGCATGTGGCTGGTTCTGCTGTGTTGCTTTTCAGTGCTCCCTCCCCACGCATGTCCCTTGTCCCCTCGGGCTGCTTAGTTCTGGTGCCATTCAGTGTTTCCAGGTTGGACACCGGGGCGAGAATCACTCGTGGAGATTGGCAGGCCCAGAGCTTCCCACATGCCCATGTGTTCCAGAGCTGAGGAGCCTGGAAGCAGAAGCACTCCTCAGCTGTTCCGTGGGTTACAGGAGGGAAGAGATTTCTCTTTGGAGGCAGGATCTGTGCTGAGGACCCAGAGCAGCTGTGCCGTGTCGGGTCACTCGATCCGAGCGCGTGCTGAGCTGCCCGTGACGGCCCCTGCAGCTCCTGCCGTCCTCCTCACATCGTGTTCCTCTGCTTTAACCTCTGCCTGCCTTTCCCCAGCCCTTCCTTTGGGCAGGTCCTGGCCTCAATCGCAGCAGTTCCATCTGGGGTGGCAGCTCTGTGGATGAAACACAGCTCTGGCTCCAAGGGTGGCAGAGGAGTGTGGCCAGAGCAGGCTTTTATTGACCCCTGGGTTAATCCAGGGCTGGCTGGGAGAGGCAGAATCACACACCCACACCCACTGAGCAGTTTATAGGAGTTTTTTGGTGCTCTCTGTATAAAAGACATTGGAAGTCCATAAACCCCACCTTGTGTAAGGAATTATGGCCTGAAGCAGCTTGGTCAGATAATGGCATCCTTGTGTCTGTGTGGCTGTACCTGCAGCTCTGCATGTACAGGGTTGGGAGTGCATGGCTGTGGCCCCTGGGGCTGTGTGCATGTTTCTCATTTATTCCTGGCTTTTTTTGGCTTGAGTACTCACGAAATGCCTGGGAATTATCCAAGTATAGTTATATTTTGTCACAAGTTTGGATGACCTGTCTGCTTTCTTCTTTCCCCTTAATTCTTGATCTCCCTTGTTATTTTTCCCTTTACCAGGAATCCTGCAGGAGTAGGTAACCCAATCTTCCCCTGGCACAAGAAGACCCAATCCTGATCTCATTCACTCTCCTAAAACCCCCAAAATTAAATCTAATGGATTTAGCACATTGACATTGATTTCCCAGCTCTGCTGGTGGTTTCTGGATTCCCGTCTGCTGGAAACTGGACGGAGAAGTATTAATTCAGGAAACAGCAATTTGGGCTTGATGGGGATGTACTGACCTTAAGCCTTCATTAATATAATTAGTGGCCCTGGCTTGAGGAGGGCTCTCTCCACTTGGACTGTGTGACACAAAAGCTCTGAGTGCCTCTGACCTAAGGGAGGGCAGCGGGCACTGGGGCGTGGGAGGTGCTCTGCACTGTCAAAAAGTTGTTTTTCCAGAAGCTGAGCCTCTCTTGTTTAAGGTTTCCCATTCAGTTGGGCTTTGGAGACCAGCCTTGGTTTAGCATTTCTGTTCCTCCCTGTTTATGTCTTTTTTGGGCCCTTGAATTATGTAAGAGGAAAGCGAGTCACTGCAGAAACATCAGCCTGTGAAGGAAAGTTTCTGGAGCTTTTAGCACAAGCCACAAATGTTTTTTCCCCAGAGTTTGGAGGGTATTTTGAGGAGGGATTTGAGCTTGATGGAGATGCCAGAGAAAGTTTGAAAGTATAGAAAATGTTTTCATCTTTCCTTAGGTGCAAAAATGACTATTTATTCAAGATGAGAAAAACTCCTGCGGGTGGATTGCTAGAAAATTATGTGAAGGGCTGGAGAAACTTGGCAGTGGGGATGTCTTTCAGCTTGATTTCTTTAATGGTTTGGTGAAATTAAATTTTCTTAACGTGGCTGCCCCTGGAGAAGCTGAGCGTGCCCACATAACCTGCTCTGGTGAACCTGAACGTTCCTTTCTTTTGCTTGAAATCCAGAGGGGCGTGGGTTGGTTCTCATTACACAGATGTGCTGAGCTGTGGCAGTGGCTGGTGCTGAGGTGTGAGAGAGGAGGAGCTGCTGGGTGGGAAGCAGTCCTGGAGCGGGAGGGGGTGTTTGGAGGTGGGATTGTGTGGGAAGCCACCACTCCAGCTGACCTTCTGCAGAGACGTGTTCAGGGCTGTTCCCTGTTCCCTCTTCAGGCTTTTGACACGAGCCGTGTGCATCCCTCTGCAGAGAAAGAAGGGGAGAAGGGTTAAAAATGTCATATCTGGCTCCTCCTTCCTGGTGAAGCATTTGTACGTGCAGGGGGAAGGTGCCCTCAGCAGGGTGGGCTCTGCTTGGGGTCTCTGGTGTCTCACAGGATGGAAAAGCCAAAATTGTTTCTCTTCCAGCGAGTAGAGGAGAGGGGAATCTGCCGTGACCTGCTGGTGAGCGCCTGGCCTGGCATTCCTCAGGAGCTGGCTGAGCAAAGTGCAGGCAAATCCCTGCTTTATTTCAGGTTTTGTTGGCTGGAGGAGGCTGGGATCTTGTTCTGCTTCTGAAATACCTTCCTTACTGTGGTGCTGAGATTTGGGTCTAATTTTACCCAGATAGTGAAGGTGGGCTATTTAGAGAGGTGGTTGAAGCCTTGAATTTTCCTGCAGAGGAGGATGTGGAACATTCCCAGGGTTCCAGAGAAGCAGCACAGGGCAGCAGGAGCAGAGTGTGGCTCCCAGGGAGAGCAGTGCCTGCTGCAGCCTCCAGCCTGTGCCCAGGACAAAGCCTGGGCTCCACCAGGGGGACCCAAGGCTGACAGGGAGCTGACAGTGTGACATGGCCAGAAAAAAGCAAGGTGTGATCCAAGGATGGATTAGAAAATGAATTTCCAGGAGAGATTAATGCCCTGTACCAGACAGTGGTGCAGCCTCGCCTGGGCTGGAGCAGACTGGTGGCCAGCATTCCACAGGAGTGTGCTTGAGCTGGAACAGGGACAAGGACAGGGGGAGGGAAGGATGTGTCTGTGAAGGTGAGCTCAGCGAGCCTTGGCTGGCCTGGCAGGGTGGTGCTGGAGCAGGAGCAGCTCTGAGAATGCTCCGAGGACAGAGCTGCTGAGCAGAGCTGCTGCAGGGGACAGAACAAGCAGGTGTGGGATGATCCCAGCAAAATCCAGGCTCTTGGGAGGAGTGTCTGATCATCATGCAGGGGCGTGGTGATGGAGAAACCTCCCTTGGGGTGTCACAGGGCTGCAAATCCACAAGGACAGAGGCTTGGGAGCGGAGATCCCTCCAGGCAGGGGATGCTTGGGACCCCTCCTGCTCACTGCCATGGCTCAGCCTGCTCTGCCAGTGGTTTGTGCCACAGGCTCTGAACTGGCCAAGGTTTATTGATGACTATTGATAATTATTGATAATTATAGGCAATGAGTGCCTGGAGCTGGGCACATGCCTGAACTTTTTTCATACATGCTCAGCTTAACCTGTCGTGCTTCACCTGCCAGTGTCCTAAATGGTATTTGTTAAAGCATCAGGAAAATGGGAGCCTGTGCTCAGACTCAGCCTCACAGTAACTGGTCCTGATGTGACAGAATCCCAGGGTGGTTTGGGTTGGAAGGGACCTTAGAAACCCTCTTGATCCACTGGCTGCCACCGGCAGGGTCACCTTCCACTATCCCAGGTTGCTCCAACCTGGCCTTGGACACTCCCAGGGATCCAGGGGCAGCCACAGCTTCTCTGGGCAACCCCTCCCCACCCTCACTGGGAGGAATTCCTTCCCAGTGTCCCATTTAAATCCACTCTCCTTCAGCTTAAAGCCGTTCCCCCTTGTCCTGTCACCACAGATCCTTGCAGTGTCCAGGTTTTCAGAAGTTTGTCCAACTGACACTGAGCAGAGAGACGTCAGAGCCTCCATCAGAGGACCGATCTGGCTCCAACACGTGCCCAGCTCTGGCGCCTGTTGCTGCGCCTGGTGCGGGGCTCTTGCCCACGTTCCTTTCCAACATGGTGAATTCTGTGGTGCTAACGAGGGTTGCTGGGTTCCCATGGCAACCCTTTCGCTAATTAACGCGCAGTAGCCAGGGGAAAAAAATCTGTCCTTCACGATGAATGAATTTGGCAGGATTGTTCTGGGAAGAAGAGTTGGGGAGAAGAGTTGGGAATGGCCACTCCGGAGGTGTGAGCGGGGATGGGAGCACGCACTGCTTGGGATAACGCAAACCTGTGCGGCTCTGACCTTGCAGCGCTCAGACGGAAACCTTGCTCACCATTTGGAAAGGGTTTGTGTTTCAGAAGGAATAAAATTATCCTGACAAATGTCTAAGAGCATAACTCAAGCGGTTACGCTTTTTTGTTTTTTTTTTTTTTTTTTTTGTACGACATTTTAACTGGAGTTTTTTTGGTGTTTAAAAGATTAAATAAAGCCCAAGTCAATTTTAGAAGTTAAATGCTTGAAAGAATCAGAAAATTCACGTTTAAAGACTACATTATTTTATGGCTGGAAAAAAACCTCCAGTTCGTGATGGCTCTTCCCAAATTCCAGCCCTCCCTGCTGGCTCTGTCTGCAGTCCCCCTGCCAGCTGTAGCTGTTAGAGGTGGGCCCAAATGGAAACCGTGGATCCAGCCTGGTGTTCTGAAATGCAGAGGAAATTGCCCCTTCCCAGGGTGCTCCTGGGGGTGGAGTGGTGGCCATGGAAGTGCATTAGCCTGGAGTAAATCAGGAGTGGGACAAGCAGCCCCTCTGTGCAGGGGGTGAGTCACGGAGTGGGTTCCCACCAGCCGTGACAATTAAACCCCTTCAGCACTTAGTGCACAAAGCACTGGGTTAAGTCACAGTGTCCTGGCAAAATTCTTCCTCGGATAATTGTCCTCACACTTCCTGAATGCTCCCCTCCTGCAGTTTTAATTAGCTGGAGCTGTGGCTCAGCAGCCCCTGCGTGGTGATGGCCATGACCTCACAAAGTTTGGGGGTGACTTGTGGTGCCAGGAGTGCCTCTGTCCTGGCGTGGCTGCAGCAACTCCCTGCGTGCAAAAGGAGCCTTAGGGAAATAATGACTGTGCTTTAGGGCTCTTTAATGAGATTTCCAAACTCTCTGCTCCATTCAGCACTGAGAGGTCCTGGAATCTCAGCTGTTGGCACTTGGGGGAGTTGTCCCTGTCAAACAGGAATGCTGCATCCAGGAAAATCTTCCTTTTCCCTGGGTAGCTGCTGCTCCCTGAATACACCTGTGCCAAAGCCTGACACCAGTACCTTAGCAGGATTTTAATTCCTCCAGCTCAATTAAAGTACAAAAATATATTCCCAGTTCTCCTTCTAGCACTGAGTGACCCCAGGGGCTTTGTCCAGTGCAATAATGCTCTGAGTTTCCACTAGTGATAGTGCAGATGCCTTTATTGCAATATTCTGTAGTATTTATATATTTTCTTATTTAATTAAGGCTGTTTTGAACACTAAAGTGCTTTGAAACATTCGTAAATCTCTGGACTTTACTGGCTGCTGACTTGAGTTGGTAAAAGTCTGTTTGAGGAGCTGCATTTCCAAGGAGTGTAATAAAGAGATGGGATTCTTTTGCCTTTTTAAAGACAGAAAGACAATGTGTCCAAATACTTAGATACCTTTTGGGACAAGTGAATTCCCAGAAGGGTGGAAAAGGTGAGGCTGGACACCCAAACAGGCACAGGCTGTTGGCACAAAAGTGTGGAAGAATTGGAGGGAATTGCCTCGAGTTTTTGGCAGCACTGTGTTCTTCCAGCGAGGAGGCTGGGGCTGCTGGGGGCAGCTGGGTCCAAAGCTCGTCCTGGTTTGGAGAGGTTCTGGTTCCTGGGGCAGAGGCTCTGCTCCCTCCAGCCTTCCTCGACTGCCTTGGGGAAATTCCTTAATTTATTTTTCATTTCTCACCTTGTTGATCCCCTGTTTGAAATCCTGTGTTGGTGTTTTCCTTTCAGATGGGTAAAATGGAGCCTTTCTCCATTTCAGAGTCCCAGCTCTCCCCATTAAACATAACTAATACCTCTCTGGAACTATTGAAACTGTGTTAGCAGGCTCTGCAATGGGACTTTAGCTGAGCTTTTAACGGGTTTAATCTTTTCCTGGGTATTAATCCTTCCAGAACCTCTGATAAAATTTGTTGCTTTTTCTCTGAATGCCTCCCACGCTGTCGATAGCTGTCTGGAGTGAGTTGCTCGGTGCAGAACAAGCCATGGAGGAGGGAATGTTCCAGCCTCCCATGGATCCTGCTCTCATTCCAGTGCATTCCCCACTCCTCTCTGATTCCCTGCCACTGCTGCTCCTGTGGTTCCGTGCCCTGGGAGCATCTCTCCCGTTGAATATGGGTTTGGAATGAGTTTGCTTCCTGTTCATCAGCTCTGATTCTCAGTTCTCAGAACCGTTCCCGAGGTTTGCCTGTTTGATACCATCAGAGAATGTCAGGGAGTAACATCACCCCTTCCACACTGCGGTGGAGATGGAAAGGTATCAAAGACCACGACAAATGTTGGCTCTGGTTTTTTGCACTTGTTTTTTCTTGCTTTGTGCTGCATCACAGGATCCTAAACCTGTGTGACAGCAGACTCAGGCTGTGATCCAGGTTATCAAAGACTGCAGCTGAACTGGAGGGGAAATTATCCTTTTTTCCATCATGTTAGTGTGGAAATGACACCATCTCCTGTGGGGTAGCAGCAGACTTGGGACAGCCTCTTCCACCAAGTGTCAGCTCTGGGAAACACAGGATTTGAGCCAGGAAACCAACCCAGTGCACCTTGTCCAAACATCAACCCAAGGAAAAATCTCTCCATGCTTTTGAGATGTCCAAGTTCTCCCTGGTTCCAGCCACTACAGATGAAATAGGAAGGAGAAGAGTTTTTTCCCATCAAGCCTGACCATGGAGGCACTTGTCCAGTTGCTCATCCCACCCCTTGGCCGTGTCTGTTGCCACTGGCCACATTTCTCCATGGTGCCAGCTCTTTTCCACACTTCTCCTTTTGGATACACATCCTGGCTGCCCCCAGCTGTGCAGCTTCAGGAAGGCAGCTCCTTTCTTGAGCAATGCCGACCATAAAAATGATGGTGAGAATTTGTGAGAGTGGGATAATTTATTGTTTCCATGGCAGTGCTGGAGGAGAGAGGAGCACTGAGGAGTGAGGTGCGGAATAGCAACAGAAACCTGGGAGACACAGATCACATTCCACCTTCCCTGTTTCTTTTCTTCTGAGTGGGTCATAAAACAAAAGCAAATGAGGCAATTGGAGCTCCCTGTCCATTTTCCTGGGGCTTGTTTAAATGAGGATTTACTTCGACTAAAAGCTCCTTAGAGCCACTTAATTCTTCCAGGTGGAGTAAATATCTAGGCCAGTAGTAAAAATTCCTTACAGATGTCTCCAGGAGGGTACTTAGCAAGCACTTTCGTGAAGAGAACGTCTTGGATGCCTTCAAAGAGCAGGATCAGTTGTTAATGATGGTACATTAGATGGTGGGGCAGGACTTGGCACAGCCGTGGGAGCATTTGGAAGTTGCTCCAGTGGTGGAAGGAGAAATGAAATGAGCTGTGGAGCAGTGAGGGTACCTGCTCTGATTTTCAGCCATTAGTCAAAATAACTCTAGCTAAAGTTTTGTTTCATGTATTTCACTGTCAGTTAATGTAATCTGTGGCAGTGCATTGCAAAATCCCTGTGAATTCCCTTTCCTCTGCTTGTCCGTCCATGGCGTGGTTGGCATGACCTGCCCACCACATGGAACATCTGAGGGAAGCTCACACACTCAGCTTCTGCTTTTAGCTGAAAAAAAAAAATCACACTGAGAAGAACTGGAGATTTCCCATTAGGTCAGAATCTCCCACCTTCGTTATTTGGTCTCTTTTCTGGAAATTTCTGTCCTAGAAGTACCAGTCCTCTAAGGCATTCTTTCCATGTTCTAGGTTGGGAAAACCTATTTCTGAAACGAACACTAATTACATGCTGGATATAACTGAGTTATAGACAGCTTGCCAGGCAAATAATATATGGTATAGCTGAGCCTGAGTGGATCCTTGGATGGGAATTCCTTGGACTCAGCCTTGACAGCTCCATTTGGGCACATTTCAATCCAGATCCAAGCTGGGCCCTCGTTGTGTGCTCTCCAGTCTCTCTGTACCTGTGTGTGCCAGCCTCCTGGACTGTCACTCGTGCTTTACTCCAGTTTTGCTCCAAAACTGTCAAGCAGCTCTGGAATTGTCCATCAGCCACCAGGGCTGTGTGTTCCTTGAAGGAAGAACCCGAGGTGTTGGATGGACGTGGGCTCCCAGGTGCCCCCCTGGGCTCTGGTGTCACTCCTCGCTGAGGACAAGCCTCACGCTGTGGACTGGGCTGGCTGTGCCCGGTTGGGTGCAGGGGGATTGCAGGGAAATCCCAGCCTCTCCCAGTCCTGTCCGAGCAGGGAGCAGCAAGAGCCTCTTGCAATTTGGGCAGCGCTGGGGATGGATCAGCTCCACCCTGCTCCAGCCCAGGAACGAATCATCCCTGTCCAAGAGCTCCCACTGCCCTGCAGGCGCCTTCCCCAGAGGGAAAGTGGAGATGCTGTGAGGATCTCACTGAGAGGGAAGTTGGTTGCTTTTCTTCAGAGCAGGAGCCCAGGTGTCTGTGAGGCTCCTGGATCATTTCTGAGCCTCAGCCAGAGCAGGATTGCACTTAACCTGCTCCTTCCTGGCTCCCCGTGGTGTGGTGGCATCGGACAAAGCTTGGACTTGGTGACCTTGGAGTTGTTTTCCAGCCTTAGTGATTTGGTAACTGTGACTGTGCGTGCTCATGGGTCCAGGGTTATCCAGCTGCTGTGAGGGACCAATTTACTGCCAGGGGTTATCCCAGACATGCAGGGCAGAGAGGGCCCAGCCCAGGCAGGAGCTCTGCGCAGGGAGCCAGGGAGGAGGAGAGAGCTCTGCTGTTTTCATGGAAACCAAGTGGGACTCGCTGCAGGGTTCTGCAGATCAGGCAGTGGGACAGGCCAGGGAGAGGACACATCTTCCACACCAGCACAGCCAGGGATTAGCTTCACATGGGCTCTGCTGCTGCCAGTTCTTCTGGGGTGAATCATGTCCCAGGAGGAGCTGTTTTCCACCCAGAGGCTGCCAGGGATTTTATACACACTCCATTTGCCTTTCCCCTCACATTGGAGAGTTGAGGTTTTTTTCAGGTTTGGGTTTGTTTTTTTTTAAAGCTTGGATGTTTTAAAAGTAACATTTTGGTTCACCTCTGGAGTTGCCATTTGACTTCTCTGTAGCACGTCCTGATTAGTGATTAATTGCAAAGGACATGTTGTGACTCCAGCCCGTGTCCTGGGGTGCTTGTCGCAGCGATGATGCACTGGGTGATTACTCACTCCCCTTAACCTGACAGCTGTATTTCTTCCCTTGACTGCTTAATGACCTTGGCCAGGTACGTGCCTTGTGTTTTGTTGGAGGACGTTGGGGGTGTGCAAATTTTTCTTTCCCTTGCATGACCTTCATCCTCCCTCGGTAAGAGAAGGGAACTGTTCCATGAACAGATGGAGCGTTATTTCTAGAGGAAGGTGGATAACGCAGGAAATCATTCTTTCAAAACCCCTTCAGACAACTCAGATGTTTGCCCTAAGAGAGTGTTGCAAATCCTAGTGCAAATACCTGCTCCCACAAACCACCCAGCTATCCTGAAAATTGCGTGTGAGTGTGGAAGTCATCCAGTCCCGGAGCAGAACAGTGCCGGGGGAATTAATTGAGCCATTAAGGAAATTAGGAATAAGCAGGATTTTAAGCGGTAGTTACAGAAGAGATATTTTGTAAGCCATGTGTAGGCAAGTGAGGCTAAAAAAGGTTGTCAAGTCATAGCAGGTAAAAAAGAACAGTGTGCAAACCAGTTTGGTGATGGATAATTCACTGCTGAAAGCAGCAAGGTTTGCTGCAAGTGGTGCTTGGCTCTTGTTATTCCTTAATGAATCGAATCTATTAGCCAGGGAAAACATCGCGTTGTCTTGAAAAACAAATCATATTTGGATGCCTCTTTCCATGCATTTGTACCCATTTTAACACGAGCACACTAATTATGCTGTGGAGATGATTTTGTTGTGGCAGAAATGGAGCTGAGTTTGCAGCTGTAACTGTGCAGCTCTGGAGTGCTGGAATAGGTACGTGGGGAGAGATGCCTTTTAATTCCATTGCCTTTCTCTTTAATATTTGCATCCCCGTGCTTCACATGCAGCTTCACAGAGTGTTTCTGCTCCCTTGGGTGCAGAGGCAAAGGCCTGACTTGGGGAGCTCAGCAGCCTCCAGACTTCCATGGATAACAGAGGAACGGTTTGAGGAATCGTGTCCACGGCCCAGTTCCTACACAGATGGCAATGGGCTCACGAATTCCCGGGCTTCCTGACATGCACAGGGAGCTGCATGAGTCATATTGCTCCAGCTCTGGTCCTTTTGGATGGAAATTATACTTTTAAATATAATTCTGTGATTACATGCAGCGGCGATGGGCTCGTTTGGAGGAGCTGGAATTTGAGCCATTAAGCTGAGTGGCTGCCATTATATCCCGTGTTTGCCAACAGATAATACACAGACATACTTCATCTGTGACAGCTTTGCCCTCTAGACTTTGAATAGAATTATCTTGTTCTCTCCAGCACCGTCCAGGTGATCATTTCCTTGCACCAGGCAGCAAATGTGGCCTCGTGACGAGGGGAAGCGGGACAGGGAGGGACAGCACCTGCACGTGTCCTGTGCAGCGTGACCTGCAGAGAGGGAAAGGGACAATTACACAACGGCTGAGGTGACACTGGTGTGTCCTGGTGGAGCCCTGCACATCTCACCCTTCCCTCAGGGTTTCAGGGCTCCTGCAGAGCTCTGGGCTCGCAGGATGTGGGGCTGTGCAGGGCTCTGGGTGTGGGAGGTGGGAGCTCACAGTGGGTGCTCGTGGCTGTTCTCCCTGGGCCCGCATTGCTGCTGGCTCCCTGAGCAGCCCAGGGCGCTGGGGGGCAGCTCCTGCTTCAGAATGTGGTGATGGCTTGGAAAAACACCTGAAATTACCTTTCCACCCTGTGGAAGTGTCACCCCTCACGGCCCAGCTGAGGGAGGGGGTTGTCACCAGTGGCTGCTTGCGTTCCTCCTGTTCAAGGGGACATTTTGACTGTGGTAGTTGTCCACACAATCTGAGAAGCCACTGGACAGTGACTTTCATTCACTCCTGGGCTGAATTGAGCAAGGCAGCTTAGAGGTGGAAGGCTGCATATCCCTGTGCTGATCTGGCCAATCCCTGTAATAGGCTTACAGGAGCCGATGGCAATCAGCAGGACAATCCCGTGCCTTTGACGAGCATCCACTCATTACCTTCCTGGCGAGACAGCCCTTCCATCCAGGACTGTCCCTTCAGCTTTTAGCAGGAAAGAGCTACGGGAATAAGAACATAAATCAGATCCCAGCTGGAGTGTCCCTGTTGGATCCCAAGGACAGAGGGGGGGTGTGACACAGCCCCGCAGTGCTCCCCCCGTGCCTTGCATCGCCCAGGCGCTGCTTCCCCGAAACCAGCAGGAAAGCAGGGTTTGCTCTGGGAGTGATCAGCGCTTGCCAGGTCTGTGAGTGAGGCAGGGCACGAGGCAGGATGTTCTTGGGCCAGGCCAGGACCCCGGACAGCGCTGGGAGCAGCCAGGTCCGCTTGGGACAAGAGGCTGGAAAACCAGTGGGGACCCGGGAGCGTGGGGTGGATTCCCACTGGCAGCTCCACCCCCGGCCAGAGGCTCCCCGAGACCCCCAGACCCCCCCGTGGCTGCAGCCCCCTGGAGAGGCTCCCCAAATCCTGGAAATCATGAGGAAGACTTGAGGTTTTGCTGGAATAATTCTCATGACCATCATAATTATCATGATTTTGGGGGCAAGAAGCTTTGTCTGACCATTTCTTATTCCGAGTGCTCCTCCTGGATTTTCCTTTCGCTGCTGGAGGTGGAGTCAGTGGGATTTTCACTGGGTAGCTCTTGGTTTGCACAAGAGCAGCTGGGTGGGCTCTGCTTTGCCCTGGTTTGAGAGGAAAGGCTGTCACTGTCCCGGCAGTCACCCAGAGCCCAGGCTGCTTCCTGGCGCCCAGGTGTTGCTTCTCCAGCCATTGCTCCCTTTGTGCTTGATTTAATTAAATTTTCTGTGAGCTCAGAGTCTGTGAAACAGTTTGTGGATGTCATTCCCCTCCTCTGGCAGCAAGCCCCTCCTCGGCTGTGTTAGATGTGAGCTGCAGGGACTTACCCTGGGAAACCAGGAGATGAGAACAGCAAATAAGGAGCCCAGGTGGTGAATTTAATCAGTGTGATACATTCATCTGCACTTTAATCCAGCCTGGGCATTGATTTGCACTAATAACAGCCACCGCTTTTTAAGTTCCAAGTCCTCAGTACTGAAAATATCCTTTTTTAAATATTATCATGTTGGCCTCTTACTACAGTGCCAATATATGGGAGTTTTGCATTATTGAGGATTCCTGGGGATGTGTTTAATACATGGTGGTCTAACACGACACAATCCAGGCATCTACTTCATTATTAAAAGGTGTTTTAGGACACTTTGCAGTGACTCTGTCACAAAGGGGCTCTCGCTGCTGATTCCCTGTTCTTGGCCATCCAGGAGTGACGTTCCTGGTTCGTATTAATAGCCCTGCATTTGAATCCATTTCTTTCCAGGATTTTTAGACCTGGCCAACTGTGTCAGCTTTGAGAGAACAGAGTATCCACACAGAGTTTTGTGAGTTCTGGTCCTGTCACTTTATCCATTTCCCCGGGAATTCCTGGATCTGGGTGAGGGAAGTGGCTGCTGCTGTGTGTGCCGGGGTGCAGCCCTGTGTCCCTGTGCCTGGGGCCAGCTTTGGGCTTAGCTGTGTGTCACTGGTGGCTGGTGGCCTTGTGCAGCTGCAGGGATGCAGATCCCACGTCTGGGATGAGCAGATCCATGTGCTGTTCCCTTTGTAAGGAGTTCTGTTGTGGCAGAGAATTCAATCCACTGGGAGTCATTTCTGTGATTTCCTCCTTAATTCCTTTCTGCTTTGGAAACTTCCGAGCCCCAGAGCAACAGGTGATGTAGATCTTAAAGTAAATATCCTTTAAAACGTGGGTTACTCCTGCTTTCCTCAGAGCAATGACGGTTTTATCTCCTCTCCTCTCAAAAGCCACTCGGTCGCTCAGATGAACTCAGTTTTCCCACAGTCTGCTCCATGGCAGGGAAGTTGTTTGCTTTCCACTTTGAATAAGGACAGACTTTTGGGGTAAAATGAGTCTAGATTTGGCATTCCTGACACTTCCAGTCAAGTCTTGGTCATCCATGGAGGGATTTTGATGCTGTGGATTGGCTGTACTATGGGTGTAGGGGTGCTCAGGATGGTGTTGGTGCTGTTTTTCCACGCTGTGTCCCTCAGCCCAGGGCTCAGCATTCCCCAGCAGCATCTTGTCCCTCTCTGTACGTTCCCAGAGCCAAATTTATATCTATTCTGTAATATTCTGTTTGCTTACCTGCCTTAGTCTGCCCCTGGGGTGCCTGAGAGAGAACCAGACCCCTCCTTTCCCGGGGGCTCCATGGGCTGTACACGACACCCCGATGTCACTGAGCCCAGTGCCTGCTGGGCTGGGGCTTTGTGCAACTGGGAACAGATCTTGGGAATCCTGGCTGCTCCTCACCCAGCCAGAGACTGGCCTGGGTGTAAATCCTGGCTGCCATCATCCTGCAGGCTCAGCCAGGGAGACTGGGCTGGGTGTAAATCAAAGCCCAGCTCTGGCCCCTGGGAAGGATTGGGTCAGGAAGGATCTCAGCACAGCTCCAGGTCTTTGAGGCTGTTGTGGCCTTGGCTTGGGGATGTCAGGAGTCCCTTCTTGGGGCAGGAGGCTGGGATTTGTGTGTTTCAGGTTTGGATCTTGAGAGTATTTATTGTTTGTTGCTGAGTGCTGCAGTGAGGGATCCGTGCTGACAGCCCCTGTCGGCCCCGAGTCCCCGGCGCTGGGAGCTGCCCTGGCTCTGCTTGCTGAAGGTGCTGTTCGCCCTGGAGCAGCTCAGACTTGGACTTCCAGCCCCGGTCTCATCATTTAGCTGAGTTAAAAGGTGATGGCGAGTGGTTATTTGTAATTACTCTACATGAAAGATATGTCGTGAGGCGAGGGGAGGCTTCACGTGTGCGGGAGGGATTGGGAAGCGATTAGGGTGACATATGCTCCATCCACACAGCCCAAACCTGCACGGGCTGTGCTTCAGTGGGGTAACTCTGCCTTGTTAGCACCTTCCATCCTCTCCTCACTGCTGCCAGGGCCTTACAGGCACTCTGAGCTCTCCATCCACGGCCCTGCGTTGTGGCTGCTGTTTTTAATAGGAATGACATGGGCAATAATCATAATAAGGTGGAAAAAGAGATTAATGCCATCCCCTGGGCTCTGCTGCTGCAGCCTGGCTGAGGCCAGGTGATTTCCTATCTGCCAGGTGAGATCTTCTCAAGAAAGTGTAAATCAATGAAAAATAGAGCAACTCAGTCCTAAGGAACCTTTATGCCTGTACTGACTCTCCACATAACGTACAGATCTATAAAAGATAGATAAAGCTTCCAACCAAGTGTGGCAGCCTTCCCAGAATATGGGATATGGGAGACTCTCACTCCAATCAGCCTCTTTCAGCTGAAATCCAGTCATTAGTTAAATTCATCAAAGGGCTTGAAAGCAGAAAGGGAAATTCTTTGACTTGTGCTTAACCTTTGGGTGATTGCACCTCTTCAGAGAATGAGCAAATCAAGTGGAGCTGCCCTCCCCTGTGTTTGGTGAATGAGCCATGGGGCCATTCACTGAGATTGGGCATTATTCACTTTGTATAATTCCTGACGAGAGGTTTAAAAATAAACACCCCAGCAAAGGGACTCTGGGGAGATTATGCAGGAGCAGAAGAGCAGCGGGCTGGGCCGGGGGAACGTTCTCCTGTGCACTTCCCTTTGTCTTTCCGACCCTGGCCTGGCTGGGAGAGGCAGAGGGATGTGGGTGAAACCCGGGGTACTCTGCTCCCCTCCTCACTCCATGGGCATGGCTGTGCTGGGAGCTCACAGCAGTGCTGGGAATTCGTGGCATTCACGGCAGAGGGAATCTGGGAGGTGCAAGCAGCTTCCCAGCCCCACCAGCCCGGCTGTGTTGCTGCTGCTGAGGCAGCGTGAGGTGCCTTCCCTCCGGGATCACGGGGAGCAGAGCGCTGCTCTCCCTGGGCTGGGGGTCTGGGGAGCTCTGCTGTGTCCTGTCCTTCCCCTGAGCATTGATTTTGTGAACACCAGCTCTCTGTGTGTCCTTCTTTGAAGCTGTTTTGGCTGCCTCCATTGTGGAAGGGCCTGGTGAACACAGTGTGGGAAATGCTTTTGTGGTTTCACGGGGCTTTTATGTTGTCTGAATAAAGGGCATCTCTGTACAAGAACAATTTGAGCAAATGGCATCCACTCACCACATTTCTCCATCTCCCCTCACAGCCTGCTCCTGTTCCTGCATCCTGCTCCTGTGGAGGAGGACACAGTTTATGTAACGCTGATTGGAAAGGGAACTACCCAGAGCTCTCAGTTTTTTACTGTTACAACTCTACTGATGCAGTAATAAGCGATCTAACAGAGAAACACTTCCCTGCCTTAAGATTATTCATATTCCCAGAGGCCGTGGTCCTGGAAACTTTGAGGTACTTGAAGTTTTCTGAGGAGATGGTGATTGATGGCAGATTTCTTTGGGGTTTTTTGGGAACGTGGCTCTTCATTAAGTGCATTTTGGAGTAGTGAGAATCTCTGTGCTGAAAACTCAGTGGAATCTGGAGGGCTAGCAGTGATTATTTATCCCTGGCAGAGGTATGGACAGGTGAGAGTGGTTTGAATGGCCCTTTTGTGCCCATTTCAGTCTCCAGGGGCCACTGAGCCCCTGATTTCTTTTTCAAGGTGGCCATAAGAAGCCAGTAAGTGATGCTGAGTTGGGAATATTCAGCAAAATTGTGCAGCAGTGGCTGATTTCACTCAAAGATGTTTAATCCTCGACTGCCTCACTGCAGGCAGGGGCTGAGGTGGAGCAGATGTTCACCTCCAGCTGTGCCTCCTGGCTTGGGAAGGGAGCAGAGTCAGGGGAGATGCACCAGCTTGGAGGCAGAGGCTCACCCATTCCCCAAAATACTCTTCCAGTTGCTCCTGTTGTGTGGGGCTGGAGCAAAGCCCCTCTCCAGACCCACTCCAGTATCAGGGTGAGACAGAGTGATTCCACCAGTTCCTGTAACAGGGAGCTGCTCCTGTTATTCCTTGCATTCTTTATTTTCTTGCTTGCTTTGGTGGTGACAGTTACTCGATCTTGATAAAGGTGCCACAAAGGCATGGCTGGAACAGAAAACTGGAAAATCTGGAGTCCAACTCCCACTTTTGAGCACCTCCCTTACATTCCTTGGAAGCTCCCCTGTGGCATTAACGACACATTAAAGCCCTTTGGCTTTGGAAAGTGCAAAGGGAGAAGGAGACAGTGGGGATCCTTGGCCATGGGCCTTTCTGAGCTTTCCCAGCCCTGGTGAGGGCAGAGTTCAGCGTCCCTGGCACGCTGCAGCTGGAGATGGGGCCTTGAGAGTCCCCTGAAACCCTTTTTTACTGTTTGTTGTTGTTGTCATTTTACTTTGGCAGCACCTCTAATGTAATTCAGTATTTCCAGTGGCCACGTTCCATCCTGGAAATGACACCAGACGAGAAGAGAAAGCAAAATCCTCACAGACCTTCAGCAGGAATGATTTCATTCCTTTGCACTGGCTTTGCTTGCTGTTGTAAAGCACTCACCTGATGTACTGGAGTGCTGGGAGTGTCTTAAAGGAGCATCTGTAGAGGGAGGCTTTGTGACTGAATTATTGGAGGTTTGCTGTGGAAACCTATGGGGAAAATCCCGGGGAATCCTGGTGGCACAGGGATGGCACACCCTGTTCTTCGTGTGCTCCACAAAAGTGCCAGCTGTGCTTGTAATGAGAGGGAGCCTTGTGGTTTTGCCCTTTTTCTTTTCCTCATTAAGTCAATTTGTTTGTGGTGCTGGGACGTGCAGGTGGCCCCTCCTGTCTGTGCCCTGGGATTCCCCTTTGCCCGGGTGTTTGTTGGAGCAGTGCCCGTGCCCAGCCCTCACACAGCATCCCAGGGCTTCCTCTGCTCTCCTGCCCACTGAGAAAGTTTCTCCTCCATCCCAGAAAGAGCTCTGCAGTCTCCTGTCAAGCAGGAAACATGATTCTCAGGTCTGTAGTTCCCAAATGCTCCTGGGCGTTTCTGCACTGATGTTACGAGGTGGAAGCGTTGAGGAATTTTCTCTTTGGGCTCCTCACTTTGAGCAGCCCACTGACAAGAATAATTGATTTTAATAGGAAGTAGGACTTCCACCTGGAAGACAGGCAGTGTTCAGGGGATGTCAGACCAAATGTCCTTGTCACGTGCTGCATTTCTTGTTGCTGCTTCCCTCTTGCTATGGGTAGGACACTGTCCCAAGTATCTAAGTCCTCATTTTTGTAAATTTACAAGGCTGAGAGTTTCTGAATTCTTTTAGTAGGCACAGAAACCACAATTTGATTTCCACCAACCTTCACCCTACAGAAAACTGCTGTCTGGGAGAGTGTGCTTTAATATTTGACTGTTCCTATTGTCATTGTTATTCTTAAATTCCGTTCTTTGGTTTTGGCAATGGCCAAATTGTAGCTGGGATGAACATTAAGATGTGGGAAATGTAAACGTCTGCATCAGCCAGTAAACACAGAGTGATTTCTAGGGCATGATTCACCTGGCTGGAAGGTAGATTGCTGAGGTGGCCGGGATGAATCACACTCCAGATGTGTCTCTTTCTCTTCACTGGCTCTCAGGGAGTCCAGATGACTCCCTCAGCTGCAGCGTGGGAGAATCTGACTTGATGGGAAACAAGTTCCTTTCAAGGTCTTTAGCTGAATATCTCTGGCCACAGCACTAAGCCCCAGCTTTGGAGATTAGAGATGTGAACTTTCTGGAGTGAAGAGCCCCTGTGTTAAATTCTCTCAGAAAATAACATTTCATGCTGACCTTTCTGCAGTTTGCCATCCCCTGCTGCTGCAGATGTCAGCTTCTGTCTCCATAGCCCTGCCCTGAGAGAGCTGGACGGCTCCACGGATGCAGCAGGATGTCTTGCCACATAAACTGAACTGGATCTTTCCATCTGGGGCTCTGACATTCTCTCAATGGGCCTCACGTGGGTGGCTGGAGCTCCAGATCTGCCATCCCACTGCCGTCCTTTGGGTACAGGCTGAGCTGGGGTTGTGTTCCAAAGGGCCAGGGCTTGCTGGCAGGGTTCCTGGCCGGTGGATCCCTCCTTGGGCTGAGAGTCAGGACCAGGGGCTGGGGAGGACCAGCCCCTGCTGGCCCTGATCAGTGAGAACCAAGGACTCAGAGCCTTTCTCCTTCAGATGGAGAAGTGCCTTGCAAAGTCACCCCAGCTCCTGACATGCCCTGGAAGCACCTTCCAGACCTCCGTGTGAACGGCACAGAAAGGCCGAGGTGTCCCCCCCGTCCCTCTGTGTCCCCCCATCCCTTTGTGTCCCCCCTGTCCCTCTGTGTCCCCCCATCTCTCTGTGTCCCCCCTGTCCCTTTGTGTCCCCTCTGTCCCTTTGTGTCCCCCTGTCCCTCTCTGTGTCCC
>VZTJ01000389.1:296651-317602 GCA_013397795.1 Orthonyx spaldingii
TGTGTCCCCCTGTCCCTTTGTGTCCCCCTGTCCCTCTCTGTGTCCCCTCGTCCCTCTGTGTCCCCCTGTCCCTGTGTGTCCCCCTGCCAGCCCTCGCCGCCGGGCAGTCCGTGCTCCTCAGAGCTGCCATTTGTGCCTCGGGAATGGGTTTTTGCAGAGTAGCCGGGGAGGGTTTGAAGCACGGTCCCTCTGAAGTTCGGGCTCGTGACGTTTGTGTGGCAGTTGGTGCCCAGAACTGCCTGTGTGTGAAGTGACAGCAGAGGCTCTGTCAGCTGAAGCAGAAGCAGCAGGAACACGGCTCCTGCGTAATAGCTCTGTTCCTGGTTCCTCATCAGTGGGAATGGGACTAAAATACCCAATGGCATTAACAAAAGGAACAAGTGTCAGGCCAACCCGATTCATTTTTTGACAAGAAAACTGATTTTCGAGCCAAAGAGAACGTACTCTACTGCATTTACTGAGATGAGCTGAGTGCAGGATTGCTGTGAGCCACGGGTGGGAGGTGGCTATGGGGAACGGGGGACATGTGAGGTATTACTGGGAGATTTCTGTGACACTGGAATAAAGATTTCATGCTGTTTCACAAATCTCTGGTAAGGTCCCTTTGGGAATAGTGTTTGCAGTTCTGGTCATCTGTGTTCCAGAAAAATGCAAACAAAGTATCTGAAAGGCTAAAAGGGCTGGGGGAGGAAAAGCTGGGGGCTGGAAGGGCAGAACTTCCTTACCTGGAAAACCACCCCTGGACGTGAATATGGCAGAGGGGAAGGTGAAGGAGGAGAGCTCAGTCGTGGCAGAAGAACAGAGAACCTGGTCTCAGATGTATCATGGGGGCTTCTTCAGCTCTGAAGTCTCATCCCCTCCAGACCCATCCCAGGGCTCTCTGTGCTTTAAACTGATCCCTGTTAATGAAAGCATGCAGGAACCTTGGTTTGGAGCAGAGCAAGGGGTTGTGAGGAGGCACTGAAACATGGCTGAGCATCCAGATGATGCACTGGGAGCAGAAATCAGTCTGTATAACTGTTCCTTCTCCAGCTGTAGCCACCCTGCTTTGCTGAGCCCAGAGCTGGGGTCCAGCACCAACTGAGTGCAGCTGCTGCTGCTTTGGATGGGACCCTGTGGTGCCCAGCTCCCTCCAGCTCTGGCTCCAAAGCCCAGATGTGGGATGAGGCCTCACTGAAGCAGGAGGTCCCCTCTGCCATGAGTTCAGCCTTTGGCTGAGGGTTTGTTATATGCCTTGGAATTCTGTCTGGTATCCCAGGACCCTGTGAGGCTTCCGTGGACAAATCCCTGTATGACACACAAAGGGGACGTGTTTCTTTTACAGCTGATTCTGAATGAGAAGGGGCAGTTTTGTCCAAGTGAAAGTGGGAGGAACACTGCTTTGCTGCCCACTGACAGATCCATCTGGGTTTGAGGATGAAAGGCACCGCCAGGTTAAGCCTCGTGGGCCTTGCTGCTCTGTGTATGACTGACTCTACAACTGAAGGGCTGGAACTGCAGCTCTGGCTGTCCCAAACCCAAGGAGATCGGTTTTGTAAAGGAAAGCCAGTCCAAGGCAAATAATAAATCAGGCCCTTTAATCTGTTCACTGGATTTTCTGCACAACCTGAATGTTCTGTGTTGATGCTGAGGACCTGAAGCTGTGCTGGGTTTCCTTCAAGTTCTCCCTGTGCAGGTAGTGATTAACAGGGGTTTGGGGAAGCCAAACTTCCATTAAGAGCTCTCTGACCTTTGCCAGAGCTTCTGCACTTGCATAACCACAGCGAGGGGTTTTTGTCTGTGTGCTTTGTGTTCCTGCCCGAGCTGGGAGGACCCTGAGGCTCTCAGAGCCCTCGCCACAGCAAGGTCTGGAATGGTCACAGGGTTGAGCTCTGTCTCTGTGAGCTGAAACTGGGACTCGGAGGGAGCCCAAGTCCATGGTCAGGGTGTCTCAGTGGCAGAACTGATGGATGAGGCCCAGGATGGCTCTGACAGGCTGATGGGCATATGGGGAAAATCTGTGTTTGCTGGGGCAGCCTCGGTGCTCAGCGCAGAATTCCTGCAGTGGGCAGGAAACAAAAGCACAATTTATTATTCTGTTAAAAACCACACAGCTTCTCATTCAGAGGAGCAGGGCGTGTCCTGGGCATGGATGGATGGTTGGTGGTGTGGGAGCACAGGCATCAGAGTTGGCCTGAGTCCCTCCTGCCAGCGTGGAGCAGGAATTTCCTGACTGTCACAGAGGAGACCTGCTCTGTGCTGGTGCAGTCCTGAGGCTCCAGGAGCTCCACGTGGAGAGATGTTCCCGAGGTCCTGTCAGACACCAGGCTGTGTCAGACATCAGTGCAGTGTCCAGGGGCCAGGATCTGCTCCGTGCAGACCATCCCAACAGCCAGGGCCGGCAGGATTGCCCTGGGCAGAGCTGGGCTGTGCTCCAGGCCGGGGCTGAGGCAGGGTGTCATGAGTGAGGGGTGTCAGTACATCACCAGCACTGACACGGGCAGCTTCCACTTTCAACAAAAACTTTCTAAATAATAATGATGATGATGATGATAATAATAATAATAATAGTAATAATAATAATAATAGTAGTAGTAGTAGTAGTAGTAGTAGTAGTAGTAGTAGTAGTAGTAAAAGAAGCTTTGCTTGGATCTGCATGGAAAGCCTCCCGAGCCTCTGACATTTCAACTGAAGTGAAAATTCCTTTGCAGGACACCACTGCTTGTTTTTTCCTGTTTTGGGGAACTGTGCATTATGCCAGTGGAACTGTCCCTGACAGATGTGCATGTGCAGAGGTGGGAGGGGAGGTGCTGCTGTCCCTGCCAGGACCTGGGAGGCACCGGACACGGCACCTGGAGCTTGCCTGGCATGGCTAGGAGCAGGATGGGAGTGTGGGAATGGCCACAGCCACGGGGTGAGGGTGGAACTGCCCCAGAAAAGTGATCTGGCTGCGAGCTTTGCTGTGTGTGCTGCTGTGCACGCGTGGGGCTGGGGCTGCAGCGTTCCCTGACTGTGCTTTTCTCTCCCCAAGCTGATCAGTGGTGGCTCCATTGTCAGTGCTGAGGCAGTATGGGATCACGTCACCATGGCCAACCGGGAGTTGGCGTTTAAAGCAGGAGACGTCATCAAGGTCCTGGATGCTTCCAACAAGGACTGGTGGTGGGGTCAGATCGACGATGAGGAAGGATGGTTTCCCGCCAGCTTCGTGAGGGTGAGTGACTCTCTTCCTTCTCCTGCTCTAAGGAATCCCTGCCGATGCTCAGGGCATCAAGAACTGAGCTCTTACTGTGGTTTTACTCTGTTTGTTCTCACTGATGCTGATTCCCACTTCTTTGCCTGTTTTCTGTCCAAAAATGGGGAGCAAAGAAGGTTTCCAATGGAATGAGAGTGGGGCAGAGGGAGGCTGGAATAAGGATTGGCTTATTGGGATTATGGAGGGGCCTTTCCTGGGTGTCTGTTGGAGCCTCTCTCCTTAAGCTGTTCTACTTCAACAAACCCCATCCCTGGAAGTGTCCAAGTATTGGATGGGGCCTGGAGCACCCTGGGACAGTGGGAGCTGTCCCTGCCCGTGGCAGGGGGTGGAACTCGATGGGATTTAAAGTCCCTCCCAACCCACACCACTCTGGGATGCCATGATTCCATGAAAACCAGTTCAGGATTGTGTGGGCTGTGAGGAGATAATTTGGTGGGGCCCAAAAGTTCACACCAGCTCCAGGGGACCTGGACTTGGAAGAGCTTTCTGGTCTGCATATGGCACAGGGAGGGGTCAGCCCTTCCCTTTCCAAAATCAGTGCTGCCCTTTGGCTCTTCAGCAGTTTGGGATGTAAAATTACTTCACTGATTAGTTGTGACCAGCTCTGGTTATTTCCTTCAGGAGACAAGGAACTGTTTTGTCTCCTGGTTTTCTGCTGGAGCAGGCTTTGCTGTCCCAGCCACCTCCAGTGGCCATCCAGCCTTCTACAAATAAAGAGGATTTGAGCATTTCATGGGTTTTTTGCCCAGTATGTGTTAAAAGTGCAAAGGAGTGAGAAGATGCTCTTTGTGCTATCAGCTCCTGCCACACTATTTGGGTGCTCTCGAGCCTTCCTTGTGGAGTCAAGATATCAGCTTTGACCTTCTGCACTTCCCTCTCCTCTCCCTTCTGCCGAGGGAAGGGGCAGGATTGGAGATGTAATTCCCTTAGAATCTTAGGGGATATGGTTGAAAAAAATGAAGATTTCTTTTGCCTTGTAGAATTGTGTGAGAGCTGGCTCTGCACAGCCTCCCAGGCCACGTGACAAGTTTCACACCATGAAGGGGAAGATTGTTCTCCCTGACACACTCGCTGAAGACCATCCTGCATCCCAAGGAGTTTCCATGTTTGCTTTGGTTCCCTGCCTGTCTCACCTCCTTCTCTGAACCCTCCCTCTTCTGAGCAACATCAGCACCCCTGTGTCGATCAGTTCATCTGGGAAACAGCCATGTGGATTAGGAAAATTGGGTTAAAATGGGTGATTGGGTGTTTCCTGGTGATGCACAGTGACTACCAACAAGGGACCCGGACCTGTGCTTGCTGCTGCCTCCCCAGCACACAATCTTTCCCCCTGTGGTGCAGCTCTCGTGTCTCCCCCAGGTCTGGCCAGTGCCAAGAGTGAGAGCTCTCCATGACTGGAACTGGAGCTGGGCTGCCTGAAAAGTTAATGCTGTTACTCTGGCCTGGGATAACAAATTGTGTTTGGTATTTTGAGTCTGACCCTGCAGCCAGTGGAGGCAACAAGTCTGGAAAATGGATTTGTGTCAGGTGTGATTGAGGTGAAAACCTTCTTGCAGAAACACTCTCAGCTGTGTCACCAACACAGCTCCTCTGTGCTGCAGCTGGAAAGGCTGAATGAGAACAATCTCATTTTGTTTGCTTGATTTGAACACTGAAATATTCTGGGCCAGTTTAGCCTCTCAGTGCACTGACCAGTGCTGATTCCTTTGTGGTTCTGGGTAAAAGATCTAAAACCCCTTTTGTGTGATGTCATAAACAAACTGTGGGTTTAGGGACAGTCTGGGTTTGCACTGTCCTGTTTTCTAACAACACACACCAAAGAGCCAAATGAACAAGTGTCTTTGAGGCCCAAACCCACGGCTCATTTGGCTTGGCTGAACTCCCCATCTCTCCCTGCACTTTTCCAAGGCTGGGGAATCAGTGGATCTCAGACTGCTGTACACAAATGTCTGGAACAAACCCTGGATCCTCATCCTTGGTGCTGAGGGTCACAAGAACCTTCCCAGGCAGGTTGCTTGCCTGTTGTGTCCAGCATCCCAATGAGACCAGTCCTTCCATCAGCTCTGCAGGAGGCTGGCTTGGCAATTCCATCTGAGAATCACTTGTTGAGGGCAGGCAGGGACCAGACACCTGCCTGTGCCCCTCCCAGAGGGAAGCACTGCATGGCTGTGCTGCATTAGTGAGAATTAATATTTAAAAACAACGAGTTCTGGCCCATTTTGTCTGCAGGTCTTGAGGGGAGGCTGGAGGGGAAGATTTGCCCCCCAGGTTTCCAAAGCAGCTGAATAAGAAATGAAAGAACTGCGAGAAGAGCAGATGATCACTCCCATCATGAGGAGGCTGCGTTTTTCTCTGTTGTACTTTGAGCCCTTCTCTTTTAAGATGATGCCAGAAAACTGCCTGATTTAGCCTGGGTGGTTCTAGTTTTACTTGGAAAAGAATTGCTTTTCTTCATATTTCTCTTACGCAAGCACAGAAGGAAAAGGGAACAATATGTTGCATAGAATATGAATAGCACTCAAGTGAGGGATGTCAGACAGACCAGACAGGTATAAAGCCAAACAGGATTAATTTCAGGATATTTTAGACTATTTAAGTACTAACAGGAGTGCAGCAGAAGATCACTGCACGGTTGGGTTGCTCTCGAAGTCCTTTGAATCACTTCTGAGGACAAAACTGGGCTGGGAACCCAGTTTGCAATGAGATGTCTGACGCTTCTTGCTCTCCAGCCAGATCATCTGAAAACCCTTGGCAAAGCGTTTGGCACTCACGAAATCTCATAGCAGGAAACTTCACATTTGCAAGTGGAGAGGAAAACAGGAACCTGCTGATTCCCTTGGCCTCCTTTACATGACAGCAAACAACAACGCTCCTGAATTCCCTGCACACACAGCAATTGCTGTCTCCCTGCTCACACCTGCAGTAATCCTCTTAGTAGCTCGGGACTTGGGTAGAAGGAAGGGGGAGAGAGGAAAGCTGTGGAGTTTTGGGAGCATGGGAACTTTCAAGGAGAAACTGGATGATAAAGCAATGTTTTTTGGGGAAGAGAAAGCACAGCAGAGGAGAAGTAAAATTTGGAGCCAGCATGTGAATGGTTTCTGCAGGGAACTGCTGCGCTCAGGGAGAAGTTAAGAAAATCCATAAGTCAGAAAGGTGGATGAGAACTCCAGACCTAAATTTAAGGCTCAGCAATGAGCTGGGTTCAGACAGATGAAGGTGTCTGTGTTGTATTTTAGTGCCTGTTCTGAGCACACTGGAAACCCACAGGGTGCAGCCGTGGTTGCTGCACGGTGTCTTTGAACATCCTGTCAGCTTCCAGTGGTCTGACAGGTCGGGAGGTGCAGCTGGAAAAAACCAGCAGGAATTTTAAACAAGATTTCACATTGTTGTGGTGGTGATGCCACTTTTTCTCCTCTGTGGATGGCAGAGCCTTGGGCTGTCTGTACGTGATGGGGCACAGATGAGTTTTTGCAGAACCAGCACATTGACATTGGCTCAGAAAAACAGCCTCAGTGTTGGTAGGGAGGGATTTATAGCAGAGAATAACAGTGCAGGGCTGCCCATGGATCGATTGTTGTACCTTGAGGTCTCCTTCAGAAAGCACAGTAAGTCTCAAGCCAAAGTTTTGTTTGCAGAGCCCCTCATCAAGTCTCCAAACAGCCCAGGTGAGACACTCCAAACACAGGAAATCAAACGGTGCCGTCTTTGGGCTCCGGCATATTTCCACTGAAGGAGAAATAAAAAGAGGAAAGCTTATGGATGCTGTGCTGTGGAATCTTTCCTCAGAGACGTGGCAGAGTGCACCTGTCCTGGGCAGAGAGGGGGATTTATTCCTGTGTAAAGCTCTCCTTAGTCTCTTGGGGTACCAAGAGGCAGACTGAGCTTGCAGAATATATTTCTTCTCACCTCAGCAACGCTGACTCTCCCTTCCTTACCTTACTGTGCCAAGGTAAAGAGCAAAACTGGGGCTGAGCTTTTACTGCAGCTTCTTGTAGAATCTGGTGGCTGAAGAAGGGAAGAAATGGTCCTCCCAAGGCCTGAGCAAGGAGGAGATGTAAAATCCTTGTGGTCTTCTCTTCCAGGAGAAGGTGCAGGGGTGGAGAAGTGCAGGGGTGGCAGCGCTCTGTGTTCTGTCTCACCACTGCCTCGGTTCCCCCAAGTGTTGTAATTTTAGATTGATTTTCCTGCTGAAAAGCTGCCTTTGACCCACTTTATTTTCTGCTGCTAAAGGAGGAGTGCTGGATAAATTGGAGTGAGCTTTTAAGGCACTGTGGAGAAGGAGACTCTGAACCCAGAGCCTTGTCCCGGTGCCTGGGAGCTCGTGCCTTCGTTGGGTAGGTGGGTTTAGCTTTTAGCTGTGCCTGCTCTGTTGCAGGTGTAATTCCACATCTTGCTGCCCCATCTGCTTCTTTTTGCCTGTAAAATCTGATTGTGTCTGGGAACAGCTCACCACTCACCTGCTTTTCCCCCACTGCAGCCCTTGCATTCCCTCAGAGCCAGTGGCACCAAGGTGAGGTTTCCCGAGGAAGGAGGCTGGAGCTGAGGTGTCCTCACCTGTTGGATGAACAGCCCGGGATGTGCTGCAGTGCCTGCTGCAGTCAGTGCCTTCCAAAGGAGATTTGATTCTCCCGTGGCAAATCCAGCTTAAAAATAGCTGTGCTGGAGGTCGGGCCCAGCACGGGCAGCGCTGCTGCGGGCAGGATGAGCTGCAGAGCTCTGGGGTTTTCCAGGGGCCGGGAGCATTTCAGCATCCCAGGGCTGCCACCTGCAGCTGCCAGTGCCACCACAGCTCAGAGGGGTCACATCCATCAGGTCCCCAAAGGGTCACGCACTGGCACTTGGCCCTTCCCTGGTTTGCAGGTGCAAAACCCGAGTTTTGAGGCCTTTCTTTGAGCCAGGCACAAATCTGCACAGCCCCTTCCAGGCACAGAGCCCCTTCCCTGTCCCTGCCACGTGGGTTGGGAGGGAAGACCTGGCAGGGGCTCTGTGATGAGCTCTGAGCTCTGCTGTCCCAGGTACCAGCACTCAGCAGGGCTTTGGCTTTTGGGAAATGGGCAGGGCTGAGCCCTAATTCCCAGTGTTTTGATGGATAAGGTGTAGCATGTCCAGTTTGCTGCAGTGTCCAAGCAGCTTTGGGTCCCTGCTGGAGCTCCAGGCCCCGGGCATCTGCATTTGGACTGCAGGGAACAGGGAGGGAGCACAGGGCCTGTTCTCTGGAGCTGCTCTTGTTCAGCTTTCGGGGATACAGAGCCTGAAGCTGTCCCTGTAGAATCCCGTTTTCTCCTTTTCCAGAAAGGGTTCTCACCTTGGGTAAAGGGAATTTCTGAGGCTGGGAACAGAGACTTTCAGAGGGGAGAGGAAGAGCTGAAGAGGGTTTGTTGAACCTGTGGGGAGTTGGAGGGAGGAAAGAGAAGATAAAGAGCCTGTGGGCTGGAGGGATGTGAAGGACACTGAGGCTGGAGTCAGATGACTGAGGGAGAAATTCAGACTGTGGAAGAAAACAGTGGTAGGACCACAGCAGGGAAAAGCAGCTTCCTTCAGCTGCCTTTCCTTCTGCTGCCCCATGTCCTTCCCTCCTCCTGGAAGGGGATACGGGAGCTGGTCTGTGCTTCCCAGCAAACAGCATCCCAGCCACATTCCCAGCCCTTCCCTGTGCCTGCAGCCTGCTGGGACAGCCCGGGGCCAGCCCTGCCAGCCCCTCGCTCCTCCCTGGGGACAGGGAAGGGGAAGGCCTTGGCAGAGCCAGGACAGCCTGTGCTTCTCCTGGGGGCTCGGAGGGCCGAGCTGGAGGCTGCTGCTGCTGCTTGACTTGTGCAGAGCTCTGCACCACGGGCCCTCCTGGGCTGCAAATGAGCAACTGATCTTCTTAATCCAGCGTGGAGTCCAGCGGAGCGGGAATGTGACAGTGCCTGGGAATGTGACACGGGAATGTGACACTGCACAGAGTGGGAATGTGGCACGGGAATGTGACAGTGCCCAGAGAGGGAATGTGACACTGCACGGGGCTGCAGACGAGGGCACAGCCCTGGAACCAGCTCAGGCAGGCAGGGAAGGGGGGCAGGTCCTGTGGGAATGGAGCTGCTCTGCCAAACGGGGCAGCGTGGATGGGTGGGAAAGAGTCTGTGGGAAAGGCTCTGTGCTTCCATGGATTTCTGCAGGCTGTTGGAGCCTCTGACACTGGGCCGGTGGCACTGTAACCCCCTGCACTGCCCACACGTGTCCTGTAACACCCAGATTCCCTGGAATGGCAGCAGCTCTCTGGAAGGCTGTGTCTGTATCATTAATCTGCCACGTTACTTAATTGTGAGAGACAGTCCAGAATGGCACATTATCTGCTGGTTTTGTCCTCATGAATGTCCAGTGGAAGGAGGTTAATAATCCAGCTGGCTGGTAAAATGTTTGGTTTATTGTGGTTTCTGATCGTTAAGAGGTGATCAGGCCTCAGTGCCTGCTCCAGTTAAAAGTCCTCTCCATCCAGTGCCTGCTCTGAGCAGGGGAAATCTGCAATAATTGCAGGTCACTGATGTTGGACCAGTGCCACTGGGTGATTTCATGCACCATTTGGGTAAAGCTGCAAACTGATAAATGATATTTATAGAAATTTTATATCATAGAATCACAGACTGGTTTGGGTGGGAAGGGATCTTAAAGCTCATCCAGCTCCATCCCCTGCCCTGGGCAGGGACACCTCCCACTGTCCCAGGCTGCTCCAAGCCCCAGTGTCCAGCCTGGCCTGGGACACTGCCAGGGATCCAGGGGCAGCCACAGCTTCTCTGGGCACCCTGTGCCAGGGCCTCCCCACCCTCCCAGGGAACAATTCCTTCCCAATCTCCCATCCATCCCTGCCCTCTGGCACTGGGAAGCCATTCCCTGTGTCCTGTCCCTCCAGCCCTTGTCCCCAGTCCCTCTCCAGCTCTCCTGGAGGTGCTTTGGGCTCTGGAAGGGGCTCTGAGTTCTGTAACCACCTTGTCACGGGTCACTAAATTTGTCAGGCACGGTCTGCCCTCAGTGAGGCCGTGGTGGGTCTCCCCAGGCATCTCCGTGTCTTCCATGTGCCTGAACATATTTTCCAGGAATCTGCTCCATGCTCTTGTGCTGGGCACTGAGTGAGCCTGCCTGGCCTGTGGTTCCCTGGGTCCTCCTTTTTTCCCTTTGTAAAAGGGCATCAGTCATAGAGAACATGAATTAGCACAATGCAGCCATCAGCTGTCCCTGGCTCCCAGAACTGGTCCTTAGGGAAAAGGGCCTTTTTTATTGGATTATTTTACTTTTATCTGCCTCTGCAAGTTCTTTCATTACGCAAGAGCTGGTCATGACTTCCCAATTAGGGTTGAATTTTGCAGTAGGACTGGGAGTCTCATGATGAGCCCGTTCCTCTCCACATGGAGGGGCCTTTCAGTGGGAAACATCACGCAGGACCAGCATTATGCAACTTGATATTTTTTTCCTGTAGTTTTCACTGGTTTCTTTTAATTAATTCTTGACACAGAGTGCTTGAAATGGCTCTCAGGGCTTGGTGGTTTGGCTGCTGAGCCTTTTTCATGGCCTGGGGGAAACCCTCCCAGTGCTGTTTTATTTTACAGCCCCTGATGTTTTGCATTGCAGAGGTGCTTAAAGACAGCCTGGGTTTATTGTTGTGGGGTTGTTGGTGATTGCTGAGCAGCTGTTGTTGTTTATCCTTAAACCCAGGGCCGTTGGATGCAGGAATTCAGTCTGGTACCCCAGGGCTGTGCCAAGCCACAGGAGAGGACAGGACAGGAGCCTGGAGAGGCTTCCTGGAACCCAGCAAGCAGCAGAGCTGAGGAGCTGCCAGGGAGCTCCTGTCCCGTCCCTGCTCCCTGCAAATCCCCACGGGAGTTTCCCAGGGGTGGCAGCCACCCATCCTGAGCTGGGAATGCTGGGTAGGTGGGATGAAACTGGGAGAAAACGAGAGTTTTGAGGTTCCTTTTATAAAAACAGAGATATCTGCACTGAGAGGGAGGGGCAGCTGTGGTTTGTGTCCGGTTGGAAGGACGGGGAGCAGACAGATCATTTCCCAGGAGTGGGATCTCAGCTGTTCCCCACGGGAAGGAGCTCAGGCATTCCTGGGAGAGCCCCACGTGTCTGAAACACAGGGATCACCTGTGTCAGGTGCTGGGCTGACACAGGAGCGTTTGCAGCTTTGTCTGTCAGCTCAGTCTGACATTGCAGACGTTTCTGGGCAAGGCCAGCATCTCCCCAGTGTGGCTGTCCCACCTCACTGTCACTCGTGAGGCAGAGAGGACCCGGCCTGGGGTGGTGGCACCGGCACAGGGGACACATTAACCCCTGAAGTGCCACCTTCCCATGGCCCAGCCCGGGGAGCTGAAGGTGCAAACCCAGCCCCGGGTCTGTCTCACCAGAGTGCAGCCCGTGGGTGAGAAGAAGAGTTTGGTGACACATTTCAGTCCATATTTCAACATCTCCATGAGTTTTCCATGATTATCCCTGGGTTTGGGTGGGGAAACCTCCTCCAGCTGCAGTGACTGGCCCAGGTCATTGTCAGAGCTGTCACTGCACCTCAACTTTTATTAGTCAGGTCCCAACGTCAAAGGATGCCCTGGAAAAAGGATCCTTGGTGGAATTTCAGAGAGCTTCAGAGGTTTAGATGGAAACAGAAGTGTTTGAACAACACAGTGGGACTCATCCTTCCAGCAGCTGAGGCTGGGGAGCACAGGGTGGAAGCACCTTCGGCTTCCTTTGGAGCTGATAAAATTGTTGCATTTGTTTTTAATCTAAGGCAAAAGTCACCTAGACTAGAACTGTATTTTTTTTTTCCCTTTGGGAACACGAATCCTAGCAGGAAGGAGCAAAAATTTCATTAAGGAAGAAAGCAGGACTCCTGAGATTCACAGATGAGGAAGGAGGGAGTGCTCCTGCCGTGCACAAAAGGCAGCCTGAATTTGTGGAATCATGAAAGTTTGCAAGTTTGGAGTTTCAAAGCCTTTAGGATTCATGACTCAGGCTTTCACACACATGCCTTGTTATGATTAGATCTTTCCTGCTTTTTTTTTTTTTTTTTAATGAAATTCCAATTTTTTCTCATGGTCACCTGACTCCAGGAGGTAGAGCTTTAAAAATATGCTCTGCTGCCAAACTGGCAGGAATGTCACAAAACTTGGTAACGAGCTGTTCCAGTTGGGTTTGGGAAGGCTGCAAAATCCCTTTTCATAGGAGAAGAAAAGCAGAGTGGGAAGTTATTTTCCACTTCAGCCAAGAGGGTTTAATGCCCACGTTGGTCCTGCTGGATTTTCCACATCTGTTTGGTTCGGAATGCCAACGGAGCTGGCACAAGGACACATCCCTTGGAGGGCTCCCTGTGCCATTCTGTCCTTCCCAGGGCCCATTTTCCCTTCTCAGGGTGCCCCCAGCTTTTCCCAGCAGAGCCCCCAGTGAAATTGGTGACACTGCTGTCAGTAGTTGACCCCTGAGGTCACTTATGCCAACAGGGACGTTACGCTTTGTTTTTTTATTTATTTTTAATTTATTTTTCAGCATAAACCACTGCTTGTGTTCCTGGGGTGTTGCTCTGCCTCAGTGGACCCAAAACCTCTTTCAGAGCAGGGTGGGTTTGCTGGAAGAGGCACTTTCCTGACCAGGTTTTGGGTTGTTTTTCTGAACAAGAGACATTTGTTTCAGGTGCCAGGGGAGGTTTTCCCTGCTGGATCCCGCTGGTTTTGGGTGGGATTGGATCAGCAGCTCCCTGCTTTCCCTCACAGTGACCCAGGGCGCAGCCAGGCCTCCCAGTGCTGATGGAAATCCTACAAAACCCCTTTTTTATGCCCCAAATTTGCAGCATCATTAACACCCTGTTAAAGAAGAGATGGGTTTGGGTTTTTTTGGGCTTTTTTTGGCCTTTACAACTCACTGTGGGAGGGCAGAACGTGGGAGCTGCAAGAGGTGGTTTAGCAGAACAGCTGTTGGTTGGGAAAGCAGGGAAGGAGCAGGGGCAGGTTTGGAGGTTTTTACTTTCCTGATTTACAGGAGCACTGCCCTTTACAATCTGTGTAAAGCCCAATTTAAACTGAATAATGGGAAAGTAGGAAAAACTATTAGCACTGAAAGGGGACCTGAAGATCAGGTTAATGATGCTGCTTGGCTTCCTTGTACTCTGTGTGTGTGGACAGTTCCACTGCTCACAGGAAAATGGATTTTTAGGTTTGAAAGTCCCCAGGATCCGGGGACTTCAAATGCTGAGGAGAGAAGTTGCTTCATTTCCATCACAGCTGAGGTGGTCTGTGAAAGGCGGGGGTATTTCTGTCAGCTCTCAGCTTTATTTAATGTTTGTTTACAAACTACCCTGAGCCCAATTTGAGTCAATCAGAGTTATTTTAAGCAGGTTTTGTGGGAAAAGGTAACAGAAGGAGCCCTTGATCCGTATGGTGTGTGCAGAGCACAGGCTGGTTCAGACACACAGGAGAGAGCTGGAATTTGCAATTTCAATGTATGTTTTGTATTTGATGCTGGAAGGAAACTTCAGTGTGCTGGAAACACAGTGATCCTCTTTCAGTGCTTTTTGTAATTTCCGGTGCCCGTCCCAAGCTGCCCTCAGGGTCCCAGGTTTTAGGAGAGTTGCTCAGGGGTGTCCTGTCTGTGTGCTTTGGGGATCCCAATCCTGGGATGCTGAGATGTGGGATTTGCCTGAGTCTGAAAGGCTGTCCCTGCGAACTGATGAGGAAAACTGTTGTGAAATGGAACCAGGGCTCCTTCAGAGCCCCTGGCCTGGGAGGTTACAGAGCCCCAGAAACAGCCCAGTGCTGATGTGCACTTCAGACCTCTGAACCAGCCACATCTACACCTCGAATCAGTCTCCTGGGCAGGGCTTATCCCTGCTCCCAGAGGATCTTCCTGTTCAGAGAGACCCCAGCTGGAGGTGGCAGGAGCTGGGACAGCAGTGCTCAGCACTGGGAGCTGCAGTTTTCCTCAGGCTGCTCTGTTTGCCTCGTGTCCATCCCAGTCTGGAGCTCTTGGCAGCATCCAGTCACCCTGTCACGGGATTATTTTGTGTTTGGGACCAAAGCAGCCAGCCCTGGCAATGCTCTCAGAGCTGGGGAGTGTGTGGGGAGCCATTTGGGGCTGGTTGCACCAGTGTGGAGATGGGCTGTGTGGGCTGGGAGCTGTGTGGACACCCCGGCGGGGTAAGGAGGGGTGGATCCAACACCTCCCAGAGCCCCCCGCGCTGCTGCTGGGAGTAATCCCTTTGCTGTCCCCTCTCTCCCACAGCTATGGGTAAACCAGGAGGATGGGGTGGAGGAGGGAACCAGCGAGGTGCAGAACGGCCACTTGGACCCCAGCGCCGACTGCCTGTGCCTGGGCAGGACCGTGCAGAACCGGGACCAGATGAGAGCCAACGTCATCAACGAGATCATGAGCACCGAGCGCCACTACATCAAACACCTCAAGGACATCTGCGAGGTACCTGGGGCTGGGGCACGCCTGGGGGCTGCTCTGGGGCTGTCCCCACTGCATCAAACACCTCAGGGACATCTGCGAGGTACCTGGGGCTGGGACCAGGACATGGGTCTGGGGCTGTCCCCTCGACATCAAACACCTCAGGGACATCTGCGAGGTACCAGGGGTTGGGGCACACCTGGGGCCTGGCCAGAGTTGGGCCTGGGTTTGTCCCTGGGTGATTTGGGAACAAGCTGCAGTGTCTGAGGACTGTATCTAATGGAGGAGCAGCATCTGTCAATAAGTATTGACAGTTCTGAGAATTTCCTGCTGGATCTGATAATTCCTTTAGTTTGTATTAACTAAAAGTGCAATTTCCTGACCTTTATTCCATAGCTCTTTGACTAAAACATGATGAGGTTGAGATCCTTCAAGCAGTCCTCTTAATTAAAACCCAATGCCATCTACTTTTGAACTTGTGATTGAGGAAATTAGGTTGTAATTAAACCAATCAGTTACCCATGTCATCTGTGCCTTTCATGTTGGGTTCACAATTTCCCCTGGCTCAGGATGGCCCCCATTTGCCCTTTTTGTAGTGAGACTGAGGGCAAAAGTGTTTCCACTGTGGGAAATGAAGAGGGGAACCAGCAAGCAGTGGACTTTAGTGACTGACCCCACAAGTCCCCAGCTTGGTTCATTAGGTTACAATTAACCTCTGCAACCCCTTCAGTTCAGGATTAGTGCCCTGGGCTGAGCCCAAAGTGCAGAGCTGGGTGCTAGGTGTTTGGGAGGGGGAGCATGCGGCTGTGCCAGGGAGCTTGGGCATGCACAGATGTCCTTATCACTGAGAGGCAGAAGTTTATTAGCACTGAAATCAAAGTCTGGGGATGGCTTTCAGCTCATCCCTCAGAACGTTTAGGATTTAGTGAGCCTGTGCCCAGTCAGAGTGGTGAAGCCCCTTGTGGATTGTGCTTAGAAGAATGTCTTCCTCCCTTCACACTCGCTGCTTTTCTCTCGGCGAGGCAGAGCAGCCATCCAAAAAGCATCTATGACACTTTTCAAATATGGAAGAGCCTTGGGATTTCAATTTGGAAACAAATGAGCTTAATTTCAATGTGCTATTTCGGTCAGAGAGCTTTGCATTGGAGAAGGGAAGAACTGCAGGCACTTTTCCACATATTGTTTCCATTCCTGCATTTACTGTTTTTTGTTGGAAACTAAATAAACCTTAACTTGCCAATAAACCTTAACTTCCAGTCATGTCACCGTGTTTGTGCCAGCTGGGATTCTCAGGAGGTGCAGGCAGGTTCAGCTGCAGTGACATCCGTGGGGGATCACTGATTTCCTGTCCCTAATGATATGTCCCGGATAGGAGAGATCCAGAAAGCTCTTTCTGTGCCCTGTGTGATGCAGACTGGGATTGAGGGGATAAATCTGACCTGCAGGTAGAGCACCAGGAAATGATTCAGCTGAGGAGTGAGGAGCACTGGGTTATAGCCCAGGTGGTGCTGGGATGGCTACAGGGCAGTGTAAACAGCCCCAAACTGGCTCAGAGAGGGAAAAATCCGGAATGTCATCACAACTGCCTTGAAGGTTACAGCCTGCAGTCTCCTCCTTCTCTCCTTCACCCTGCTCTCAGCCAGCCAGCCAGGAAGGATGGATGGATGGATGGATGGATGGATGGATGGATGGATGGATGGATGGATGGATGGATGGATGGATGGATGGATGGATGGATGGATGGATGGATGGATGGATGGATGGATGGATGGATGGATGGATGGATGGATGGATGGATGGATGGATGGATGGATGGATGGATGGATGGATGGATGGATGGATGGATGGATGGATGGATGGATGGATGGATGGATGGATGGATGGATGGATGGATGGATGGATGGATGGATGGATGGATGGATGGATGGATGGATGGATGGATGGATGGATGGATGGATGGATGGATGGATGGATGGATGGATGGATGGATGGATGGATGGATGGATGGATGGATGGATGGATGGATGGATGGATGGATGGATGGATGGATGGATGGATGGATGGATGGATGGATGGATGGATGGATGGATGGATGGATGGATGGATGGATGGATGGATGGATGGATGGATGGATGGATGGATGGATGGATGGATGGATGGATGGATGGATGGATGGATGGATGGATGGATGGATGGATGGATGGATGGATGGATGGATGGATGGATGGATGGATGGATGGATGGATGGATGGATGGATGGATGGATGGATGGATGGATGGATGGATGGATGGATGGATGGATGGATGGATGGATGGATGGATGGATGGACGGACGGATGGATCACCTCTCCTGGCTGTCTCTAAACCTCCTGTGGGGTGAAAAAAACTTAGCACTTAACCTCCTGCAAATCCTGTCCAACTTTGGCCTATACTTCAGGGACTGCATGGAAAAGTACATTAAAGGGAGACAGTTTGGCAGCTATTTTTAGGTATTCATTGAGCAAAACACTCTCCAACATCTGCTCATCAGTCAGCTATCCCTTCTCTGAGCAAACCTGACGGGATGAGCAGAAGGAAGATGACATTGTTTTATGTAACAGAAATAAATTTACTGAAAAAACTCTGCAGCAGCCTCCTAGCTGCCTCTGCCACGTGTTCTGTGTGAGTCTTCAGTCTCCTTTTCCTGGCTTGTGCTGGAAACCACCTCCCAAACACAGAGAGAGGATAAGGCTTGGGAATTCCTCACATTCCTTTATTCTCCCTGTGCTTTCAGAGGTGCCTGCACAGAAATGTGCTGCTTCAGCTCCTCCAGACACGTGATTCCAGAGCAGTGATGAAGCAGCACGGGGAGGATGGGAATAGGGAGGACAAGAATCGCCGCCAATGGCAACCCCGGGGCTGGGAGATGTTCAGGAAGGGAGGGATGTCACCGAGCAGGGGGTGAGGGGACGCTGCCCACAGCCACAGGCAGGGCCTGGCCTCGGGGCAGGGCCGCAGCTCCTGCCTTTTTCCTTGGGTTTTTTCCCAGGCTGTTCTGAGATCAGCAGGTAAACAGGAAAATCTGAGTGGAGAGATGCTCAGTTTCTCCCCAGTCTGGGTTTTGGTTTGCCCTGTGACCGTCCTGCAGTGGGAAGCAGCCTGCTCCCATTCCTCATGGCCTTGGAAAATCAAGAGAGGGAAACCCAGGGAAATGAGTCATCAAGGGGCTCCTGGGGGAAGAGAGACCTAGATTTGGAAGTGTGGAAGGTGTTCCATAACCCGGACTTCTCTGCTGAAAAAGCCAGGAGAGTCAGGAGGTGACGGCATCCTCCGAGCTGAGCCGGACATGACAGAGGTTGGGTCCAGGCCAGGTCGGCCAAAGTTGCATTTCCCATTCCTGTTTGAAGCTGTCCCTCGCAGGACCCACACGGTGAGGCTGAAGGACAGTTCATTGCAGTGTTCCAGTGCTCATTGTGGCCCAGCAGCTGCGTGTCACCAGCTGGCAGCGTGGCTGTGTGACTAAGCATCCCGAGTTCCCAAATTTAGCCGTTCCACTGGAGCTGCTGGCGTTTTCTTCCCTTCATTTTCCCCCCTTCCTGTATAATAAAGGCAAGCAAAGTAAGCAAAGTCATCTCCTGATGACCCCTGTGCTGTTTCTTTTCAGTCAGGGCGCTGCAGAACGGACCAGGCCAGTTGCAACATCTGAGATTTGGCCTTGCATACTTTCTGGTCTAAATCATTCTGGTTGGACATGGTGATATTAAAAGTCTTTTCCAACCTTAACAGTTCTCTGATTTGATGCTGATCATCCAGACAGGTGAAGTGTAGGAGGATGAAGGGATTTGCTCAGAACCCTCCCACCCTCCAGCACATCAGCTGCAAACTTACTGAGGCTGCACTTGATCCTCTCATCCAGATTGTCAGTAAAGATATTAAACAGAACTTGATGCAGGTCTTAAACAGCTTCCTTGTCCTGGTCACTGGGCTGAAAGGAGAAATCAGAGCAGGCTCAAACAGCCCCTGTAACACCACTGAAAGGCCAGGGAAGCAGCAGTGCTCGTAGGAGAGCTGGGTGGGAGCTGTTGGAGGCAGTGGGTGTTGCAGGACCAGGCACCCAGCACTGAACTCACCTCCTCGGGGCTGTCCCCTGGGTGCTGCTGCTCTCTGCAAATGGTTCTTTCTCACCCCACACAGGGTTACTTAAAGCAGTGCCGGAAGAGGAGGGACATGTTCAGTGATGAACAGCTGAAAATCATCTTTGGGAACATCGAGGACATCTACAGATTTCAGATGGGCTTTGTGCGGGACTTGGAGAAGCAGTACAACAACGAGGACCCCCATCTCAGTGAGATTGGGCCGTGCTTCCTGGAACACGTGAGTGCACTGGGCATTCCCCCGTGGGAGCTTGGAGTGGGGAGGAAGGATAAAAACTCAGGAGGCAGGAACCCTTTGACTTCTGTGCATCATCCTCTTCCAGTAACATATCACGGACTGCTCCGTGGTTCTTCATGTACTTTGTGAGATGTAGAGGAAGGAGAACTTGGATATGCAGTTGGACAGCCCCCAGTACACCTGAATCACACTGATGAGAAGGTCCTGGAGGATTTTGCCCAGCCCATCTCACTGTTCCATAAACCACCTCCTACAGGAGCTGATAAATTGGCCAATGTTGTAAATGGGTCAGGAAATGTCAGGCAAATGCCAGCCCTGGAGTTGGAGGCTTTCCTGGAGGGAGATGGGAGCAGGGCATCAGAGGTGCCGCAGCTCCTGTGCTGTGTCAGGGCAACATTCACTGCTAATTAGGGAAACTCCTGATGGACGTTCCTGAAACTTCAGCAGGACATCCCTAAAGAGTTTCACAGCATCTCTTAAACATCCCTGGGCCTCTCGTTGAGGTTTCCTCTGTGCAGGTGCATGAGGTGTTAACATGGCTAGTTCTTACCAGAGCCTGCAATCCCTGCTGCCTCCTTCCAAGGCAGCCTCACGTTCCACCTCTGTGCTGAGAAGACGTAAGAAATCTTGGTGCGAATCAGTAGCTAAAATGTCATGACTTGAGGCTGTGCTGTCAATGCGTTGATAGTGACAATAGCAGGAATTGCTGCTGCGATATGGAGGAAGATCTGACACTTGCCTGTCACCAGGCAGGGGCTGAAAGCTGGCTGATAAACTCCTGATAAACTATCCCTGCTTAACCATTTGGGAAACTGAGGGATGAGGATGTTAAGATCCTGTTCAGGGATCTTCAAAGCATCTCGTTCCTCATTTTCTTCAGGAGGAGAGAGCTGTAAGTGCGTGGCTGGGTCAGCTGTGGGGATGGGAAGGACTCTGGATCCCTGTTCCCGGAAAAGCATCTTGTTTGGACCCTCAGGGACTGGGAAATAAGAATTGCTGGGCCGGAGTGTTTTGGCTAAATAGAATCTGTCCTTTCTTTGGAAGGCAGTGGCCACAGCTCTGTGGAATTGGCTGGTTTGCAACACCTGACTTTTCTCTGGGCTGTCTCAGTGTTAATTTGTGGTGCTGGGCTGTGCCCAACTCCTTCCCAGTGAAGTCTTTCTCTGCCCTTTCATTGCCTTGTCTGCGTGGCCCAGATAAATCAAGCCCGAGTTAAGGGTGATGGTCTCGTTCAACGACGGCAGAAAAAGGAAATTCCTGCACAACAGACACCAGAAAGTGTGTTAGACCAGTCCAAAAGGTGGAGGGGCACGTGTGTGGGGGGTTTTTGTTTGTTTTTGCTGTTTTCTGGGGCTCTGTTCCTGGGGAAATCCACACAGTGGTTGATGCCTTGGGTTCCCTGTTGGGAAAGGGAATTTCAAACATACCCAGCTCCCAAACACTTGCCAGGTGCTTCATGATCTTTTAGGGAAAGAGCTCTAGAAATAACAAGGTTGTCCTCTTGTCTCACCAAAAGCCAGAGCTCTGCTGGGTTCTTTCAAACCCTCCCTGCAGAGTTTGAAGCTGAGAACAGCCCTAGCTCTGAGCTGGGTTCACATTAACACACCTCAGCCGTGGGTCAGAGTGCAGGTCCCTCTCTGCAGTCCCTCCTCTTCCAGCACCTCTTCCAAGCAGGAAGAGTACTGTAGGATCTGTTCTTCCTCCTGCTTGGGCTGTGCTTTCTTAGAAATCCAGACTGGTTTGGGTTGGAAGGGGTTGGGTTGGAAGGATTTGGGTTGGCAGGGTTGGGTTGGAAGGGTTGGATTGGAAGGGTTGAGTTGGAAGGGTTGGGTTGGAAGGATTTGGGTTGAAAGGGTTTGGTTGGAAGGATTTGGGTTGAAAGGGTTGGGTTGGAAGGGTTGGGTTGAAAGGGTTGGGTTGGAAGGGTTTGGGTTGAAAG
>VZTJ01000389.1:317637-356471 GCA_013397795.1 Orthonyx spaldingii
GGTTGGAAGGGTTGGGTTGGAAGGATTGGGTTGGAAGGATTGGGTTGGAAGGATTTGGGTTGGAAGGATTTGGGTTGGAAGGATTTGGGTTGGAAGGGTTGGGTTGGAAGGATTTGGGTTGGAAGGGTTGGGTTGGAAGGGTTGGTTTGGATCATGTCCCGTGGGCAGGGACACCTTCCATAGACCAGGTTACTGCAAGGCCATCCTTGGACACTTCCAGGGATCCAGGGGCAGCCACAGCTTCTCTGGGCACCCTCAGGCTCTCCCCACCCTCACAGGAGGAATTTCTCCCCAGTATCCCACCCAACCCTGCCCTTCCCAGCCCTGGTGTGGCGTTGATCAGCCAGGTCACTGCCTGACCTGTCCCCCCGTTCTGCCTTCACAGCAAGACGGCTTCTGGATCTATTCCGAGTACTGTAACAACCACCTGGACGCATGCATGGAGCTCTCCAAGCTGATGAAGGACAGCAGGTACCAGCACTTCTTCGAGGCGTGCCGCCTGCTGCAGCAGATGATCGACATCGCCATCGACGGCTTCCTGCTGACGCCCGTGCAGAAGATCTGCAAGTACCCCCTGCAGCTGGCAGAGCTGCTCAAGTACACGGCCCAGGAGCACAGGTAACCCCAGCAGCCACAGAGATTCCAGGGCTCCTTCTGTCCAGTGCTCCTTCCTACCCAGGGATCGGGGTTTTCTGTCCGGCTCCTGTCCCCGTGACATCCTGTGTAATCGGGAGCAGGACAAAGGGTCAGCAGACAGTTCAAGCTTCTCAAAGCAGCAATTCTCGCTGGAGACACGCTCAGCTCTGTTCTAATCAGACATGTGAACTAATTACCCATGGATGTACTTAGTGATGCTAGCAGTTACACCAGAAAAATTACCTAATTAGCATTCAGTGGTCTGAGAGGCTCCTTCCCTGCTCCCGGGGACGACCTGGGCACACAGCGAGCACAGGGCCAGGATCTGCAACTGGAGCCTGATTTGGGGAAAACTCCAAACCTCCTGAGCTTTTCAGCCCGGTCCTATCTCTGGTTTTGCCACGTGGTTTAGGTTCAGAGGAGCACCCACAGTTTGAGTGCTTCCCAAAATTTCCAGGATCTCTTTTGCTGCTGCTGAGGACAATCAGCCTGGCTCCCTGACAGTGAGAATCAGCAGCAGTGCCTGTGATAACGCTTGGGATTTACTGCTGTGAAAATAAGGTGAAAGAAGAGTCAGGCCCTGTAAGAGTAGATTTGCTCCTGCCTTGCCAATTTTCTTTCTTTTTCCAAAACCCAATTAAAAGCAAGTGAGAACAAAAAAGACTAGAGATGTTTCAGAAACTTCTGCAAGTGTTTGACTGCTTGTTTTTCCCAAGCCCAGCTCTAGAAGAGCGGAGGTGTGATGTGAGCAGAGATGCATTGATTTGCTTTGACCTGAGTGATTCAGGGTAGCCAAACACCCAAGATCACCAGGTTGGACATTCCTTTGCTTCCAGATCCAATTCCTGCTTTTCCAAAGACCAAATCAAACTTGGAGTGGACTCGTGGGAACCTCAGGGTATCAGAAAGTTGCTCTGGGATCCCACAGGTTGTGGGTTTTCCCCTCAGCAGCCACGTGAGGACCCACAGCACTGCCTGGGAGCTCAGATGTGGCTTCCCAAGGGGAGGGTGTTTAAAAGGACCCTCTCTGAGCTCTTTGGAAGCCGTGCCAAAGGGGATGTGGGCAGTGTGGTACCGCAGGGCTGGGTTATTTTGGGAGTACATTCCTGCTCCCTCTGGGATGTTTTAAATTCACCATGTTGTTAAGCAATGCATGGAGTCGTGTTCTGAGGAGCCTTGGGAGCTCTCCTGTGGGTAAGCAGCAGTTGGTTGGCTCAGCCTGAGAGCTCTGTCACTGGATTGCCATGGACACTCCATCTCTCCTGTTCTCCATGCTCTGGGAAGGGAAGGCAGGGTGAGATGTGCTCACCTTGCATTAGGAAGAGTTAAACCCCTGAAGCTGTAACAGCACAGGGATGAAACGTGTGGCTGCACAGAGCCTGTGCCATATCCCAGCCCTGGAGGGAGGCAAAACGTGCAAAAACACAGGATTCCCAGGGAAAGCAGGGATGTGAGCTTCATTTAACACAGGAACATGATACTCTTTTTCTTTTTTCCTTCCTTTTCACTGCCACCACACCTGCAGAGCTGTGGATTTTCTCTGCACCAGGTCAGGACAATGCTGAAAGCAGAATCCTGACCACGCTCCCCAGAGATAGAATGTGATGCTTGGCAAGGATCTAGACTTGGATTCTGATGGAGCACTAGGAAGTGGTCACTGCAGCCCCAGTAGAACTGACAAACCATTTATTTACCTCCATCTCACAGTTAATGGGATCCCATTATTGCCTCATGGCCGAACGCTCTGCTTCTGTTGTTTTTTTTCTTCTAAATTTTTGCCAGCTCTGGCACAGACATGGGCTGGGAGCCCAAAAAGTTCAGTTCTGAGTCTTTTCTTCATTACAGCGTGACAGAAAAATGTGCCTGGGGTTTCCCATAGGAATGAGGGAATCAGCATTCCCAGGATGAACGGCTGGCACCGTCCCACTCGGTGTGGAGGCAGGAGGGGGGTGTGCTCATAGCCTGCCTCCCTCCCACTGCTGCCTCTTTGCAGCCTGGTGCATTTGAATTTTTCACAAAGCCACATCTGTCCACCTCTTAAAGATTTACTCCAGCTTAATGTGAATTAAGTATAGGAAGGTCCTAAGTGCAGCTTTCTGGAGTGCTGAACATTCCCAGAGCAGAAGGGAGCTGGATTTGGGAATGGAGGAACGTGTTTGGTGAGGAGGCTCTGCCGAGGAGGGTCCTCCCTTCTGAGCACGAGCATCACTGCCAGGAGATCATGAGTGACTGTCTGTAAACCTGCACCTCTCCCTGCCTCTCCAGACCCTTCCTGGCCATGGGGACTTTCCTGTTTCCTTAAAGAATTCCTGGATATTCTCCAGGCCACCTTGATGTCCCCTTGGCACGGCTCCTTTCCTCCCTTACACAACCAATGCTCCCTTCACACAGATGTTCCCACAATGGGAGGCACAAGAAGTTTCTCATTGTGTAGCATGATCACTTCCATCCCTGGAAGTGTCCAAGGCCAGGCTGGATGGGGCTTGGAGCAGCCTGGGACAGTGGAAGGTGTTCCTGCCCATGGCATGGAGTAGAACCAGATGGGCTTTAAGGTCTCTTCCCACTCAAACCTCTCTGAGATGGATCTCAGGCAGCCCATCCTCTGTTTTCCTTTATTTTGCTGAAGGACCTGTCCTGCTGTACTGGAATTTGTGGGGTTTTTTTAACCTTAGCTAGAATTTGGACATAAGAATTTAAGAAAAAATGAAAACTCAGCTCAAGATTTCATCCAAGCAAGGATGCCAAGACAGCAAATAATACTCTTTGTATATCACAGTGTGTTTGTTTCTTAGTATTTATCCTGTTGGGATCACGTGGAGAGGGGATCTAATTCCCAGCATTCACCCCTCTTTTAGCTGTCACCAGCACAATCCTTAGCAATAATCAATAAAGCCATTCCCCCTGCAGCTGCCCAGGATGGCAGTTTTTCTCATTAGTCAGCAATCAATAGCAGCCCTTAAGTTAATAATACATTATGGTGGTGTTGTGGCAGCTGGCCTTGCCTGTCTTCCCAATGGAAAAGAACATTGCAGCTCCTTGGAATGGAAAAGCAGGCGCAGGGCAGAAATCAATGGCATTGATTTCAGCATCACTTTTTGAAAAGACTGATCATCATCCTCAGTGGCCCTGGCAGGAGCCTGTTCTCACTCTGTGTTACTGCACTCACAGGGCCCTGCAGGGAAAAGAGAAAGACTTGTTTTGATTTGCTCACCTGAAATCTGCAGAGAGAGTGAATTCCATGGGGTAACTGCTCTGGGGCACTCTGGAGTGGCTTGGGAGCTGCTGCAGCCTTCGTATAAATGAACCATTTTCTAAATGTTCATTTTAAAACCAGAAAAATCCGGGCCCAAAGACACAGGCTGTAAGAACATTCAGCCTGTCCTTAGGATGCTCTTTAGCTGGGCACCCTGAGGCTGTAAAGGGCTCCCCAGTGCTGGGTTGGTGGAGGCCAGACTGGGCTCCCAATTCCAGTTCCCATCGAGCTGCTCCGTTGTGACAGTCTAGATGGAAAAATTCCATCTTAGCACTGAGGGGTCACCCCTTTGGGTGTTCCTTTGGGCTGGTGAGGTTGTGACAGACTCCTGGCCACGTCCTGCTGCCTCTGATGGCCCTTCCCTCTGTGTGCAGTGACTACAGGTACGTGGCCGCTGCCCTCGCCGTCATGAGGAACGTGACCCTCCAGATCAACGAGCGCAAGCGGAGGCTGGAGAACATCGACAAGATCGCTCAGTGGCAGGCCTCTGTCCTGGACTGGGAGGTACAGTAAACCTGGCAAGGGCAAATTCCAGCCTGTTCTTGAATTACCTAAGACCCTGGAGTTCATTTCCCACAGTTTGGGATCAGACCTGGGGTGGAGAAGGCACAATCGTGGACTGTGCTTAAACATTAAAGAAAATCTAGGGTCCAGTGCCAATTTCATCACCAGAAACCTGGAGTGGCTTTTGTGATTGCAGTGCTGGTGGTAGGTGAGACTTGGATCAAACTCTGTGAGCATTTTGCCTCTGTGCTCTGTCGCTGGGGAGGAAGGAGGGAAAGACGCAGCAAAAAGCCCTGGGAATTGTGACAGGTTAAGAAAATGGAGAAAATCCTTCTGGTGGTTGCTTTATGATTGGAAGCCAAACTGTTAAACTGGAGTTAAGAGATGCTATTTGCATTTTATAAATGACTTCCCACTTAAAGATATTTCTGAACCAGCCCTGTGTGTAGTGCTGGTGTAATTAAGGAGCTGAGAGGCACAGGGAAGGCAGAGTCAGCAGAAGGATTCCTCACCAGCAGGCCTTCAGTCTCCACATTTGTGCCATGTGTTTGGAAGAAAAGCCATACTAAAATTATGTTCTCCCTTTCTTTTTGTCCCTGATTTTTAAAAATCATTGTATGGAAGTAATCCGTAAATAGGGTTTTGAAGCAGATTGAGGACAAACGTTTCTGTAAATCCTCGCGCTGTTGTCATCGGTCCATGTGTTCAGCAAGGAGATAATCAGAGTGATGGAGCAGCCTTTCTGCTTCCCCACTTGTGAAGTCTGAAATAACTCCACTTTCCCGTCATGGGGATCATACTGTGTAAATGAGTGTGTGGGAGAGAGGCGTTAATCCTTTAATTGTTTGATTTCTGGCAAAGATCTGTGAGGGCTGGGAGGAGAGGGAGAGAAATACAGGTGCATCACCTGTGTCCTCCTTGGCTGAGTTGGTTTCACTGCTGGGATGGAGGCTGGGTTCAGCCCTGGGTCTGGTGATAAAACACACAATGAAACACATCAGTGCAGCAATCAGAGCTCTGGGGTTACGGCTGCCTGGGAGAGCAGAGCGCACACGATGTGTTTGATTGTTTCAGTGCGAAGGGACATCTCTCACTGCCACACAGACTCATTCCCAGAATGAGGAAACGGCTCTGCAGGAGGCACAGGACCATCAGCTCCACGCTCAGCCCTCGCAGTGTGCCATGGGATGAGCTAATGGGGGTCATTTGTAAGGAGCTCCCAGACCCTCTCTGTAAATAAATCTCGATTAAGGACAGATCCATTCCCAGCCAGTGAATATTCATGTGTGAGAGGGAAGCCAAGGTGACCTCCACACGGATCTGTGCAATAGTTGCTTTTCCATTAGCTCAGTTGATAATTCATTTTTATTTAGCCATATCCTTGATAATTCATTCCTGCTTAGCAGTACCCATTCTTTATCTCCATCCTATCCTCGGGAACTTGCCAAATTATTCTTCCAGGCTTTTTTCAGCTATTCCAGATTTTGAGCACATTATTGCAGCAGCATCCTTCAGCTCCTCATAACATAGCAAAGCCTGCTGTTGGTAGCTCAGAAATCCGATGGGAATACAGGTCCTGGGCAAAGGAAAGCAGCCTCCTTGCCCTTTTTATTCTGTATTTTGGATCAGGAAGAGTCACAGAGTTTTGATGAGAAAGTAGAGGATGAGGGCTGGACCCAGCAGAGGATTTCAGTGCTTGATTCTTTCCTCTAAAGCAGTTCTGAATCATCAGATCCAGCCCCCACTTCACAGCTGTCCATGGAACAGCCAGAAGGATGCACAGAAACCCAAAATACCCAGAAGTGAACCACAGCGTAATGCAGGAAGAGAGTGGGAGAAATGAAAAGACTGGATCTTTGGGAAGTGCTTGGATGTGCTGAGATGTGTGCAGGTGTTCCTCAGGCACTGCAGACCCCCAGTCCCACCCCGTGGCTGCAGGGATGTCCCCAGGACATGGATCCTCGGGGTGGGCTCCTCACCAGCCCCTCAGGGCTCAGATCTTTGTCTTCTGTGCAGTTTTGGGGTACAGGAGGGATCTCCTGGGGTTTGTCCCCAGCCTCTCCAGGCTGTGGGGAAGGCACATTCCTGGTTTGAGGAGAAGACCTGGCTCCCAGGTGGTGTTTGTGGTCACTGCTGTGCTGCCACAAGGCCTGTCCAGTCTGTGTGAAGTTCCCTGGCCAGAGAGGAACCCACAGCTGTAATTCCCAGCTCTCCTGGCCCTGCTCCTGCTCTGATCAGACCTTTCTGGAGCTGTTCTGTCCATCCCAGTGGCTCCAGCCAGCCCAGAGCCCAGGCACAGCACAGCCTTCCTGAGACCCCCAAAAACAGCTCTGACCACAAGAAAACAGGAACCAGGAGTAAAAAATGATCAGTTCAGTCCTTTCTCCCCAGAAACCCAGGCAGGGCACAAGACAGAGCTAATCCCAAATTCCCACCGCGTTGGCACTTGGTGAATGATTTCAGTGGCTGAATGTTTCAGCACGTGGAGATATTTCATTTGGAGGAATGTCTGTTTTTCCTCAGCATCTCGAGACTGATGATGCTGATTCTCTGATCTGAAGTTGCTTTCTCGTTTCTAAATTTAATCCTGTTTTGTGAGGAGATGGTGGAAAAAGATTTTTTAAAGAAGAAGAAAAAATCCCAACCAAACAAAAAATACTTGGTGAGTGAATATTTGAAATGTTCTCGTATATAAAGTGCTTGAACATGTTTTCTTGCAAGGAGAGGGTGTTGTTGGGAATGCTGATCCTAAAACAAACAGGAAAAGTCAGGGCATGTCCAAGCTGTTTTAAGCAGAGGGGTTTTCCTGATTGCCATGTTTTAGGCATCATTTTTACGCCTCCAGATTTCCTGTGTGGCGCCATGATGGTGAATTTCAGGATGAGGTTTTGAAAACTCTGAATATCTTAGAGTTAACCAAGGCCAGAGGTTTTTCCCAAGAAATCCTGCAAGCAGGATCTGATGGTTTAAATTGCCAGTGGGACCAGGAAAGGGTGGCCTGGCACGAGGGGCAGCCAGGGCTGAAGTCTTAGGGAATTATTGGCAGCTTTAGACAAGTAATGACTGAGCAGAATCTTAAGGGAAGGTTCTGATCTCAGCGACTGCTGCAGATGAGGAATAATCCGGGTCACTTTGAGATGTGTTCCTGTGTAATTTGTGGGAATGTGGGCTTGACCGAGAAGCCTGGCTTGGTCTGTTGCCACGTGTGACTCACTTCTTTATTTTGTAACCTGAATTCCCAGTGTATAAACAGAGCCAGGGAGGTGCTGCCCACACCAGTCCTCCAGTGCCTTTTGTGCTGTGAGCTGGGGATGGCTCAGGCTTTGGGGCTTCCACCGCCTCCCGCCGGGCCCCTTCGGTGCCTGACAGCTCTCCCTGTTCTGAAGTGTTCCCTGATGTTCCTCCTCCGTTTCCCCCTGCTCAGCATCGTCCCCGTGCTCGGACTTAAACACCCTCAGATCAAACCAGTGACATTTAAAGGCAGCAAGGCAAACCAGCACACAGAGGGACTGGAGCAGCCTTCAAAGGGGGCAGCCAGAGCCCATCCTGGGCAGCCTTTGCTGCTCCCTCCTGCCCTCTGAGGCTGTGGGAATAGCTCCACACACGCAGAGCAGGACTAGAAAGAGATTTCCACAAAGCCCATTGTCATTTCCAAGTCCTTGCCAGCCCCAGCTTGGGCAGGGCTGTGTTTGCACCAGGCAGAGGCACCTCCCTGCCTTCCCCTCTGCTGCTGTGCCGTGGCAGGAGCCTGTTCCCTCTCTCCTGACCCCACACGGATCCTGCGAGCCCGTGGAGCCCTGTGCCACCTGTGCCACCGTGCCCAGCTGGCTGGGCTCTGCTCCTGAGCAGGACCTGGGCTCTGTTTCCATGGGCACGACCCAGCACAGCCTCCCTGAGTGCCCTGCACGGCTGCTGTGGAGATGGAAAAGAGGTCTGTGCCTCAGCACACCTGGAATTGCTCAATTTTATGCCTTTTCACACAGCTCTTGAACCACATCAAAACAAAATGAAGCAGCAGTCACTGCAGCAGTTCATGCTCCCTCTCCAGCCCTCCAGCAACACTTTCCTCCCTTTCAGCCCAGTTTTTTCTCACAGGAGGGAAGTGATGTGGCTCCCATTCCCTGGGAGGAGATCTGTGGAGGTTCCTGATCCAACAGTGGGATGTTTGGCACAGGACAGAGCCTTGCTCATCAGCCTGTATGGGTTTTAACGTGCTATTTAAACAGATTACTTTGGTTTGTGGAGATATTTAGATATTTCTACCAAAGATTCCCATGGGTTGCCACTATGGCAGCTTCCAAGAGTATGAAATTTCCATGAAGGGAGAAATACATATATTTGGGAAATACAATGAGCATTGTCCTTTTAAATTTCTTCTCATTCCTGTTATTTACAGGTCCTTTAAATAAAGACTTGCTGCCCTTAATTATGTAATCTATAATCACTGGCCTCAGCCTGATATTGCATTGGTGAATCCAAGAGAGCCATGAAGGGAAGCTGCCTGTAACCAAGAGAGTGAGGACAGCCTGATGAGAAATCCTCCTGGGAAAAAATCCATGATGGACTGAAAAAGAGCCTTCTTTTTCCTTCCTCTTCCTTTTTTCTCCCCCCCCCGCCCCCCCCCGCAACAGAAGGTATCAAGACTGAGCCTGTTGAAAAGGACAACATTTCTCTGGCGTTCCTTTTTGTGATCTCAGTGTAGCCCTGGGTGCTAATCAGCCTGTCAGTCTCTAGTTGCAGAACAGCGGTGTGAGGCACAGGAGAGCCCTGCTGGCTCCTTGGGAACTGGGAAAGGGCACAAAATCCCATCCTGGTGCCCAGCAGGGACCGCAAGGGCCGTGTGGGGATGGGCTGGGGTGCAGGGGAGCAGCTCCAGTGGGCTCTGAGCATTCCCGAGCCCAGGGACGTGCCTGGCTCCTGGGAGGGGGGCAGCTCTCAGTGCCAAGCCCTTCCCTGGTACCCCAACAGTGTTTATTTCATGACAGTGCTGAACCCCCTTTGGCTCCTCCCAGCTGCCCAGCACAGAGCGTGGTGGTCACTGCAGCAGGGCTGGGGCGCTGGGGATGCACATCTCTGCCAGGCAGCAGCAGCAGCAGCAGCAGCAGCAGAGCTGACCCTGTGCTGGCACAGTCAGGAGCAGCCCGAGGGCTCTGTGTGTCACTGCAGGGCTCGAGGGAGCTCACACCCAGCCCGGATCTGGGTGACCTTCTGCTCCCATTCCTGCACACCAAGGGCTGGGGATGGCGTGAGGAGGAGAGGAGTCAGCTCTGCTCGGGCAGGATGTGCAGGAAAGATGTATCAGGGTGTGCACTGCAAAGCCTGGATGCAGCTGGGGAGGGCTGAGGGGTTTTGTTGGAGGGTTACAGGACAAAACTCAGGTTGGAAAAGGCCGCAGGAGTCAGGGCTTCTCTTGGCCACTCTGCTGCTGTGCCCAGCTGAACAGAGTCTGCCAGTTCAGAGCAACTAAAAGTTCAACCTCCTTCTTTTTCAGCAGGGTTTCTCTTAACTTACAGAAGGATATAGATGATCCAGCCTCTGTAGGAGCTGGAAGGAAATGGAGAAGAAAAGGGAAATTTTTTCCTAGTTCTGCACAGGATTGGAGGTGTGGGACTGGGAGAGACATTTGGGGAAGTCTGCCTGGAGCATGGATCGAGTGCTGGGGGAGCCACGGTGGCAGTGGAGCTGAAAAGCCAATGTCCCTCTTTGCCCCCCACCCTGCAACTGCCCCCTGAGCCCCTCAGTGGGGACCAGCAGGAGACAGTTTGTGCTGTTCAGAGAGGTACAGCTGTGTCAGGACAAGAAAAGCCTTTGGAGGTTCAGAGGTTGTGCCCTGAGGCTCCCCTGTGGGAACTGGCACAGCAACCCAGGCAGGAGGAGCAGGGCAGGACCATGGAATGCTGCTCTCGCCCAGCCACGTGCCAGTCCCAAACTCTTTGCACTCTGTACTTCCCAATTTGCTCACCCCAAGTGGGAAATCAGCTATTTCTAGCCTATAGACTGGATATAGAAATAGTTTTCCCCACATAAGACATGCAATACAAATCCCATCATTTCGGATCTGGATGTTTTTGGGTTATGTTGCTTGCAGGGACTACACAGTTTGGATTCAGCTAATCAAGTAGAAGTGTTTACAGAGCCCTCTGTGTGTCCTCAGGCTTCAGATGCTACCACAGGAGTAAAAGACAAAGCTGACTTTCTATTTTTAGCAGCCAGCCTCTCCTAAGCTCGCCCCCTCTCCTAAAGCTCCCATCCATGGGCTTGTGGGAATCTTCTTCATATAAGGTCATGTTTAGCCAGGACAGCTCACAATTTCTGGAGCTGGTGTGTTTTCTTTGGAGGCTTTTTGTTCTAGGGCTTGTGTCCACCTGAGCTGTGGCAGCAGCACACGGTGCCTGGGCTCTGGCCAGGTGGAAGCAGGACCCCGCTGAGGCCCTGTGTGACCACAGCCCCTCCCTGTGGGCAGTGACCCTGGGAAGTTGTCCCTCATTAGCCCCTGGGCTAGCACAGGCACAGAAGTGAGACAGGGAGGTGGATAAACCCCTGGCTAAGGCGATTTGGAAGTCTGTGCTGCAGCTTGGTGATGCAGTGACTTTAATGAAGCTGCTGTTGTCACAGGGCCCGGGGACACGGGCGGTCGCTCCCGATCAATGCAGAGAGGTTAATTACACATTTACCTGAGCAGCAGTTTGAAATCCTCACCGAGAAATCAGGAGTGGGGGGGACTCTTGTCTGCCTTGGCACCTGCAAGTGTGAGCAGCACCAGAAGTGTGTGTCTAGCTAGATGCCCCCCATAGCTGGCTGAACCTTTACAAGCTGTTTGCTGGGATTTTTGGGACGCTCTTGTCCCAGAAATCGGTTCCAGCTTGGCATCAAAGCCAGAACTGCAGTAGTTCACAGCCAAAAAGAAAAAAAAAAAAAGCTCTTCTCTGCCTTGCTCCTGAATCCTCCTCCTCACCTTTCAGCCGGAGCCATCCCGCTTCCCTCCACGGTGCTCCGCCGCGATGCCCACAGGGCAGGTGGTGGTGAATTCACCCATTTTTAATAAATAGATTTTAATTAACTTTTTAAAAAGTCCAGCTCATTCCAATTAGTGGAGGGTGACTGCATTTGTTCTCCCAGAGAGTGGGAGAGAGAGCGCTGTGTTTTCAAGACCATCTGCTCATGGATCCTTAGAAAAAAACTCGGGAGAGGAAAACAAGTGTTAGCCGGAGGCAGAGAAGGGTGAGGGCACGCTGGCAGCCAGCAGGGAGGCCTGGCCAGCCGGGGGGGCCGGGGCTGCTGCAGGAGCCGGGGTGGTCCTGACAGGATTTTGGAGCTGGGGAACTCTAACGAGCTGTGGGAGAAGGGCCTGGCAGTGCCTGGATGCGTGGGAAGAGAGGCAGCAATCCAGAGGGCTGAGTTCTGGCAGCCTCAGAGGCAGGGAACTGATATCCCAGGGTGTCCCAGGCTGCATGGCTGCTGGAGATTGCAGCAGGGGAAGTGCTTTGGGATGCTGTTTTACAGGGAGGGCGTGCAGGGCATTTGGTACCCTGAGTTCAGAGTGCCTCTGGGGTGGGCAGGAGGAAGGGGCTTTGTTTTCCTGGTGCCACCAGCACCTGCAGCAGGATCCAGGGTCTGGGGGTACCTGGAGAGGGGAGTGAGGACAGTGTCTGGGACAGCCCTTTCCCCATGGCAGTGTGAGCCATGGGGACCATGCTTTGAGTGTCCACACTTCATTTATTCCGCTTCCTTCAGAATTATCCCCTAATCCCAGTTTCTGGTCTGAAATCAGATGGGGTGGCTTTGACAGCTGCAGAAGGGCCCAAATCTTATTTAATTGCTGCTTCTCCCCATGGTGCAAAGACAAACTTGTGCAGTGCAGTTGATCAGCCTCGTTCCCTGTGCCCTCCAGGGAGACGATATCTTGGACCGCAGCTCGGAGCTGATCTACACAGGAGAGATGTCCTGGATTTACCAGCCTTATGGACGGAACCAGCAGCGAGTTTTCTTTCTCTTTGATCACCAGATGGTTCTCTGCAAGAAGGTAAGGGCACAGCTAAGGGCGTGCTGTGGGCAGGCTTGCCAGTCCAAAGTGGTTCGTAGGGCACGGTGGCTGTTGGCTGCACGTGCAGAGGATGTGGAGAGCCCTGAGGAAGGGCAGTGCACATGCTCGGGGTGGGGAGCATTCTGTGACAGAGGGATTTTTGTGCTCATAGCAAATCCAGCCTCCACTTGTTCTTTTCATGCCTTTATCTCATGTGCCCCTGGTTTGGCTCGTTGCCTCCCTTCTCATTTTAGGTTTTGGCTGCAGTGTATGATCTGGGATTAGATAGCCCTGCAATTCCTGTATGAACTACAAAACCTGGCACCGGGGCCGACAGCCCAATTGCTGCATTGAGATGGTGATGAGCCGCAGCCAGGCTGTGCTGGGTGTCTGTGCTGCCACTTGGGAAGAGGCTTTTTAAGCCTCATCCTCCTGTCTGTGCCGTGCTGGGTTTCACAGGGCCCCTCCCTGCCTTGGAATCCATGGAGAAGGTGGGAATGCAGTGCAGGACGCTGGTGCTGGTGTGCTGTGGTGTTAATAGCAGCAGGTGAGCTGTGATCCAGAGAAACCGTGCCCAGCAGCAGCTCTGCTATCCCTGTGTCCCAGTGAGGCGATGCCAGCTCGCTGCCATCACAATGCCTGTGTGACAGGAAGGGACAGAGCCCATCGGTCCTGGGTGTGACAGCTCAGGATTTGCTGTCACTCCCTGCAGCCACACAGAGCTGTGCAGGAAGGGGTCCCAGGGCTGTGTTCCTGTCACAGCTCCTGGGCTCGGGACAGGCTGAGCGTGGCACCCCCCGAGGAGGGCGTGGGTGGGGACGTGGGTGGCTCCTGACTCAGCGCGGCATCACTGCCCCCTCCGTGGCCTGGGCACTGCAGTGGGTGGCACTTTCTTCTCCTGAGTCATGGCTGACTGAAGTTCTGCCTCCTGGAATGCCTGTGCTTGTTTTTGCCCTCCTGGTCGCTGTGCCTTTCCCTCCTTGCCCAGCCCTGTACAGAAATAGCCACAGAGCAGCAGAGAGAGCCCGGCGTCCAGAGAGCTGGGATGAGTCTGGAGGTGCACAGCTGGTTTCCTTTTTAATCCTGACCTCCTCCTCTTTTATTGTGACCCTGAATTTCCAACTCAGAAGGCAGCATCCAGTCTGGCTTGCACTGGGTCTGGTCCAGAGAGGTATTGAGCATTCCTTTAACTCTGGGAAAACCAGGGCTGGGATTTCCGTGGTCATCAGTGTGGGGGGAGAGTGGTCAGCAGTTCACAGCGGGGGCCTGGAAGGTTCCATCGGTGTGCAGACAGTGTTAGTGTGGCACTGTCCTCCCTGCTGCATGGAAAAGGCACTTTGGGGAGGGTGGAGGTGCTGCACGAGAGGTGCCTGCATGGAAAACACCCTGGGGATTGTGCCGGGGTGTCTGGGCCATCCTGGCAGGGACACTGGCTCCGTGTCAAGGTCTGCCGAGCTCTCGTGGCACAGTGTGTGCCCACCCAGCTCTGGGGTGACAGGGCAGAGGTGGCAGCCCCTCTGGTGAGCCCCCGGGCACAGGGCTCAGACCCCACTGCAGGTTCTCCCTCTGTTTCCAGCATCCAGCTGCAGCTTCTGCTCTTCAGCATTGGGGTGGGAGGGGAGAGGAGGCTCCAGCTGGACTCGCCCACCCTGATCATGCTCTCCTTTATTCAGAATGATTGTCCCAGTCTGGAATTCAGAGGAGTGTTAGCTCACATTTTGGGACCACACATCCCATATGTGAAATAAATGTCAGTGGTTTGTAGGCTGTGCTGTCTTGACCTCCCTGACAGCTCTCAGGAAGCAGGATCAGCTCTGCTTTAGAGCTGGGGAGGCACAATTTACCTCAAGGTGTGGGAAGCTGGAGCCAGCCTTCCTTACCCCTGCTCTAAAATTGAGGGATGTGAAATATGACCCACACATCCCTGAGAGGAGCTTTGGAACCACTTGGGATGGCACATCTCAGTGAATCTCCAGAAAATCTGCATTTGTGGGTTTTCTTCAGGTGTAATGAATTAATAGGTGTGATACATCCCTCATCATGACACACTCTATGTGAAAATACTTCAAAAAATTACAATGGTTGATTTTTATCTCTTTATTGGCCCAAAGAGGTTTTTAGTAGAAATAAGGAGCCAATTTATTTAAATATGTCACAGATGCTTCAGCTTGATGAAGGCATAGGAGGTGTCCCAAGTGGCTTTAGAAGGCGAACACATATCTCAGACAGGATCCCCCACTCCTCAGACCTGCACTGCAGTTACCTGCACACCCTGCTCCCCTTCGGGGCCTGTGGTGTCCCTGGCAGGTGTTTGCATGCCCTGGCAATTCCAATGGATCCCGTGGCTGGGGAGGGAGATCCAGGAGTTCCTGCTGGGCCAGGGTGTGATACCCTGAGCGCTGTGACAGTTCTGCTGTTGGCATTCTCTGTCATTCCCTGTGAGCTCCACTGTCTCCACACCTTGTTCCACCATGGGCTCACCCTGCAGGTGCTGCGGGTTCCTGCTCACAGTTCATGCAGTGGAGGATGAGGATTTTCCCTGCTGCTGCATCCAGTGTTCCCTGTGTAAGGAACACTGTTGGCTGTGCAGAAATTTCCAGCTTTCAGCAGCAGGTACCATATTTCCACACAAACCCCATCTGTTCTGTTCGTGTCCTGCTTTCCAGGGGCTTTGCCATCCCTTTCCCTTGGTGTCTGAAAATGTTGCAAGGTTTCAAGGCCTTTTTTTGTTGGACACCTGGCCAAGGCATTTTTGTGAGGGGGAGTAACTCTCAGGATGATTCTTCCTGCCATTATCACCTGCTTGTTGCCTGCTTTTTACACCTGCAAGACTGGGAATTCCTGAATGCATTTCCATGATCACCTTGTCTTCAGACAGAGACCTGGGTTGGGAAGATGAGTCTTCCAAGGGCTGCACTCGAATGTGCTTGGGAAATGTTATTTCCACCACTGTGGATGAATTTAAGTCTCTTTTCCAAGCAGGAAAGCTGCACTAAGGTTTCCAAGGGCTGCAGCAGGTGGAGAAGCTGACACCACGGCAGGCACCTCTCCCTGCTGGCAAATATCTTGCAGAGCAACTTGTGTGGGATAATTTTCATAAAAATAGTTTCCAAGCTTTACATATAAATCCCTTTAGCTTAGATTTTGCCACCAGAGATAGCACTGGCCACTTCCTGACCTCACCACTGAATTGTTTCCTGGTGCCAGGAAGTGAGGAGTTGGATCAGATGAAATGAGTTTATCGACCATTTCAAGGCTCCATAAACTGAGTGCTGGAACACCAGTTTGGGTGCCACAGTTCCTGATCCAGAGCCACTGGGAGAGCTCAGGGTTCAGGTTTTCCTTGCAAAGCCAGGTGACTTCCAGCCGCTGGATTAATGTCAGACTCTCCCAATGAATTCCTGCCCATGTTTCCTGAACCACAGGCTGGGACACTGCCGTGTTCATGGTGCCTTTTCCAAAGAGTTGGTTGGATACCCTACTGCAGAACTGCTTTTTGGGAAGGCAGAAGGGAATAGGCTGGGCAGGAATCAAGCAGTGCCTCAGTGTGCCTTGCCATATGTGTATAATCAGGAGAAAAATGCCTATTCTGGGATGCTGGCCGTAATTACCAAGAAGTGAAGGCAATCCTGGATGATGGTAGCACTAAAAGATGTTGCCTTAAAGGCACAGGGTCCACTTTCCTTATCACCCTGAAGTTGAGAGAGTTTGACACAGAGATCCTTTAGCTTTGCAAATCATGGTACTTAACATCCAGGCCTGTGACACACAGCATTAATTATGATCACTTTGGGGATGCTCGAGGTTCTGAGCAGATGAGGATCTTCTTTTTTCTGTTCTGGGTAATAATTTGAATTCCCCCAACGGGCTCCAGGGCACCGTGGCACAGGGCTGGGAGTGACGGCACGAGGTAGGAAGGGTTAACAGAGTTCCTGCTCTAAATTCCACTTTTCTTTCACCAATAGCCGAGCAGGCCTTGATGGGGCCTCGTGTTCAGTGTTTTCTGACAGCGCAGAAAGATCGGTGACTGCATGAAACACATTTAGTTTTCATTTGTGCTTTTTATGTGTCTCTTGTAATCAAGAGGCAATGCAAGCTCCAGCTTGTGGTTTATTGCTATTGCTGTCTTCCCTTGAGCTGCCCGAGCAAAGCAGGTTGGATGAGAAGCAAAATGAGACCAGTTTAATAGCAGTAGCCAGCCAGGCAGGCAGAAATAGCTGTACAGGAGATGGAGTAAATAGAATAATTCTGTCAGACTCCATTGCAGTCCAGGTTTCCAAATGGGAAGATAAAAGAGACATTTCTGAGTCCTTTTAGTGGAAGAAGGTCTAGTTCCCATGCAGCTTCTGTTGGAAACACCGAGGTAATCTCCGCACCAAAACAACGGCCCTGCTTTTATTATAGCCTAAAGAGGGCCTGTGGGACCAGCCAAAAATCTTGTTTGCAAACACAGAGCAGCCCTGGGACAGTTCTTGTTACTTTAAGTGGGTTTTTGACCCACCAGGAGCAGTGCTTGTCTTCAGTAGCACCTCCCAGCTCTTCTCTTTTTCTCCCAGTAACACAGATCTCCACAAAATGCCACGTTTCGGGTCGGGCCTGGGCCCAGCTTGCAGGAGGGTGGGGAAATGGCTCAGGCTGGGTTTCAGCAGCTCAGGAGAGACTCAGTGTTGTCCTGGCAGGCAGAGCCTGCTGCTGCTGGAGTTGGGGTGATTCCTGGGGTGATTCCTGGAGTGATTCCTGGAGTATCCTGCGCAGGACCAGGAGCTGGACTCTGATGATCCTATCACAGTGTCACAGGGGGCTCATGCTGACTCAGGACCTGCTGCCCTTGCACTGCCTGGGGGGAGCACAGAGGGAAAGGCAGAATCCAGAGGGGCTGGAGGGGCCAGCAGGAGGAGCGCTAAAATCCAGAAAGGGCTGAATGTAGAGTCCTTCACCATCTGTGTGCCTGTCTGGGCAGGGATGAGGTTTAGCCTCCTGTGACCGTACAGATTCGCAGGATGCTCTGCAAAACACTCTGCGCCTCATTATCACTCCTGAAATTGCAGCGGGGATAAATTTGGCCCACAAGTAAAAACCTCCAGAGCTGAAAACCTGCCCTTCCTGTGCCATGGCCTTTCATCAGCACAGTGTGCAGTCCCCAGGAGCAGCTGGAGAGGCCAGGAGAGCCGAGTGACGTGGCTGCACAAGGGTTTCCCATCTCTTCCCGTTATTAGTCCTTTGGAAAGGCGCTCGCCCTCGCCTCCGCCAAAGGGATTGGGCTCGGGATGGAACCAGGCATCACAATGCCCCTGATGTTCCACTGAATCCACCGAATGAAAATAGCATTTCCACACAAACGCTCTCAGCTCCATCCTCCCCCTCTCGGATCCCACACTGCAGCTCCGTGGAGCTGGCGAGGATGAATCAAACGTCTCTTCCCAAACTCGGGAGACAGACAGTGCTGAATAATTTGGCAGGAATCTGCCGACCTCCCCGGCACAGCTGTCCTTGTGCAGGAGGAGTTACGTAAACTGAGAGCGCCGGCGTCTCAGCGCCCCTGGGGACACTCCTGGGAAGTCTGGGGTGGGCAGCGAGTGGCTGAGGGGGTTTTGGCGAGGTGGTGTTACACCCTCCTGTCCCTGATCCGATCCATCCCTCAGCTCATTCCTGGCTGGGCTGTGCTGTCCCCATTTCCCTGCTCCCAAAGGCCGGCGCAGCCCCAGCTGCTGTGTCCGAGGGCTCAGAGCAAAGCTCGCAGGCTCTGGCATCCAAACGCTTCGCAGGGCTTAGATTTGTTTTCTGATATCAAGAATATTTAGGACAAAAACACTCCAAAGGGTTCACTGAGTTGTGGGGTCTCATTTGGACCGAGGAGAGGCCCAGTGTGGTGCTGCACTGAGCTCTGCTGGGCGATGAGATCGTGGTCACTGTCCCAGTCCCATCTGAGCACTCAGCCCACAGCAGGGTTCAGGGAAATGTGTAAATCCTACAGAAAACTGTCCCCTTGGTGTTCATGAAAAGCAGGCGGGGCTGCTTTCGTCAAAGGGTCTCTGTAAGGTAAATTAGACTTTAGAAATGGAGGCTCGGAATCTTTTTTTTAAAAAGTCAAAGAACGTTGAAAGCCCTTATGACTAAAGATACCCAAAGACATGGCAGAGTGGCAGCGTGCCATGCTCTCATTGCTCACGGCAGGCTGGGCAGAGGGAGGAGAGAGAGCAGACAAGCAGGAAAATCAGGACAGATTTCAGGAGTGCATTGGAAAACTCTGCTCCTCTGCTCTGCAGTCAGTGCCCAGGCCAGTGGGAAATCACAGAGAGGGGTCTGAGACCCACCCACACCTCAATGCAAAAGGCAACTCAGCCTCTTCCAAACCTCTGCCACTCCCAAATCGTGAGCTGGTGTTTGGGTGCAGTTGTTGTGAACCCTGGCTTAGTCTTTGCCTAATTCCAGCACCAACTGTTCACTGCTCATCAGCTGTTCCCATGGCAGCTGCTCACCAAGGGGAGGACTTGCCTTGGGTGGGTCTGTGTCCAGCCTCATCCTTCGCTGTCTGTTCTCCCTTGGAGCCTGGGGAACCCTTCATGTCTGGTGGGGTGGTCTGCAGGGATTGCTGAGGTGGTCTGCAGGGATTGCTGCTGTGGTCTGCAGGGATTGCTGCTTTTCATCCCTGCACAGACCCCCAGCAATCCCCCCCGTGCATCCCTGGAGCGGTGTCCAAACGCTCCTGGAGCTCTGGCAGCCTCGGGGCCGTGCCCATTCCCTGGGGAGCCTGGGCAGTGCCCAGCACCCTCTGGGGGAAGAACCTTTCCCTGATACCAACCTAAACCTGCCCTGGCACAGCTCCAGCCCTTCCCTGAGTCCTACCACTGGTCACAAGTGAGGAGATCAGAGCTGGCCCTTGGGAGGGTGTCAAAGACCTCAGTGAGGTCTCCCCTCAGTCTCCTCCAGCTGAACAAACCAAGTGCCCTCAGCCCCTCCTCACAAGGCCTTTCCAGACCCTTCCCCACCCTCGTGGCCTCCTTTATTCACTCTCTAACAGCTTCATGCCTTTTTTATATTGTGGCACCAAAACTGCCCCCCCACTGGAGGTGAGGCTGCCCCAGCCCAGAGCAGAGCGGGACAACCCCTCCCTGGCCCGGCTGTCCCCAGTGCCCCCAGGACAGGGATGTCCCTCGTGGCTCAGGGCACTACTGGTGTTCTGTGAAGCTGGTGTGGATGGAGTGATGGTCCCCATTGGAAGAGCCCCTGTGCCTCTCAGGGCTGGCGGGGCTGTGCTGTGCTGCCCACAGACCTCCTCTGCCTCCCCTGGCTCTGCCAGCCCCGATCCCAAGGCATGGGAAATGCTGAGCTGTTCCCACCCAGCTTTGAGCTGTTAGAGATCCACCATCAGAGCCTTCCAGTGCGTCTCTCACTGATTACTTACAGCTCCCCATTGATCTGTACAATAAACAAATGTCATTATCCCATAGTAGAGATGGGGAAGGGCTGAGGGAGAAATGTCATTTCACCTGGAGCCACTCACAGGGCCTGGCTGCAGCCATCTCCTCACAGCACACAGTTCCTCCCTGACTCATTGTGAAACTCCTTTGCCACTGGAATATGCAGGGTTTGATAAACGGGAGCACCAATAACCCACATCTGCAATGAGGAACTTGTAACGGATTATTCTGGGTTGGCATCTCCTGTCCTGTCAGCTCCTACGAGGGCTCTCATGACTCACGGCTGGAAATGGCTCTCCCTCCATTTGTGTTTCACGGATGATTTGTTTTACGCATGAGAAGCCGAGTGTGACCTAGCACAGAGTAAACCACAGCTCTTGAAAAAAGGCACCATCCTAAATCCAAACCCTTGCTCAAGGCCTCCCCATCCACCCCGGCACACCACACACTTGGGAGTTAATGGGAGGAATATGAATCTCCAGGAATGCTGCACGTGTGGAATGAAGGTCTGGGAGCAGCCGGGTCCTCTCAGGTGCTCATTTCCTCCTCGGGTGCCCTGTGCTGCTGAAACCCTTGAGTGGCTTTTAGCTGTGATGCCATTTTGCAGTGGCGACTGCAGATTGTCCTCCTTGGGATTATTGTTCTTTTTCCCCTGGAGTGTCCTGGGAGGTTTTGACCCTTCCTCTCCCACAGGCAGTGCCAGGCACAAGGAGCTGTGGTCTGGACAAGTGGGGCAGAAAAAGAGTTCCAGGTTAAAACTAGAGAGCAGGAGAAGCAGTGCTGAAGGCAAGGAGGAGTCACAGAGCTGCTGAACAGTGATGTACAGGCGCAGTCCTTCCTGCAGGTGTCTGTAACCTCTACAACAGGAGCGTAATTCCTTGTGGAAGCCCGTCCCAGCTTCCAGGTTTTACAGCCTTGCTTTCCTTACGATGGTCACAAAGGAGATTTTTTTGCTTTTTTCCTTCCAAGCAGAGTTACATAAAGTCACCTTCCCCCTTCCAAGAGGGGACAGTGATGGGGGGTGGCAGCAGACGGGGTGGCCCAGGCAGGTCCCAAGGCAGGGCCAGCCCTGAGCGTGGCCACAAACCCCAGCAGAGCCCCCGGAGAGCAGAGCTCTGGGGGGCTTATGTAACGAGTCAGAACTTCGCTTTGTGCTCCCATCAAACCACTTTTTCTGGCTTCGTCTTTTCCTTGCGAATCCTTAGTACAGATTACGTGAACAGACTGCAGAGCATTATTCAGAAGAGCTTAATTAACCTCAGCGAGGGGAAGAAAAGGAAATCATAGAAGCTGTAGGGTAAAAAAAGATCATATTTAGACAAATAAGTGCAAATGACCCAGATGCATCAATTTCCTTTGGAGGCAGGCGAGGCAGGCTGGATGCTGTGAGGGGCTGCAGGTCTGTGCCACTGCTGCTCCGCTCCCACACCGCCCCAGGTCCTGCTCATCCTACCTGCTCCCGTCCCTGCTCCATCTGTCACCTCCTCACACACCAGCCAGGACCCCGGGAGATCAGCTATTCCCTCTGCAGGATTAAGCTTACTCAGATCATCTCTGATGGATGTTTGTCTAACCTTCTTTCGAAAATCCCCAAGGAATGCCATCCCGAGACTTCCCAATTTTGTCTGTTCTAGGGTCTAACTACTCTTCTAGATAGAAACATTTTTTTTCCCAGGATTCTAATCCTGTTCTCCCTTGTGGTAAATTAAGCCAAGCCACAATCAAAATGGAGAATAATTGATCACCAGCCTCCTTAGAAGAGGGGCAGCTTTCACAGACTGGAATACCAACAGCACATTCCTTTCTAGATTAAACAACTCCATTTCTTTGGCCTTTCCCCACTGATAAGGTTATGAGTGTCTCTTTTTGGAGTTTTATATTTTCTTGCTCTTGCCTGGTTTAACTACAAGAAATAATCTTGTGTGACATTCAGCAGTGGCCAGTGCAAAGCAGCCGATCGTCACCCTGGGTAATAAACAGTACCAAACCAACAGAGCCAACCTGTGAACAAAGCTGTGTCCTAGACATTAATAATTCCTTCCTAATTCTCTCATTTATCCCTGCAATAGCCAGGAGCAGGAGCAGCAGCTGCCATTCCTGTCCCCCACAATGCCAGAGCTCCTCTCAGCAGCGTGGCTGCTTCTGTGGCTGGTGAATCTCCATTTTGTGCACAGATCTGCTCTGTCCTCCTGCCATGCAGTACTTACACCAGGCTGGGAGAACAATCCACTTCCCTCCTCAGCCTCACAGCTGCTTTCCTTTATCTCATGTTTGCTTTGACTCCATGGATTTGCTGGGAAAGGATAGAACTGTGCTGGCCAAAGTGGTGTGAGGAGCAACAGGTTCATGTCTGAGCTCTGCTGCTGCACCTGGCAGAGACACAAAACCAGCATCACTTCGTGGCCTCTGTGCTCTCAATTTCTATCCTCTTGTCCACATGCATAAAAAGCTCCTTAAAACGAGGGTTTGGCCTTGTTTGCTGTCTCTCCTGTAGGCCAGATGAATACCTGCATTTTATGGAACTCAATTACAGTGCAAGGCATTTGAAGAGGGCCATGCTTCACTAAGGAGCTAAGTAGTGTCTGTTATTCTTTAAAAGCTGTGATAAAATGTCCATGGATCAAATAATTATTGTGCTTCCCATATTACGGGTGTTATAATTTAGTCAGTTGGGAAATAATATCCATTCACTGAGTGTTGGCAAGAAGAAGGGAGAATGATAATAGGAAATGCTGAGCCCATTAAAAATGAAATTATCCAGTTACAGTTGTTAATCTGCTCTGTGGACTGAACTTTATGGAACCAGGTGTGGGCAAAGCACTCCATGTCCAGGCACGTGCTGCTCACGAGATGTTTGTGTGCTCTGCTGCTCTGTGGGGAATGAAGGGTCTCTTACAAATTCAGGGTGCCAGTGTGGAGTTCATGGCCAACAAGTGAGGAATGGTCCTTCTTTTGCAGGGAAGCATTGGGAGAGAAGTTGATCCATTTCTTCCAGAGTCATTATTGAATTTCCTTCTCCAAATGACAGTAAAAGTGGCAGACAGGAGCTTTGTTGTCTTTCCCTTGCTCAGCTCAAGGCCAGACGGAGGCGTTTCCTCCGCGCAGCTGAGCTGCTCCTTCCCCACTCCTGCATTTCACCAGCAATAACCTGTGGGGCCATTTGATCTCCAGAGGCACTTGTAGGATTCCATTATCTCCTCACTGCTCCCTCAGTCACTCCTGGGCAACACCTTCATCTTCACATCCAGTCCTCAGGAGCCTCGGAGCCTCACGGGAGACAGCGGCAGCTCCTGCTGCACCCCGGGAGGGGAAATGTGTGGAGCAGCTCAGTCAGACACATCCAAACCCATGGATTGTCCTCTGGAAGTACAAAACTGTTTAAGCATTCACTTGGCAGTAGCTATTAAAAATAGCTCAGAATGTTTTCCAAATCAAAATCAGAGATAAGAGGGGGAAAATGCGTTTAGTGTGTGCAAGGAAAGAGGCAATGCACAGAGCCTGGGATTTTCAGAGCTTGTGATTCTTGATTCTTGTAGTGCCTTTATGACCAAATCTCTCCACAATCATGAAAGTTGCCTGGAAGGGCCCATTGGATGCATCCTGACAGGAGCATGGTCTGTTGGGTTGGTTCTGGAAGTTCTCAGCAGCAGTGGGAAGGGGAGTGGCTGCTTTGCAGCTGATGCAAGGAGCACATTGCAGTTCCTGTGAGATTTGATATCAGGTTTTTTTGAGAATGCAGTGGAGATAAATGTTCTTTCCAAGAACAAGCCCCAGACTCCCATTAAACACCGTGTGTGGTATTGATCTGATTGATCAGGCTCCGTGTGGCTCTTGCAGCCTTTCCACAGCACCGAGGGAAAGAAGCAATTTCCTAAGTCGGGACAAAACTGCAAAGATTTTCTGTTGCCTGTTCAGCCTGAAATACCTTTTTTCTTATGTTTTGGACAGCATCACTATTTCAGGCCTACACCAGAGGAAGGTTTCTGTAGGAGATATTTATTAATGGAGTTTCCCCCCCCTGTCCAGAGCATTCCAAAGGAAGGAGTCAGAATTTAAAGCATTTGAGCTTCTGGGCAGTCATGTGATAGTTAATACTGTCTGGCAGATCCATGAGCAAGTTTGCTAAATCATTGTGATGTAGAGTTTATTTTCCAAGATTAATTTATTTAAAATAATACCTACTGCTTATCTTGAAAAAACCTCACTGCTAAATATTATCTCAATAAATAAATGCTGTACACTGCCTTCATTGACATAGCATTTATCTTTAGAGCACTCTGAAAAATCCAAAGGTATTTAGGTTAAATTGATTTAATATACCTAAATATTGCTTTTGAGAGTGGTTAAAGAAATCTTGATTGTGTGTTGCTGAATTTGGTTTTAAATATATTGAATCACCTTGTGTGGCCATGACTAGAGAATTAACTTTCTATTTTCTGATGATCGTTGTGTGTTATCTGAGAGAACAGACACAACGATGTGGGGCCAGTGGGGAATTTACTTTTCCCTTCCCAACGCAGAGAAATGAGCTGTTGCTGAACAACAGGGAGTAACCAACTGAGAAAGGAGACGAGCATGAACAGGTTTGGTTGAAAAGGTTATAAGTATCAAGGAGAGAAAAAGCAAAAGCTGGATCAAGAGGTTAAATGCCGGGTGGAATGAGACAGAGGTAGGTTGGGAGTGCTTTGAGTGGAGAATCAGGGTGGGTTCTCACCAGGGAGCTGTGTGTGAATGGGAAATGGGCCCCAAGGAGAAGGGGCAGAGACCAGTCCCCCCTGAGTGTGGGAATGTGTGTGGAAAACAGGCCTGGACTGGGCATCCAGTGCTGCCAGAGCAGTGGTGGCTCCAGGCTGGTGCTTGTGCACTGGGCAGCCCCACAGGGATCCCTCAGGCCTTACCTGTGCCTTCCACTGCTCCCCTATGGAGCAGAGCCTCCCAGATGGAAATGCTGGAGCATGTCACCTACTCAGAGCCATTTCTTTGTGCCTAAAAGCTGCATTTTGCAGCTCGGGGATGTGTATTCTGTTCCTCTCTGCCCATGGTCTACTCTGTTTGGCCAGCAAGAGATGAGTTCACAGCAGGTGAGGCTGGAAGGATCTGACCAGGTTTCACCATTCCCTTTTTCCTTCCTCAGCTCTCCCAGGAACTGAAGGATCTGGCCAGGTTTCACCATTCTTTTGTTTTCCTCAGCTCTCCCAGGAACTGAAGGATCTGACCAGGTTTCACCACTCCTTCTGTCTTTCCCTCAGCTCTCCCAGGAATTCCCTGCTGAGCTCAGGCTCCCTAAGCCCTCCCCATGACCCCTGTCTCCTTTTCCCTGTGCAGGATCTGATCCGAAGGGATATCCTGTATTACAAAGGGCGCATAGACATGGATAAATACGAAGTGGTGGATATAGAAGATGGGAGAGATGATGACTTCAATGTCAGCATGAAGAATGCCTTCAAACTGCATAACAAGGAGACTGAGGAAATGCACTTATTCTTTGCCAAGAAACTGGAGGAGAAGTTACGATGGCTTAGAGCTTTCAGAGAAGAAAGGAAGATGGTAAAAGAAGATGAAAAGATAGGTGAGGAATGTGGAAATGAATCTGAAAGGAGGTTGTTGGTATGGTTTAATTTAGCCCCAATGGGTGGAGAAGGCCACATTTTCTTTGTGGTAGAATTACAGTTCAACCTTGTTGAAATGTCCTTGGTTGCTCTCCTAGTCACAAATGGGTCTCTTTCCAGCTCAGTTACTGTTCTTTTTGTCCCTCAATAAACAAATTCTGCCCATAGCTCAAGCCTGGACCTCCGTGGGTGTGTGGGAGAGGGACGTCTTTGTCCATCTGCCTTCAGGGTCTCCTGGCTGCACCCTCCTGCTCTGGTTAAGGAGGTCTCACGGAGGGGGGAGGCAGCAGAGTCAGTGACAGCCCTTCCCTCGCACCAGCCCTAAACTGGCTGTGACCAGTGTCAGTCCCGGCTCACTTTGTTGCTCAGCTCTAAAGCACTGGGCATATTTATGACACTGTATAAACAAAAATGGGTCTAATCTTGCTTTCATCCAGCCCCTGCACAAGTGAGATTAGAAAGAGGCCAAGGAGGAGCTGCCTTTCAGCAGAATCCCTGCCCACACACCCCCAGAGCACTCCGTGCTTGCAAACAGGGCAGAGCATCCCCCTCCCCAAAAGGAAACGAGGCTTTGTGAGCAACCTTCTGAATTGTGTTTGCCGTGTTCCCTTTTCTAGGCTTTGAAATTTCTGAGAATCAAAAGCGGCAAGCGGCAATGACAGTAAAGAAAGTCAGTAAGCAAAAAGGTAACCGGCAACACGCTCTGTGCCTGGTGATGTGAGGGTGGAGCGGGCTGGGCTGAATCCTGCTGGGTTAGGATCCAGCATCCCCTCAACTTCCCCCTCCCTTCTCTTTTTATATCAAATACCGTTTGTGCTTTGTATCCTTTCTTAATGTATCTGTGGGCCAAATTAATCTCTGGTCGAAGGTGGTTGCAAGCCAGTGGAAGTGCGCCAGAGATGAATTTGATCTCGTGTCTGCAGTCTGATGTCCAGAAGCTGTCCCTGGGGGCAGAAATCTATCTCAGTTGTTTATCTCAGGCTGAAATGGGAGTGAGTGCGGAGGTGTGTAGAGGTTCTGCTAATTCCCAAAGTCTCCCATTAGCAAAAAAAACCAAAACCAAAACATAAAAAAAGATTGCTAAAATGCTGGAATTGGGGAGGGAGTGCCCCTTTCCTGCTGCTGGAACGGGGACACTCTTGTTTCCTGGGGCTGCCTGTAACTTTTTAAAAACAGCACAGTAGCATCCACTCTAGGAAATAAAGGATTTTAGTCAAGACATTGTACCTCTGGCATGTCAGATTCATTTCCCCAGCCAGGCAGGCTGCAGCCAATGCCATCCTGGTGTCAGGCAGAGTCTCAACTGGCCAAGGCCAGCGTTAATTCTCCCTCACAATAACTCTTGCAGCTACAGGTTTGGAAATACTCAGCACAGAGGGAAGGTCAGAGAGGTCATTTCTCAAGTTCTCCAAAGCTTCACAAAGTCCTGGATGTATTGATTTGTTACCAAAGTACCCTAGCACAAGTAGGCCTACAAGTGGGTTTGGAGAGAGCTCCTCGAGGCTTGGCTCAGGTCAGGTGCAGGCAGGTTGGTCCCCGCTCTGTGCAGGTGTTTTGGGGGGATTTTTGCAGAAGTTGAAGGAGCTCTTTGCTTTCTGCCTCACCTGTGTGTTGTCTACTGGCTTTGCTGGTCCAGGAGTGGTTTGCCAGGCCAGCTGTGACCTCCTTGGTTTGCTGTGTCTCTCCATTGTCATCAGTCTTCTCCTCTCTACTAACGCTGTCTCCTGAGATGTTCTCTAAAAACTCTCCTGGCCAGATGTTCTAAGCTCAGAGTGTGCACACCCAGAGCAGCCCCAGGTGCCTCAGAGCCCCTGTCCCAGCCCCTCAGCACCTGCATGTCTGTCCCTCAGCACGGGAGCATCCGCAGGGCTGGTGGCAACTGCACCATGAGAGAGCCTGACTTGCATGACTGCCGTGACAGAACCAGGGTAAACGACTGCTAGCTGTTCAGTTAATGATATTATTAATTAATAGAGGTATTAATTAATAATTGTGCTGTTCAGCCAGTAAGTGACACAGTTCAGAGGTGCCTGAGCATGCCTGCCAGTGTTCCCACGTAAATCACTGGACTTGCATCCTGACAAACACAATCTGCCTGACAGGACTTATGTCTTACACAGCAATTGCTCTCTGTCTGCTCTCTTTGTCTTTCTCTCTCTTTCTCTCTGAGATGAAAAAGGAGGGGTTGTTATCTCGGGCTTCTCGGACTATGAAATTCATTAGCTCCTAAAACAGCAGTCAGCATTTCTGTAGTGAAGAACGAGCTTGGGCTGTGGCACTGGCAGTTCTTTTTATGGGATTAAGTCCTCGAGCCAGACAGAAGTTCAGTCACACCCCAGCACCGAGTTAAGCACAGCCTGGTTGGTTTTAGGAGGTGAAATCTGAAAAACAACAACTAGGGTCATTGAAACAGTAGCTCTGTTTGCTTTGCCCTACACTGTGGTGATCATAGGCCAGTCTCAGGTTGATTAAATTGAATATTGACACTGAAAACTCTCAGTTTTGTTACTCTGTGGTTTGTCTTGTGCCCAAGACCCAACGGGAGGCGCGAGGCTGTCGGAGCGGGGAGCTGCTGGCACTGCTCAGACGAGGGAGGTAGGGGGAAGCTCCTGAGAGCTGCCTTCTAGTGAATGATGTTTTTAATCTTGCCATATGCATTTTACAGATATTGACAACATTCCATTTTGCCAAGGCCTTGGCAGCACTTTGGGCTGCAGGTGTGCCCGTGCCAGGGGCTGCTGCTGCCTCTGCCCTCCCGCAGCGCGACGGGAGCGTTGGAAAGGGCTTGGAGCTGGTTGTGGAGCATCAGTTGTACCTGAAAAGCAGGGAAACCCTTCAGAAAGAGGAGCAGGTCCCTGCATTTGATAGAAGCATTTATTTATTTAAATGCAGACGTTGCAGGATGGTCCCAGTGGCTGCAGCAGGGCTTGACAGCTCCACAGCTCGAGGTGTCACAGGATGCCTATTACAGACTTGTTCCTAGATTATCTCACTTGTTCCCTCCACCTCTTAAATGGGAAACCATGGTAATTCCCCTGTCACAGAACACTTAAGGAAGAGAGAAAAGCCGTGAAGGAGGTGAAATGGAAAATGCAATCAACTTTGTTAGAGGTGAAGCAGAAAAACATTTTTCAAATAGTATAAACTGCTGCTTATTTCATGCACTGTTGTACCACACCTCCCAGAAGTATTGCTCTGGAGATGGCTGGCATGTGTTTGAAAAGGAGGCATTTAAACTTCTGCTGGCTGCAGCAGGAGAGGGGGAGAGCAGCTGCGAGCAGCAGAAGAAACCTGAAAACTCTGCTTTTTAAACTGACAGGACGTTTATCCAGATGATTAGGTGAGAACATGCTCTGAGTGTTTCGAGAAGTGTTTGATCCCCAGCTGAGGGTGCTGTGTGGGGCAGCAGCCCCCTCCTGGCTCCCAGGCCTGCCCAGCAATGTGTGCAGGGCCAGGCTCCCTGCCAGACCCACGTAATGATGCGCAGTATCCCAGGATTTGCACTCCTTATTGGATTGGGCAAAATGTAGTGGTATTAGACCAGGTGCCTTAAGACAGCATTAAACCAATTTTTGGCCTTCTTTAAGTCCATTAGACATAGAGAAAATGGGTAGTGCTGGCTCTGCACCTCGCTGACGGAGAGAAGGGCTGGTTGCTGCTGTTTGCCTTTTGCATTGATTGTCCAAGGTGTTGCCTCTTGGTTGCTGCCCTTTAGCTTCCCTCAGTGTGGGAACTGCGAATGGAATTCAGTCTGGTGTCTCCTAGAAATAGCGAAGTAACAGGAGAAATTTATTTGTCTTGACTTAGAAAAGCAACAACCCCCCTCCCTCCCTGCAGCCCTTTGCAGGCTGCAGCCAGGCAGGAGTGCAGGTTCTGTGCCAGGGGCAGGGCAGCACCAGGGGGGCACTGGCCTCTCCTGCCAGCACCGTGCTCGACTGAAGGAGAGGAAACTGCTCCAAAGTTGCCTGGAAAATGGATCCCTTGTGGATCTGGAGATCCTTAATGTAGACAAAGGTTAGTCCAGGGGAATTTTCCATTTCTAAGCATTTGAAAACAGAAGGCTCATGGAGTGCCTCTCTCCAAGAAGGGCCTCTGTTCCCTGGCCACTCATGGTCCCCCTGCACGGATCAGTGTTTGCAGTCTGCAGGAACACTCAGTTCCCTCTCTGATCCCCAGCTGTGTCCGTGTCTGGCCCCTTGCAGGACAGCCTGTCCACACAAGGGATATTTGCTCATATTCCTAGCAGCTGCCAGCCAGTGGTGCCAGGGAATTAGAGGTGCTTCCAGGAAGGAGACTCCGTTCTTAAAGCACCTTTTCCCGCTTTTGGAAAAGGAAATGTCTGTTGAGATGTAAAGAAGTGACCTTAGTGTGAGCTGGGGGTGTTTCCCACCCCAGGAGAGCTCTTGAGCCCCACACCGTATCCAGCCCCTCTCCCTGCCCTGTGTATTCCCCCTGTCCTGACACTTCCCCCAGGAGATGCCTTCAGCCCTGACAAGTGTTTAGGTTGAGGGAAGCAGAGATTCAGTCAGCATCACCTGAGAAGGATGCTGTCACTAAACCTGCCCGTGAACACTCAGCCATGCAAACCCAGCAGGGGTTAAATCATCAGCCAGCATGAACTGCCTTGGCCTGTCACCAAACTCCCTCTGAATCACTGGATTTTCCTGTTAATTTATTCCTTTCTGATCACTTGAGCTCACAGCAAACTATGTCATAAAAACCCTGACCCAGACACGCAACAGCTTCTCTGCCTTCCCGCACTTGTGCACTTGAGGCTCTCCCAGCAGCTCCGCACAGCAGAGCTGGGCAGGGCAGCTCTGACTGGGGCTGTCGGGCCCTCCGTGGTTCTCCCGGGTGTTTAATCCTATTTTATTGCACCTTCCTTGCTGACAAGATTGACGTGGCCCGGCCGTGTTTCCCCATCCATTCACACGTGTAGGCACAGCCTCGGGGGATTGCAGGAGCCTGAGCAACCACAGCCCAACTGCCTGGAAACAAAGAGGGGCATTTGCATTTTCGGATAATCAGGGTCACTTCCCTTTTTTCACAGCACAGGAGGTGAAAGAATGGAGCTGACCGTGTTGTCCGTGGTATTTCCCCACAGATTCAGGACAATCACAGAGCTTACCCCATTTCTTGTAAAATCCAGACCCTACCAGCGCTCTGTGCTGTGGGTCCACGAGCACCATCCCACTGATGGCATCAGGAATCCAGCTGGAGTCCTCAGGATCCTCCAGGAACCAGTCAGATCTACAAACTGAGGCAAATCAGGAATAAATTCTTGGCTGGGAGGCCTCTGAGGATGGTACCGGTGACATTTGCTGAGCCGGTCCCCCAGGGCAGCTTTTTGGTGAGATGTTAATGGCCCTCGTGGGCAGAGCCAAGGTGCTGACACGAATGACGTGTTGAGATTGCCACTGAAATGAGTCTGTGAGCCCAGATACTCCTGCAGCTCGAGTTTGGTGAGGGGTTTTAGGTGAGAGTTGCTCCCCAGAAGCAGCAGCATTCCAGGGCTGAACCGATCCCTTGCTATCAGAGAAACCCACGGAGTGAGCCGTGTGTGATCAGCCTGCAGGGTGCTGGAGGAGAAGGAGGCTGTATAAACACAGGATGGCAGAAATTAGTTTTCACCTGGCTCTGATGGATAAAGCCCCAGTATCATTTATTCCATCTTGCCTCAATTAGCTTTTCTTATCACATGAGGAATCATTATCTTAATGTCTGCTCTAATGACATCGGGCTGCAGTAGCAGACTTGATAAACAGACTCCGGAGGGTCGGGTTAGCTCCGTGTGTAGGCAGATATTGTGGTTGTCTGGGGAACATCAGGACATGAGATGACTGTTTCCTCCTGCATTTCTCAAGCTGCAGTCAGCGCTCTCCCTCCTAAGCTGAGCAGGGAGGTTCGTGGTTAGAAAAGGGAGCTAAGGCATGTTCTCCTCACTGGTACCATCCCTGGAAATTCCTGCCTGGGCCAGGCCCGTGAGTGAAATCCCCGTTTGTGTAAGGAGCCAAGGCTGAGGCACCGCTGAAATTCCTCTGGAGTTGGGCAAATATGGCAAAATGAGAGTTGGGGGATTCAGCAGGGAGGTGTAAAGTGAGGAAATCCCGCTGGTCAGGAGTGCTTTGGGAGGCAGAGGGTTCCTGTTCGCAGCTCCATCCTCACCTTGGGGACAACCCAGACACATCGTCCCTTGCCAGCCCTGCAGTGACCCAGGGAGTCTGGGGTAGTGCTTTGAGATCCTCTGTTGAGATGTGCTGAAGAGGGCAAAGGGCTGGACCCACTCAGCCAGTTCTGCTTGTTTCTTTAACTTAAACTTGTTGCTGTGACAGGAGTAATTACCCATACCATAATTAGTGCTGTGGGGGCGTGTCCCTGCCTTCCCTGCCTGTGGGGGTCACGGTTTTGAGGAGGAAACTGAATTTGTGGGTTTTTGAGTATTTCCTGAAAGATGCAAGTTGGCTGAGCTGCTGTTGAGCTCTGAGGGAGCTGGAAGGTTCCTTAGGCAGCACTGCTCCCGTTCCTGCCAGCAGCCTCCCTGGCCAGGGTGGCGATGTCACTGTCCCCTCCCCAGCTCTGGCTAATGAGCAGCAGGGTGGGGGAAAAGCCTGGGAAACAGCTCCTGATCAAAGGATGAGCTGAAATCTCCTAGGTGGAGGATGGAGTAAACAGCTTGTAAGGCAAGTTTCCATGGTTATGTGGAGGAGATGTGCGTGTTCTCCGTGTCTGTGTCTGTGGGCCCGGGCAGGGGCAGTGTCCTGCTGGATGATCCGTCTGCACGTGTCCCTGTCATTGCCTGTGGGTTAACAGCATGCTCCCAAACCTTCACGTGCTGCTGAAATCGTGTTGTAACCTCAAAAAAACAAACAAAAAAAAAACAAATCAAAAAATACCCCAACCTAGAAGGGAAAAACGAGACAGTTTTAAATCTTTTTGTTTCCTTCTGAGCTGAGAAATCCGAAAGGCTCCGACTGACGTTGCCTGGTGCTATAAAAAGACATGATTTCAAGTGACAGCGCAGCATCTCTCACCAGTTTTGTCTAGCCAAATTATGAATCTGGGAATTTTCTTGTTCTCCTCGTGAGCAGCTCTCCCCAGCCCCGCCCTGTGAGCGATCCCTCTGTGCAGCTGCAGCCGCTGCAGAATGAGCCACAAACCAGCAGAAGGAGCTCCAGCTCTGCCCGTGGGGTGGGGTTGGCTGCCGTGCCTGGACATCGTTACTTACCCATCGATTCTTCCCTTTGTGCTTTGAATTCCGCTCGCCACGCAGCCCAAAATTGCCTTGGAAAAGAGCTTTGCTCATTTCTTTCGGGTGAATTGCAGCGGAGTTATGGCTTTGCATATTAAAAAAATATCCCCCAAGAGACAACTTTGCACGATGGCCCCGAGTTCTGATGAGGGAACAAACCACTTCAAGGCAGAACAGAAAAACACCTGCCTGCCAGGCTTCTCCCAGAATTGCTCTTTCTTAGGATTTGAAGATGTGCAGATTAGGTGAATCTTCCCCTCCCAGCCCCCAGTTTCTGTATTCCAGAACATGGGTATGTCCAAAAAAAAATGGAAAAGTCATTCTTGGGGCACCTGAAGCTATGGCAAAGTGCTGGCTCACAGTTCCACAAGGAAGTGCAGTCTGGCATTCCCAGAGCACAGTGGTTTTATTTGCATGTCCCACACACGGTGACGGTACAAGTCCTTGAGATCCACAGGTTTGATCCTTCAGGCCATTAGGTAAATCAGAGAAATACAAACCCTTCAGCTGCTTGTGCAAGTAGAGTCAGCCAGGAGCTTTTGGCTTTCCTCCAGCCCAGGTGTTGATGCCAGTAGCCCAGATCCACAGGGCCACACACAGAACTGTGGGAAGAGCTGCTCTACTGAGGGAAGGGGCAGGCTGTGCATGGGTGTGTTTCAAGCAAGGACAAACATTTTTCAGGAGTTTTGGGAAAGAACTGAACAGGGTTTGGTAGTGATCTGGCCAGGGGAGTCTGCCCTTTTCCCTTTTGGAGAAGACAGGCCATGGTCTCCATTCCTGGCAGTGTAACTCCATCACTGTCAATGGACATCAGCCAGACCGTCCTTTCTCTGTTTCTTCAGCTTTCCAAGTGCACAACATTTTGCTGATCCAGGAGATTTCCTAGCATTTTGTATCATCGTTAAAATACATTAGCTCACCCTCCTCAGATTGGTTTAGAGGCAGTAAAGAGCTCAGCCCAGCAAGGCCGGGTGCTCTGCAGCCACAGGATGCCAAAGCCACGGGGCCACGTCACTAAAGCAAGGTGGCTTTAAGGTCTCAAAAAGCTAAAAACAATTTTTATGTCCCCCTCAGTAGCCGCTTTAGATTCACAGCTCTTCTGTTGTAGAACATAAGTAATTTTGGTGGTACAAGGACTGTTTGCCTTTGAAGTAATTCCTGGTCAGTCTGAGAGCCAAAGCAGAAGATCTATTTCCCAGCTCTAGCCATGTAAGGGACTTGTACCAGATCCTCACCTTCCCACCGATCCTAAAATCCGTCACCAGTCTCTGCTGGGAAGATTGGCCAAGGGCTGGTGGCCTCCAGGAGAAGGTTGACACTCCTGTGTGGGCCCAGGGCTGGAGTTTGCCCTCCAGAGCAGCCTCTGCGGTTGGTCCCACTGGCCAAGAATGTTGGCCTGCCTGCAGCAGGGCAGCTCGGAGCAGGACAGTGCCAGAAGAAGGGATGGGAGTGGTGGGCAGAGAGGAGCTCAGTGCCCTGCCCTTGTGGGTGTCAGTCACACAGTGACTGAAGTTCACGCTGTTCATTGGAGTTCTGTAACAACGAGGGTGCTGCAGGAGTTGTGTCAGGTTTCCTGCGGCTGCCCCTGCCCAGGTGTGACCCTGCACAGCTCTGGGGCTGCCCTCGGCTCTGCAGGTGGGAGACAGGAGCTTGGGAAGACAGAGCAGAGAACTCATTGATGAGTAACTATTCCAGCATGCAGGTACAGGTGCAGAACATCTCCAGGTTGATCTTTCCAAATAAGTTTGAAATGCTAACTGTGATGAGTTTGTTAAAGGTTAATGAGTGTGAATCACAGAGCGGTTTTTGCCAGCTGCAAGGAATGATCTTGGTTATTCTCTGCAGTGGACAGAGAGCTGCACTAAATACAGTAAAGAAGGAGAAATCAGAGACATACTCAAGACATCTCCATTTAGTCCAAACTTTTTGAAGCTTTTCACCCCTGATCAGTAAATTCTGTAGCAAGGGGAAGCGAATCAATTCTCTTCCCTAAAGCCACGCCTTAGTTCATACCCAAAAGAGGTCCTGCCTGGCCAAGCTGTGTGGTGAGCTCTGTGGGTGCCCCGTGAGGCTTTCCCTGTGTGTCAGTGCCCGTCGTGTGCCGCCGTCCGTGCCCGGCCAGCGCTGGTGTGTCTGTGTGTGGCAGGAGCCGCGAGCCGCATTGCTGTGCACGCCTTGCTCTGGTACCTGGGTGCTAATCACCGTATTTTGCCTTCTCTAGCACCTTCCCAGCCGAGGATCTCAAAGTGTTTTACAAACATTAATTAATTTAGCTTCACAACCCTCCTGTGAGGTAGGTGGGGGATGCCATCCCGCTGTCCAGATGAGGACCCTGAGCTGCTCGGGGACAGTGGCCTTGCTCCTGCGCTTAAAGCTGGGGAGGCGGCGGCCCCGAGCCGGCCCTCGCGAAGCCTCGCCCGTCCCGCGGAGGAGCAGTTCTGCATGATCCACAGATGGCCAGAGCTCACAGCAAGCTGCTCCACAGCCCTGCTCCTCTCTCCTTCCTGCACTCGTGGTTTCCAGCCGGCCCCGCTGCCCTGAGGCTGAAGGAGGGGTTGTCCCTCGTCAGCGGCCTTGCGGGGAAGGACGTCCAGACTGTGTCACTGTGCCCTGTAGGCTGCGCTTTGGTGGTGACACACATCCCTTCTGTTCCACTTCAGTCACCCAGAGCCACCCTTGCCACACCATCCCTTATAAGGTTGCTGCAGTTCCCCCTTTCCGTGGCAAAGCTGTAAGGGCAGCATCCCCTCTCCCATTCCTGCACAGGAGCCGTGGCTCACCTGTGTGGGAATGAAACATCTACACCTTAAAAGTGGAGCCTTGCCAGTCCATCCACTGCTACCAGTTTGGATGGAGCAGAATCAGCCTTTTCTGTGCTGTGCGCAGCCGTTTTGGGCTGAAACCAGACTGGTGAATTGAGAACAAACCCTATGGAAAAGTCCTAAAGTGTTCCTAAAGAAGGAGTTGCCCTTTGCGTAGGTGCATCCCTGCAGGGTAGGGCTTCTTCCACAGCAGCCCCGCTCCGTTCCGGGCAGGAATCGGAGCGGGGCCGTGCTCGGGGTCGTGCTGGGGGCTGGTCAGCGGGGCATGTGCGGCAAGGCTGTTCTCCAGGGATAGCTGGGAGGGAGGGTAGAAGGAGCTTGGAAGCAGGAAATGTTAAATTGGAGTGGGGTGAGCTCATTGGCCTCGGTGCGGGCAGGGCCCGTCCCGGCTCTCCTCGCTCACACAGGACTTTTCCATGAGGGCGGGCAGAACTCTGCCCACACAAAAGTAACAGATCCTGTCCCAGTCTTGGATTCTTGGCGTAGGGAGGCAGCCTCGGAGCCGAGAGGTCAGGCAGGCGCTGCGTTCTGGAGCTTGGCCAGCCCTGGCACGTCCTGTGTGTGGGAGCCTGGTTATGAAGCGATAAGAAGCGATAAGAAGCGGTAGCATGACGAAGAAAGACTATTGACCCAATTGCTCTTTGACTGATCTGTTTCTTTTTCCCCCCAATCATCGATGCAGGTGTGAGCTACTCCAAGTCGGTTCCTCCAGCCTACCCACCACCCCAGGATCCATTAAATCAGGGACAATACATGGTGACAGATGGCATATCCCAGTCCCAGGTCTTCGAGTTCACCGAACCCAGACGCAGCCAGGCACCATTCTGGCAAAACTTCAGCAGGTTAACACCATTCAAAAAATAATACCTAGAGAGATGGAGAATTTTAACTTAAAAGAACTAAAATTTAAAAATAAAAATAAATAAAATTATATTTATAGATGGACCTTTTTTCGGAGAAGCACTGTTGCAACTAAATATATATACATATATATATGTATACACGCATTTTAAAAATAATAATATATATACATATATGTATATATATAGAAGGACCAAAAACTTTTTTTGTTGTTTTTGGGAAGTAATCTGCTACTAGATACTAGGAAGCACCAATGATTTCTAACCATGTGACCTGTTTTGTTTTATTTTACTCCATTGGTTGGACATTTCTCTTTTTTTCTTTTTTTAATTTTTCCTGTTTTCCTTCATTTCCATCCGAGTCGTCATTGGCATCCCAGAATGCTTTCTCGCTTGTGTGACTCCGTCATGGAAGTTCCTCATGGACTACATTGGTGTATATTTTCTTTGATTTTATTTATGGGGGGGTGTTGTTTGTTTTTTGGAGTGCTGGGAGGTCTCTGCTCCCTCTCCCTCCTCTCCGTCCCTCCCTTGGCTGTCCCCGAGTCCCCGCCCCGGGAAGGGCCCGGCCCTGTCCCCGTCCTGCATCCCCTGGTCTGACTCGTGCCTGTCTGGATGTGCTCCCTGTGCTCCCGCTCCGCTGCGCAGTATTTCTCTGGCTTTAACTGTTCTCTTGTGGGCAGGTGAAACCCAGCAGAAGGGCAAGCAGCTATTTAGGAAGTGAGAGATGGGTTTTCCTCAGTTCATTTTTTGCATTTTTTTAAGCACTTATCTTTTTCTCAATTCAGTGTGATTTGTTCACACTCGGAGTAAGACTGAGAAAAGAGAATCAGGGGCTTTTCTTCTTTTTGCTTTGTTTCTGTGGGCTTACCTTTGATTTATTTTCTTTTCGAGCTGAGACACAACTCTGAAAAGCCCACTCCTATCTTTGTTCTCCATGCAAAGATAACAAGCTTAAAAACCGATGGCTTCATGCCTCCATTGCAGAGAGGAAAATTGGCTCTGAGGCTCTGACAAGCGGCCAGTTTTCTGTCTTCAGGAACTAAGGTCCCATCCTTTGGCCACACTCAGCCTGCACAGCAGCACCCTAACGAGCCACTGATTGCCATTTGCAGGAGCAGTGACACCAAAAGTGAGGCCCTTGGCTGTGCTCACTGCCCACTCCACGCTGGGTGCCCCTGTTAGCAGAAGGATCCTCACCCCAGTCCCTGGGAGTGTCCACCTGAGGTGAAAGCCCCGAGCTGCAGAGGAGCTGAGCTGCCCTCCCTGTAGGAGCTGTGGGTGTGACTGGGGAGTGTAGCCGTGGTTCTGTGCCCCAGTCCCAGCTGGTGCTGGGTTCTGTGCCCCAGTCCCAGCTGATTCTGGGTTCTGTGCCCCAGTCCCAGCTGGTGCTGGGTTCTGTGCCCCAGTCCCAGCTGGTGCTGGGTTCTGTGCCCCAGTCCCAGCTGGTGCTGGTCCAGTCCAGGCAGCCCCTGTGGCTCCCAGAGGGGTCAGTGCAGTGGGCTCTGGAGTGATGGCTCAGCCCAACCCTCCAGGTCTCTTTCTCTCTCTTTTTCTCCCTCTGGAGATCCACAGCTCTATTTTTAAAGACATTTCCTACAATTTCAGCCTTAAGTACATTTGTTTGCAAGTGCAGAAGCTTACGGTTAAGCTTGTAAAACAGACCGTTGTCAGGAGGAGGATTTTTTTTTTTTCCTAGGGCAAATGAGACTATTTAACCAGATTTAGAAGATGAACTTGAAATCTTTGCAGAGCTATTCTGCAAGCTCCTTTGAAAATGTGGGATGAAGTGATTGATCATGGTATTTGTCATTTTCGTTGGAATCTGATACACCACATAAGCACCCCAGGACAAAGAGTGTGGAGATACATTTTTTTTCTTTTTTTTTTCTTTTTTTTTGCCCCTAAGGAATCCAAGTGAATGCGAAGAGCAGAGAGTGTGATTTCATTGTTTCCATGGAGCCTGTTTTATTTCAGGGCATATTGCAAGGGTGGTATTATTTTAATTTAAATCCAAAAATAATCTCTCTTATACTTTTGAATAATCTAGAAACTATCAATAACCAGCAAAGCCAGATTAGTGTTTTGGAGAGGAGGAGTGGCCCCTCTGTGACAGGCAGCAGCCAAGCACCAGGAATCCCAAATAGGAAGCAACCCAATTTTATAACAGAAATTATTTTTATGCTCTTTTGTATCTTTGCATTTTTATGGCCAGATTTTAATATGGGATACCTAGCAAATATTATTTTGTTTCTTTAACAGAATGGGTATTTAAAGTAGTGCATGAGATGGGTTCTCATCAGTTAACTGAAATGTTTTACTCTTTCTGAATGGCTGGAGAGAGGCAGAGAGAGAGAGAGAGAAAGAGAGAGAGATTCCAAAATGTTGTCAACATGATGAAAATTTCACTTACTCCTTTTGCCTTTTTAATTGCTTAGGGAAAAAAAAAAAAAAAAA
>VZTJ01000389.1:357791-379105 GCA_013397795.1 Orthonyx spaldingii
AAAAAAAAAAAATTTTTAAAATATTCTTGTTTGAAGACAAATACTGATTTTTGTGTTTTTGGGGTTTTAAAACAAAAAGAAAAAAAAAAAAAAGAAAAAAAAAGAAAAAAAAGGATTTTGGTAACCCAGCTGATCCGCACTTGCCAGTTTTATTATTTTGTTTATATTGGACTGTTTGACTCTGTCAAACAAGTGTCAAAGTTGTGTGTATAAAACAAACAAAAAAAAGTGTTTAAAAAAGTGTTGTAAAGACACTGAGCCTTATGAAAATATTTATGGAATTAAATAAAAAGAAGTGAAAAGGCATCTGAAGGCATTTTAAATCATTTTCCTCAGAGCGGGGTCACCCTTCTCCCAAGGCTGAGCACGAGGCGCTGGGGTGGGGCTGCAGTGGACACCGAGACAGTTGGGTGCCACCAAAATCCAGGACAGCTGCGTTTTGTCCTGGGATTGTCCTGGAGAAATCCCTCCTGCCCTGCTTTGTGCCCTCCCTCTGACCTGAGCGAATTGACTGATGACAAACCCTGGCAAGGGCTGCTCCGAGTGGAGCTCGGATCAAACACGGGTTTAAATCCCTTCTGTCCCCGCGCCTGCCCCGGCTCCCACTCCCGCGGGAGGACATTTCCAGACATCCCCAAAGTGCCGTGAGCAGCCTCAGGAGCAGTTTGGAGCCTGGGGAGTAGAGCAGGGTGGGTTTTGAGGGGAGGGAGCCCGGCCACGCTCGGCTCTGCTGCAGAGGGTCCTGGCCTGGGACGGGGAACGGGGACATTATCCCTGGAATCCAGGTGCCCTCTGCAGCACCCAGTGGCATTTCCCAGGTAAGGCAGTTGAGTATTTCTAGATAGCCTAAGAATGCAATTATAGCCAGGAGAGCAGGGTTGGGAGCGGTGCTTGTTGTCCCACAGGCACAGGGGCCGTGGTGCTGCCAATAATCCCAAATTTCTCCTTTTTCAGTGAGAACTTCCCTCTCTTCCCTCTCTGTCCCGGGGTCCCTGTCGGGGTCAGGGGTGACCAGGGTGCTGTCACACAGCCCACACAGTTGAGGAAACCAGTCAGGGCAGTAAACAACTACCAAATCCTCTGAGAGAATGAGAGAGAGGAGAGAGGCAAAGCTGCACCAAGGCTCCTGCGGGGCCAGGGTTGGCGCGGGTTCAGGAGCAGACCTCGAACATCACAGCTTCACATTTGCCTCCTGCTTCAGCAACGCCCCCAGCCGAGCTTTTTTCTCTTGCTTGCATTGCTTGCAGTGGAGAGGATGCTGGGGCTGTTCTGGGGTTCCCTCTCCAAGCAATCCTGTTTCCCTCAGGGTGTGCCTGGAGCCCCTTGGGAGCAAGGAAAGCACCCCCAAAACGCAGCTCCGCATCAGATTTCCCCTCGGAGAGCTGTTCTCTGCCACACCACTATCTTGGCAGGCCAGCAGAGTTATTTGCCAGCATTCTGCACTCCCCAGGTTTGCAGCAGGGAGCTGTGCGGAAGGAGCCGGGAGCGCAGGACCCGCAGGCCTCGCTCGGGATGGGCAATGCACCGAACCAGCCCCGCGAGGAGGGGCCGGGCAGGAGCCCAGCACCCAGCACGTGCTCTGGGAGCAGCAGCACCGCCGAGGCTTGCCCAGCTTTAACCGAGCCCCCTCCCTGCCCTGCAGCCTGCTCCCACCCCGGCTTGCTTTCCCAGCAGCGGGAAGAGCCCTCCCTGGCCGGGAAGGCCGCTGCCGCCTGTAGCTGATGGGCAGCTTCTGTCTCTCATGTGATTCGTTTGGTTTTAGCTTTTCCAGCTACTCTGAACTTTGCTTGCATAAAACAAAAACCAAAACCAAAGAAACCCATTTCAAATGCCCTTCTCTGGCGGGGACGGTTGGGGTGTATTCCAGGGTGATGGCCCCGGGTGTGTCTGTGCCTCACCTGGAGGCCACACCTGGAGGACAGGAACGCTGTGTAGAGCTGGAAACGTCCATGGGCAGGGTGGGCTGTGGCTTCTTTTGGAGGGAGTGAAGCTCTTGGGCTGATGTGTGTGTGGCAGGAATGTTTGTGAAGGGCTCTGTACATCAAAGCCACCTCTGGGTTATCCCCGTGTATATCCGTGGAATTACGGATGAGCTTTTGCTTTTTAAGGAATGAGACTTTCAATCTGAGTGATGGTGCAGGGATTACCATCCCAATCCACCCCAAACAATGCATTTTCTTGTTACTCCATAGCTAAGGAGCAGCACGGGGTTCTGCACTGAGTGCAGCATCCTCAAAGCAGGTAATGCACCATCTGTGCTGGTTTATAAGGAACAACTGGAATTGCATGTGCTGGGGAGATGAAATGGGAATAACTGGCATTTTCAGAGTGTTTCTAAGCCCTGTCCACCGAGGGTTCCACAGTCAGCTGCTAAGGAAGGACAGGAGCTGTTAAAATGCAAATATAATCCCCAAACCTGCAGGTACAAATTGTAAAACTGGCTTTGTTTGTCTGCACCTTCTACCTTTGCTATGGGAAAGAGACACAAGGTATTCCTGAAATGCTTTTAATGTTCACATCCTTTTTTTTTTCCAGCTCTCTCCAGGCAAAATTCATCCTGCACCTTCTCCTGTCAGGGCCACAGCAGTTTGTCACCTCTTGGAGGTTTGACAGATCTCTGTGCTCAGCCCTTTCCACAGGCTGCAAATGGCTCAAAAGTTTTCCCGGTTTCAAGAGCCCCCCAGGGCACATCCCCAAATTTCCCTCCAGCCCCTCACTGTCCAAAACCAGGCTGACCTGTGTGTTGTCTGAGGGACACGGAGCACTTTCATCTTCTCCTGGTGCCAACAAAACAGGAACAAGACAGGGAACACAAGAGGATTTATTTTTCATTCAGGAGAGTGTGTTAAAAGTGCAACCCTTGCAGAAACACTTGTCTCATAAAGAAATCATCAGTGCTGCAGGCAGTGCCTGGTCTGGGGCATCCTGTCAGGTGTGACAGCACTGGGACCTCAGCTCCCAGCTGGGGGGGACTGGGAGTGACACTTTGGGGGTTGGACACAGTTCCTGGACACACACAGGGCTGGACACAGAGCTGGGACTCACACTGGGATGGACACAGAGCTGGGAATGACGCTTTGGGGGCTGGACACAACTCCTGGACAAACAGAGCTCTGGACACACAAAACTCTGGACACACAGAGCTCTGAAAACAACCAGATGATGTTCACACACACGGCTCTGCACACACACAGAACTCTTTTACACAGCCAGTTTCTTGCCCTGTTGCTGTAAGGGCACAGCCCCATAACACACACCTAGATCCTGTCTGTCTCTTATTCCTGTTTCACAGCTGGATGGGAACAGAGACACATTTTTGCCAGGATCTGGGTTTTCCACAACAAACGCTGGCACTAAATCCACTCATAAATAACCTTTGAGAATCAGCTCCAAGATGCTCAGTGCTGCCTTCCTGGCTGGCCCTGGAAGCCAGTGGAGTTAACTTCAGAAGAGAAGTTTCATTCTCTGTTTTTCATCTGGAGAAGCAATTACAGGATCTACTGGTGTATTTGCTTCTTTTCTTAGCTCACCTTTACAAAAGCTGTAAAGCTTTTATTCAGTAAATCCCCAGAGGGTGTGGATGTGCATTCAAACCTCTGCAGGGTCAGAGGAAATCAGAAAGCAGCTGGCCCTTGCCCATAGTGTGGTTTGCCCTGGGTGGAAATGGTTTAGGACTTAAGAAGCACCTCATCCTAAAGACAGCAGTCTTTAAGTCTGGTTTTATATAAGCTGGGTTCATATCCTGAGCACTGCAGAAATGTGGGGAGAGCAGCAGGTTTGAACAAATAAGTCATTTACAGGAGTGGAGTCACTGCTGCTATGTCACAAAGTCCTTTGTCACTGCTGTTCCCCCAGCCTGGGGAGACCTGGCCTCTCCAGATGAATGGTCTGGGCAGAGCTCGGCGGCGCTGCACTGCCCTGGCTGTTTCAATATCAATTTGATGCTGGCTGACCTGGACATTTGATAGCTTTTCCTTCATCAGTCACTCCTGTGCAGGGAGATTTGAGTCTGAGGAATGTTAGCACGTCTTAAAGTGGAATTGCTTTCCACACAATTGAGCCATCACAGGAGTCCTTTGTCCTCTGTTTGGAAGCTGGAGAAATGCACAGTGCCATTTGCGTTAAACTCCTCAGCAACCAAACTGTGCTTTTTCTGTGCCAAAAAAAAGCAGCCTGACAGCACCAAAGCTCAGGTGACAGGAAAGTGGGTGCTTTTTACAGAGCCTGGTTTTCACAGGGCCCTGTGAAATCAGCAAAGGACAAGACAAGCACTGACAGTGCAATTGTCAAAAACTCTGTCACTCGCTGCCTTATCTGTCCTAGACCACATTGTTTGTATTTTGTGATTTATTTTAGTTTATTTGTGATTTATTTTTTTGGCCTGGGTTGTGTTGGTGTCCACGGGCAGCTGCAGAGGGCTCTGGCATTCCCAGGGGACACCCAGGTGACACAAGAGCCTGGGACAGTCCCCAGGAGCCCTCCCACTGTCACAGGCGAAAGCAGTGGTGCCAGTGCCGGGGTGGGGACAGGGAACAGGGAGGGTTTTTCTCCACCCCCCCCAAGGGGAGCTGTCTCCACCCGCCTTAACAAAGCCTTATCCCGCAGGCTGCTCTTTTCAGGGAATGTGTGACCAACGCTCTGCTTTCCTCAAAGTTTCGCTCCCCCACAGATCCAGGGCAGCACGAGAGGAGTCCCTGGCCAGCCCTGCTGCTGCGGTGGTTTCACGCAATTCAGAGGAAATCCCGAATCTTTGGACCAGGAAAGGAAAATAGCAGCAAATACAATAAATACCCGTAGCTGTGCTGGGAGCCCCGAGCGGGCCGTGCCTCTCTGGGGCGATGGTTCCGTTCCCGCAGCCCCAGCGCGCCGCTCCCGCCGGGCCTGCCCCAGCGCCTGAGGGGACAGGAGAGGTGCCTGTGCCGGGATGCTGAGGGGCTGTGGCACCCCAGGTTTGTATCCCCTCCCCGGCTGGATTCCATGGCTGTGGAACTCACAGCCTGCTGGTCCGGCGGGGGCAGAAGGAAGCGGATGGAGAGAAACAAGAAATGTTGGCTGGCCCAGGGCCTGACGTGTCCCGTGGCCTTCCAGGTGCTGCCGGGCCTGGCCTTGTTTCCCTGTCTGGATGCACCATTAAACAAGTTTGATTTTGCTGCCTGGTTACAGCTGAGTGGTTTCAGGCTCCAAAGGGCTCCATTAAAGACATTGTAACGGCTGTGTGTGGGTTCCAGGTGGGTTTGTGCTGGGCACGGGGGGACAGCACTTCCCTGGCAAAGGCAAACGGGTGCTTGGATTCCCCTGTCCACTTCTGGCACCTGGGGCACGCTGACTGCTGATTTTCACCACAGGGGAAGCCAGACTGGCACCCTGAGGTGGCAGGGGCTGAGTTCCTGGAATGTCCTGTGGGGTGGAGAAGAAATCAGAGCCCGTTCCCAAGAGGCAGCTCCACCAGACCCACGTTCACTCCCAGTGCCCCTTCCCACTGCCCACACAGACCCACAGGGAGTGAGGGATGGAACCAGGGTTAATGGGGGTGGCTGACAGGGAATAACCAGTTCCCAAAAATCAGAAATAACAGCCCCGAGAGAGAGAAAACCTGCTCAGCATTGGGTTTTGCACTGACTCTGTGATTCTTCTGGCTTTTCATAAAAACACACATTGGTGACAGCCAGTCATGGAGAGGGGTAAAGGCCACACTCATCCTGCAGCAAACACGAACAAAAGATTTTGCTGGAAGACAAAGGCTGATCCAAACTGCTGCAGAAATGCCAGTGTAAATTCCACCCCAGTCATAATTCCTCTGCCACTCCGAGGAGAAATTCCAAGAGGGCAGCAGGAAAAGGGCACTGCCTTCAGTGCCAGGATTATTTATCCCTGCACCAAACCCTCACGAGCTGCTGGTAACACCAGGGGCTGTTCACTTGGAGCTGCCAGGTGAGCAGAGAGTCTGAAAACCACCAGAAATGTTGTGATGGGCTCCCTGCGTGCCAGTGGAAACAGATGGTTCCAATAAATAACCGTGGCTGGGAGTGGTTCTATCCAACCCTTGTGGAGGGGATCCCTCAGGTGGAACTGAGCATGGAGAACCTGCCAGCAGAGCCAACAGCAGCTCTGTCCAGCCGTGCTTGGAGCGAGGAGCAGGCGGGCTCCAGGCTGAGGGGGCTGGAAAAAGCCTTAGCAACAAAGGCAGAATGAATGACATGGGAACGCCTGTCTAGGTAAAATATACGGAATTTGTAAAAAATGGTTCCTCCTGACTTGTGGCTCATAACGAATTAAAGCTGCTCTGGAAGAGGCCTCGTTTCTGCCTGGCTCCTGGTGCTGGAGCTGGGAAGGACTGGGCTGGGCTGGAAGGCTGAGGTGGTGGGAGAGGGGTGGTGTGCCAGGGGCGGTGTGTCACTCCAGGCCTGCTGGGGCAGGGCTTCCGGCAGGGTTTGGAGGGAACAGGGAGAATGAGGGCTTAAAACCCAACACAAAAAATCCAAGGGAGTGTGCAGAGATCCCAGTGCCACTGCGGGGGACAGCTGGGGCACAGCACAGGTGAGTCCCTCTCTGTGCCTCGCTGCCACCTGGCTGGGTGTCCCCAGGGGCCACCCAGGCTGGGCACTGGTGACAGCGCAGCCCCTCGGAGGCAGCAACAACCATTTCTGTCCACGTGGTCCTGGAGGGACGGACACAGAGAGGGCCCCAGGGAGCAGCTGGGGTCACACCTGGGTGTCCCCAGCCTGGCCACTGCCAGCCCCAAGCCCAAGCTCTGTTCCTGCAGAGCCCTCAGCAGGGCACCAGCTCTGAGGGGTCCTGTTCCCATCCTTCTCTTCTTACTTGCTTTCTTTATTAATCTTTTCATTCCTTTCTTTTCCTCCCTCTCTCATTTTCCTTCCTCTCTTTCCTTTCTTTCCTTTCAGCTTTTTTAAAATTTCCTTTTGTATTTAGGACATTCCCTTCTTGTTTCCCAGACACATCTTGCTGGTACAGCTTGTTCAGCAAACACAAACTTCTGTCATCACTCTCTTTCCCTGCCCTGCCCAGCACTGAGGGCTGTAAATCCTTGATTAGGGAGGTGATCCACGAGCTCCTCTGCTTTCTACCCATGGTTTTTACCAAGTGCTGCAACTTACAGGCAGAAATTCTTCTTTCTCATTGCATGCCCACCGATGACATGACAGGAACAAAGCTCAGCGTGTGCATTCACTTGTGAGGAGGCCGTGGCTGTGATGTTGGGCATTGGCCATTAGTTCTGCAGTGTCAGGGCTGAAACCAACCCTGAGTGAGTCATTTAAACAGCAGCATTTCTTCCCACTGACATTAATTCCTGTTATTCCTGCGATGGATCCCAGCACGGGCTGGGAAAGCTCTGCTCAGGCTCTGTGTTCACATTCCCCTCACCCCTTTAGTTTTAGTAATGAGAAAAATCAGCACCCCATGGCACCAGGGGTGGCCTGACCCTGCCTGGCCCAGGATTTGTCATTCCTCTCTTGCTTCCCCCTTCTGCCTCCCCACCTCACCCATTCCCCAGCTGGTTAAGGACCATCCTAAATGCAGCAGTTTGTGTCCCATGCTTTGATTCAAAGAGCAGTAAATGGCATCATTAGAGCTCTCACAAGCTCCAGATGAGTCTGCTGGAGCCCAGGTCCCAGCTGGCCAGGACACCCTGGAATGTCCCAGGTAAGGCCACGGCAGCCCTTTCTCCACTTTTGGTTGGTTTGAGTGTTTTCCCTTTGCATTTAATAATTTCTCTTCGTGCTTTCCTCTTTTTTTCCTGCTCATGCCAGCAGCCAGGACAGGTGCAGGGAGCTCCCCCTCCCTGGCCAGGCAGTGCCATCCCTGCTCCACAGCCTCCTCATCTCCCTGCAGAAACCCAGATAAGGAGCCTTTGCCTTGCAGGGCTCTTGGCTTCCCCCTGCAAACTCCTTTCCAGCCCTCTCCCTGCCTTGATCCTGCATTAATCCTTGTCCTTCTCCATTTCCAGCTGGTGCAACCCCACATCCAGGTCTCCAGGCCCTGTCTGTGCACCTCCTCCCAGATGTGGGGCAGATTTCCACGAACATCTGCAAAGCTCCCTGCTTCAAAACTGTCTCTTGCTGGGGTAGGGAGGCTCTTCTCTCTCCTGCTTTTCCTCCTGGGTGTTTTCCCTCACGTTCCTCTCCCAGGTTCCCACTCAGCAGTCCCAGGCAGGCATGGATGTGTCCCAGATGTGCCCCAGATGTGTCCCAGATGTGTCACGAGCAGTGTGAATTAGCAGGGAGCCAGGCACAGAGGTCAAAGCTGCTACTGCTGCTGGTGGGGAAAGGCACCATTCCCAGAACTCGGTGGTGCTGATGCTCGTGGCACTTTGGAAAAGCCACTTTTGGGAGCTGCTGATCATGGAGTTAAACCTGAGCTGTGGTGCTGGGAGTGAACAGCCCTGAGCAATCAGGTAGGAGCTATGAAAACAAAATTACAGCGGTGAGGGGAAAAGATGGATCTCAAACTAGGGAGCAGCAGGAGCTCCCTTAGGAATTGTTTTAATGGAAGGGACTGAACAAACCTCTACGAGCTGCTGAGAACCAGACACAAATCACAGAATCATTGAGGCTGGAAGAGACCTTTAAGATCAAATCTGTGGCCCTGGCCCATCTCACCTCATTCCCTGCCCTGCAGCAGTGTTTGCCCCCATTTCTTCCATGGAAGGTTCCCATTAGCAATCCTGCACAGCCAGGTCCTGTGGGCAGGGGGGAAATCCATGGATTAAGCAGTATTCCTGGCTGGATAGGTGGGAGGGCCGAGTTATGCCTTTAGGAAAAGTGCTGGAGCTTTATTCTCCCCAGGCAAAGCCCACTGGAGCTGAACTGATCCAAACCTTCAGCAGCAGCACAGGAGGAGCCCACAGGAGTCCTGGGGATTAATGAGTTCATCAGCTACACATCAGGATCCCATCTCAGGACTTCTGTCCACATTCTAAACTCTGCTTTCAATTTCTTGACTCTTCTACATGAATCACCCGAGTACCAAGTCTGGTCTCAGATTTCACTGCAGATTTCCCTCTTCCCTTTGCCAGGCTCTCCTCAGGCTCTTCCAGCCCCTGGAAAGCCACCCTGGGGATGGCAGAGGGCAGGACCAACCCTCACCTCAGGGCTTCAGGCTTCATTCACAGCTGAAACGTGGGGCAGGAGCAGGGAGTGGGAGCCTTGACTGGTGCTGAGAAGTGAGGAGCTGGGTCAGGGTTTGTTCCTGCTGGACACCCACAGATCCCCAGTTTTAATCATGGTTATGTTGGTTTCTCCCCCTTTATCCTCACTTCTCCAGAGTCAGCCAGGGTTTCGCTCTGGGCTTTCAGGATTTCAGCCTTTCCCAGGGAATAAAGCTCCAGTCCAAGCACCACAAGTGTTTCAGTGCAGCTTTGCTACTTAAAAACCCACCCTCCCCTAAAAGCTCCAGAAAGAACAAGGCTGCTTAGGCAGCAGCAAGGCTGCCAGGGATGGAGGGGATCTCAAGTGCACTTTATTGAGCTAAAAATAAGTTTATGAAAGGAAAACAAAGTCCACATCCAACAAAGATGCGAGAGGATAATGGCAAAGAGATGAAGCCACAACAAACCGGGAGAAAATCTCTTTTCCCAGACTTTGTGCTGAAACCACAGAAGGGGTGAGGTTCTGCTGCTGAGAAAGAAGAGGTTTTTAGGAACCAAGTGTATTATAAATGATATCCTCAGGCCAGCCTCGAGTGCAGCAGAGCTCACATTAACAAGGCAGAATTAAAGAAAGGCTCCATCATATGAGCCTTACTCATGGTTCTGCTGGGTTCTTACCCAATTAAACCCCGAGCTCGGGGCTGCTCCTCTGGCCTGTTCTTAACCAAAGCTGTCCCGCTCTCCGTGCCCTGCGAGGCACAGCTAAAATTAGCCACGTTGGCTGGGCAAGAATTGCACAACCCAGCCTCAAATTAGCAGCTCCAGTGCATGATGCTTGACATTGTCCAAAAGTCCGCAGTTCCCACTGAAAAATAAAGCTGGTCTGGAGACTGGGACTTGGCAGGAGAAGGGAGAGCTCAAAATAGACCAGGGCTGCCTGCTCTGGGTACGGAGAGTGCTGGCTGTGGTTTAATTAGCTTGTGGTAACGAGAAGTAAATTTTGAATATGCTCTCCTCCAGATTTCCATCTTGCCAAGTGTTAAGATAACGCACTTTCAATGGCTGAACTTTTCCCAAACCCCAACACAGTTGGAAATTCCATGGCAGCAACAATCTTAAGGTTCAGTGCTCGACAGCCTTTCCATCCCCACCAGGGCAGGTTGGTCTCAGATTTAAAAACCATGGGAACAAACAACCTCGGTCCAAGGGCCAGGATTAATTTTCCATTGTGCTCAGCTACAGAGACCCTTAAAGCAGCCCCATTTCAGCCTCAAACTGCTTCCCAAAATCAATCTTGACAGGGAGACTGACCCAGACTGGTTGGATAGTTGAAAACTGTCCTGCAAAAAATACCTGAGAACAGCCAGGAAAGGTAAATTTAGATTTTATTTCAGTGAGGGCAGCACCCATTGCCTGGCAGTGCCTGCCCAGCCACCTTTGCTTCCGTCAGAAATAAGGGAGGACAAATCCCTTCCCAACTGTTTTTTGTTACAGCCCATCTTCACTTAAAATGGGAGAAAAAATTTAAATGTTTTCTTTCAAGCTGAGCAATCTGCACTTTTATTTTTCTCTGTCTAAGAGCATTGTTTTTAACCTCTGGATGTGGCTTAGAGGGAAAGCAGGGGAAGAAGGGCCCTTCTGCCTCAGAGCAGCAGAGTCTTTGGCTTAAGGAATCCAGGCAAAGCTGCTGAGAAGGTGATGCCAAACATCAAACCATGACTTTGAAATCATTCCCTTTCTCTGCTGCATTGCTGGTTTGGTTTCTCCGCTATCCAGCCCGAAAAAACACCTGGAAAATGTTCTCCAGGGAAGCATCCATGCCAGGGGAGGACCTGTGCTGTAGCCAGAGAAATCAATACAAAGAATAAACACCACTGGAAGCGTTTCTGAGAGCAGACAACAACTCCATTTCACTTCTCTGTCCCCGTCCTCTCTCTAGCTGTGATCTCTCACAAAAGATTGATGAGGGGCTTTCTGACAATAAAATAAATCCAGGGAGTCGGGCTGGTCCCTGTTCCTGGGTTCTGACTGTCCCTTAAGCCCTTGGTATTAATGGGGGGAAAGAAAGATCGGCCCTTTTCTTCTCCAGAGTGCTGGAAATGCAGAAAATTCGTACTTTTGACGCATCCCAAATTCAGCAGAACAGGGAAGAATTTGATTTTTGCTTTCAGGCAACGTTTGTTGTATCAGTATTTCCATTTATTTGTGCAAGTGGCAGCCTTGTCCTCCCTACTTCTGCTTTGTACTGGCAGTTCATAAAAAGCAGATAAGAGAAACTGCTTTTAGTGTCTGCAAACTAATTTTGTGAAATCAATTAACACGTTAATGAATTAGAGAGTGTTACCATTTTCACATTTCTTCTCCCTGATAATGCCAAACAGTGGAATTGGAGGGCAAAGATTTTCACGGTTTGTTATTGCTGGGAGCTTTGCTAATTATTTTTCCTGCATTTCTGTCCCAGGAAATGCCATCAAACCGTGGTGAGGAGGAAAAATACCACGCAGGGCTCATTCCCCATGCGAAAAACTCTTGAAAAAAGTCCAGGGAAAAGGCATCCCAGATGGAAACCAGCAAACCAAAGCCCTTCTGGGCCTTGTTACTGCCCACAATGTGGGAGCTGGGATGTTGCTGGAGAAAGCAGCTGAGGAGCAGGAGGGGAGGAAGGAGGATTGGTTTGGGAGGAGAGGAAAATATTTCGCAATACATCACTGCCATGTGAGTGAACCCTCCACTGAGTCAGGCAGAGGGGAAAAGGGAGAAGGGAGGCCTGAGGAATTCCTGACCCAAACCCAGCTCTTGCACCTGCTCAGTTTTCCAGTGACAAGGCTTCAAAATACCTGGTGAATCATCTTTCCTTTCACCTTCCACCTGACTCCACAGCCTCTCTCCAGGTATTTCCCTGTTTGGGGGGAGCAGGAAAGCAGAAACACAGAAAATTTTCACACAGAAAATTAATTCTTTGTGGTTCTTACAGACCTGGGGGCTTGAGGTTGCCGGGGGGAGGGAGGATTTGTCTTCCCATATTTGTGATTTTCAATAAATAAATAAAAACTCTTTCAGTGCTCAGAAAGGAGTTGTTTCCATCCAGATACCCCAATCAAACACATCCAGCGGAGCATCCACAAACGTCACCCAGCTGGAAGGAAGATGCAAAGAATCCAGAGGGATTTCACGGTGCAACATTATTGTCCTTCCAGTGGGCACACACATCACATCCATCACACAGGAAAGGATCACCCTCTCCACAGCTGTGAGGGAGACAATTCCAAGAGTCAGTGGCCAAGGCTGAAAGCCTTGACAGCAACACCAGCACAGCTCTGTCCAGCCCAGGGCTGAGCCTCAGAGCAGGCACAAGCACAGAGGTGTCTGAATTCCCTTCTCCATCCAGGCACTCCCCTTTTGCCCAGTGCCAGGCTCAGAGGGAGCCAGGAGCTCATATGGGAGAGGTGGGAGGTGGAGCAGAAAAATGTGTGGGGAGGGGAGAAGGGGCTGAGTGGAGTTCAGTGGTGTTTAATTGCTTCATCTCTGATTAGGACTCTCCTAATTTCAGTTACACTTCTTTGAAATGGTTTGGGAGCTGGGAATGGGGGAGATGAGACTTCCAAGAGCAGCTTCCTAGATGGTGCTGGCTCAGAAGAACTGCCACGGGGGAATGTGGATTGAAAAATCTGCGTGACATCAGAGCTTTCACCCAGAACAACAAGAAAAAACCGATACCCTCAGGTTATTGTCAGTGAGCAGGAACACACCTGATCTGAACTGCTTCCCAAAGCTCTGGAAATGGGACAGACTCACTCCGTGGCAAGGAACACCCCTGCATTTGTCTTGCAGGTCCCCCAGCTCTCTCTCCCCGGCTCCTCCCGGCGTGGGAATATTCCCTTTGGCTGGCCAGGAGCAGACGGGCAGCCCCAGCTTTGCTAGGACACCCCCCAAAACAAAATCTCATCATTTGAGTTCAAAATAAATATTTATAAAATATCCAAGAGAGGAAGACTCTGCTGGGAAGGGCCACAAATGACCACAAAAGCCCCAGGGGCACCAGGCACCGCTCACTGAAGAGATTAAAGGGTGCAGGGGATTCTCTGCGAGGAGGTTGCAGGGTCAGCTCTGAGGTTTTTTTCTTTGTTTCTCTGTTTTTGCCTTGCATCTGCATTTTTTGCCTTTATCTCTCAGAAGCTCCTGTGTTGGATGTCAGCTCTGTTCCCACACAAGGGCAGATCACAGGCCCAAAATTCACTGCCCACAGGAGAAATTTAAGCTGCCATCCAAAGTCCTGCAAACACGACAAAGACTTGGGTCTCACCTTTGGAGAGGTTTAATTTCCCTTTCCAACCCCAAACCAACAACGTGGCTTGGCAGCTTTCACTGCAGACATTTCAAATCTTGCTTTTTAGCAGGTGAAATCCGCCTTCAGAGGGGGAAGGCTCCATCTCCACAGCCCAGATTCCACAGGCTCCTGTTCCAGAGTTCCCTCCCAGCTGCAGTCGAACACCACATGTGCTGTCCAGGCTCTTGGTCCTAACCCAGCGCTGCTCCAGGGCCGCTCCATCCCGGCTTTTGTTATCTCACAGTCCCTCAGGGCTCATTAAGGTCTGAATTAGACTGTCCATGGCCCTAATTAGTCTTTCAGCTCTCTGGGAAGCAGCCAGGGCTTTTTGAACCAGCGCTTCTTACCCGTGGCATCCACTCCCTGCTGGGATCTGGAGCGTGCAGTCTGCAAGGGCCTTGAAACTGAGCGAGACAGGCATCTCCCCCTGCTGCTCTTAATTGTTGTTAATTGCAATGGCCAGCGCTGGGAAGTGCCCAGCGAGGGAGCACTGCAGGACACGATGGAGATGTGTGTGGGAAGCTGTTTTCCCAAAGAGCAGAGGGAGGGTTTAGCTACAACCACCGAGTGCGGGGATTCCTGAGGGACGGGAAAGCTCCACACAAGGGTAGGGCCGTGGAGACGTCTCGGATCTGGAACAGTAAGATCAGGAACCTCCCGTGCTGAGATCTCTCAGGCACAGGGTGGGATTTTTGGGGTGTCTGCGCAGGGCCAGGAGCTGGACTGGATAACCCTGATGGATCCTTCCAACTCAGCACATTCTGTGATTCTATGACTTCAGCAAAGCACAGAACATCTCTGCCCCTCGACAGGAAAATGAGGGCAGCACCTGCACTGTGATGCAGTTTGGGATCCCAAACAGCTGATCCTGGGAGCGTAAGGAACCTGCTCTTCAGAGGCTGTGGGATAGCTGGGGCCAGAGAAATCCTCCAAACGAGGTGCCTCCACGCTCTCAGTGCCCTCTGACCGCCTGAGGACGTGCTGGTTTCCTCAAAGACGTGTGGCAGTGCAGGGGACTGGAGCACAGGCTGGCAGTGTCACCACATCTGCACACAGCAGCAGCAGCCGGGCTGGCTCCCTGCTCCCTGCAGGACAAATCTGAGCGGAGCCACCTCGGCAGCAGCACAATTCCCCTGGGAACACCAGGAGTGACCTGGAAGCTCAGCTGGGGGGTCCCCAGCCCTCAGCAACCCCAAGCAAACAAACAGCTCTGCTACTTAAAAGCTTTACGAGCTTGTTCTTAGGGAAATCTTCCCATCCCATTTTGGAGTGACAAAATCAGGAAGTGATCCCATTCCACACAGAAAACCAGCTGTGTGCTCCTACTGCTGCAGTGAAAACCTGGGCCTCGCTGAGCACGGGGCCTGCCCTGCCAGACAGCTCAGAAACCAGGCAAATGTTCCACGTTTCCACCATAAAATTGGGAAAAGCCCTGCTGCAAATACTTTTTCAGGGGAATAAGGCTGGTCCAAACTGCCTTTTTTTTTTTTTTTTTTCTTCTTCTTGACACAGCTTTGTCACACCAGAAACATTAAACTGTCAGAAGTGTGGTGCAACTTTGGCACTGCTCACCCACCCAAGAGGCTGTTCAGAAGCTGGTGGGATCATAAAGGTCACCAAGAAGCCTCAGTGGCGTTTGTTCAATACCAGAAATGAGTATGAACAGAGACCTGCAAGTGCAGCCCCACTGTACAGCAGCATCGAGAAATGCCAGGAAATTATCCCGGACCAGCACGTGGCTTCTCTTGGCTCTGTCACCAGGGTGAAGAAAGCCAAACAACCAGAGGTGCAGACCTTGTCCTGTCAGTGCTGATACTCCTGCTGGCAGGTGCATTGACAGGGTCTCTGCACATCTGTCTTCAAGAGAAAATATCTACTTTTATTTTTGAAAATAGCCTTGGAGTCAAAGCTTTGTGCCCTGCAGAGGACACAGCTAAAGAGCCCTGGATTCTCCATGCAGAAGAGGAGATCCCTTTGCTATGGATCTTGTGGATCTGTCCCCTTTGCCTGGCGATCCCTCTTGCTTTTTCACTCACAGCTGCAGGTGGAGGCCCTGCTCAGTAATGCGAATTATCTGTGTCTGTTAACCTCCACCTTCGGCTCCTGAGCTCCATGTCTCTTGCAGGAGCTCTCCAAGCCAGGCAGGGATTTTCAGTGCAGTGCTTGCAGGATTTCAGGAGGTCGGGCCCCATCTGCATGCCCGGGTGTGAGGCATTAGCAGGGGCAGGGCAGATTTTGGAAGCAGCTCCCAGCGCAGGCAGCCAGGCCTGGCATTATGCAAACAGCTCTGATTATCACCAAGCCAAGGCCTTCTGCAATCAGGCCAGCTTATGGCTTTAGGCTTCCCACTTGAAATGAAGTTAAAAATAGTTGGAGAGTGTTTTACTGAAAGCTTGGGCAGCGGTGACCTTTTGTGTCTGTGAAGCCTCTCCCGTAACGCGCCCCTTAACATTTAGAGGAGGCGCTGGGCTCCAGCGAGCTGCCCCTCTGCTCTCTCCGCTCCGACTCTTTTAGCTTGTGGTGTTTTCCTCAGGACCAGCCCTGCTGGGGAGCACCAAGGAGTTCAGACAGCTTTGGAGATCTCAACCCATGCAGCCAGCAGGGAAATCCTCCTCCGGCACTGGCAGCACGCGCAGGTCTGGGCACGGCACCCGTGCTGCTCTCCACGCCTCACGCTGAGTTTGGCTCCCACTTTCTTCTTAGACACTTGACTTTGCACCCTCTGCAATGCAGGGTTCCTGTGCATCCTTGTAGCTCCCTGAGGGACGAGCTGAGGCTCACACTGTGTCTGGAGAACCCACGCTCAGTACTCACCCAACACCCACCCCTCAACCTCCCCACTGGGAGCTTCCAGGCCTTTAAGGGTTGGGCTGCCATGCAGAGAACAATCCTTTATGCAGGCTGGGAATATTTCAGGTTTGGCCAAAGGCTGCTGCTCTTCCCAAGGAGCATTGCAGCACATCAGATTTCACAAGCAAACCCCAAACTTCTGGTGGCAGCACCAAAGCCGGGTGAGTTATCCCATGGAGAAAGGCAGGAAAAGCCTCACGCTTTGCAGGGAGCCACTGAGGAGTCTGATGGAGAACATGGACATGGACAGGAAGAAATTGAATCAAAATCTATCAATCTGCTATTTGCACTGAGCACAGGAAGTGAAATTCAAAATCCAAAGGCACAGCACGGGCACTGCAGACAGTGGCAGATGCCTTCATTTTGTCACTTTAAAACGTGTCCATAGGCAGAATTTCCTCAAAGAACACAAATAAGAGAAGCATTTATGAAAGCAAAAAAATTCAAGTCATCTTCAATACATCCACCTACAGTTCCCCACCAGTCTGGATCTTCTCCATGCAGTAGGGAGAAGAGGAGGCTAAGACACGTGGAGGCTTCACGTCCCAACCCATGGCTAAAGTTGGTCCTGCTTTGAGCAGCAGGATGTACAAGGAGAGCTTCAGAGGCCCCTTCCAACCTGGCAGCACTCAGTTACCTGGAGAGGCCCTTTGAAACTCCATCTCTTGCTGTTTCCAGATGCTGTGCTTGCCCTGTGTTCTTCTGATTTTCCTGCTCTGCCCTAAGGGTCACAGCAGGAATTCTGGAATGCTGTCTCCACGCAGTTCCTCTGCTTCTCCTGCCCTCTGTGGGAGGAGGTGTTCCCAGCATCAGAGGGAGATGGAAGGGCTGCATCCCTGTCCTCTGGAAAAATTGTAACCCAGTGCCTGGAAAATGAGGGATGCAGCCCCAGAGCCAGGCTCTGACAGAGCAGCTGAACCCCCCTGTTCCACCCAGCCCCAGCAGCACCCCCAGGGTCCCCAGGTGCTCGGGGCAGGTCTCAGCTCTGGGGCTGGGGTACAAATGGAGACTTGAGGGGAGGATCCCCCCGAGCAGTGCAGAGCAGAGCTGGGATGGAGACCTCCCACCCTGAGCCCACACAGCATCCTGAGCTGCAGGAGCTGTGAGTCAGAGGAAATGGGAATGGCTGGGAGAAGGATTAGGAGTGGCTGCAAATGAACTAAATTTGCTGAAGACTGTTGAGCTTTCCTGAGCCATCTTATTTGGGATCAAGTGTGCTGCAGAGCAGTTCACGCAGTTTTTATTGCCGGTCAAAGCCAAACAATTCTGTGTTATTAAATTATCTTAAAAAATCCCCATATCCTGCCCTTGAATGTGATTCTGACAACAGCAGTGGTGGAAATTTATCAGCCATTTAAGATAATTCCTTTGAAAGGAACAAGAGTCATTTCAGTTTCTGAAACAAGCACAGGAATAATTTTCTGTGGAAGAAAACAGACACTGATTATTTACTGTCATTGATGCAGAAAAATTTCCTCAATTACTCCTGACGCATGCCAGGCATCAGAGAGCCCAGGATGGATCTCAAGAGCAGCTCTAGCAGAACTTCTCTGAGGAAAGATCTTCAATTTTTTCTACTCCTAAGTACTGAGAAAATATAAAACCAGGCAATGTATCCACTAGAGAAAATAAGCAGCACATAATGCAAGGAAAACACACTCGATGGTGAAAGCAGGAGATGCTGAATTAATTTTGTGATGTACCAGCGCTGTTTTCCAGGAATCAGGGACAACTCCAGAGATGCCCATTATTAGGACAAAGGTTAATGCATTGCAAAGAATTTGCTCACTTTTCCTTCAGCACAATGAACAGTGACAGACGTGGCTGAAAGGATTTGTGGCCACTGATGCCCTGAACCGTGGAAGTGCTTCCCAAAAGTGTCTGGCACTGCTGGAAGAGGAGCAATGTGTGATCCCACGGGCCCCCTGAGCACGGGAACTGCAGGGACCTGCCCCCTGCCAGGGCTGGGATTACCCAGGACATCCTCAGCCTCTGGTCTGGGGACAACCAGGTGGCACCTGACAGCCACCTCTGGGACCCTCTGTTGGGAAAAACCCTCCCAGGAGGTTCCCCAGCCCCCTGGGATGACTCCGTTGCAATGAGGTGACAGAAAGGGAGAAGGGAGGAGCTCCAATCCTCCCCAGTCATCCAAAAAAGCTCCCAAACCTTGAAAGGAGAACGGTGCCACACCGTTTCTGCCAAAGTGGACAAACAACACAGGGATTGCAAGAGGAGTCACACACAAGGAAGCAGCAGGTGATGAGATTTTGATCACTTGTGTAAATGCTGAAAAGCCCACATGGCAAAGGAGGAAAACTGATCGGGGGTTCAGTTTGGTTGATTCTCCATCACCTGCCATCACTGGAGTCAAGCACTTCCACGGGGAGGAAATGGAAAAAAAAGAACAGGGAAAAAAAAGAAGAGGAAATAAAAAGGGGGAGGGAAAGGGGGAGAAAAAAAGGGTTCTGAATTAGACTGGAATACTGAGCCTTGCCTGCAGACAATTTCTGAAGGAAGCTGAAGTAACTTCTGGAAAACAGAACTGCCCAGAGGTGCCTGAACAGCCACCACCCACCTGGCAGGATTCACCCCAGCAAGCTGGACCTGGGGACAACTCCATCTGAGGGCCAAAGCACGAAGTTTTATAAAACCAGATGGCTGTGCCTGCAAAGATCAGCCCCTGGTGGGTCCCTTCCCATGCAGCACCCCCAGCCTGGCAGCAGAGGTGGCCTCAGGTCCAAGGTGCCACCCTCTCTGGGCCTGTGTTTTTGTAGGGACAAGGTTGGAGAGCCAGGGTTTGGGCCAGCCCTTCACTCACTGCCCTGTTAGTGAAGGGCTCTGTGGGTTTTTTAAGCCTTTATCAGTGTTTTGGAGAGGAGCAAGCAGTGAAACAGCTGGGCTGGGAAAGCTCTGGGTGGACAATACTGCATTAAAACCCAAAACCCTCAGGCTCTGCCACGCACCACCAAACTCCACTTTCTATTCAAATGAGCACTATTAACCATTTCCTTCATCCTTGGTTGCCTTCCAGAACAGCTGATTATCCAAATCAGCCCTGGAAACAATGAACCTCCTGCAGCAAATGTAAATGTAGGGCTCAGAAGCAGGGAGAGGGGAAAAAAGAAAAACCAAATCTCTTTACAAACATCCTCTGAAAAGTTCTGAGGTCAGGTTGCCCTACAATTCCTGAAGGGCACAGCCCAAAAAAGAAATACATACCTGTGCTCCTAACAACCCCTTCTTTCCACCTAAACATTTGTGTTCTATCCACATCCACTCTCAGTTTACAAAGGTTTACTCAGCTTATTCCAACTCCTGCCTTTCCACAGGCAGATGTTGCCTGTTGCCTTAGGAATTCTTGAGTTCTCTGCACACTCTATTTCCCAGAACAGGCCATGAGGACTGTGTGAACCTCACTCACAGGCTGGTAAACAGATTAATTTTTCTTCCTTTTATTTCCAAAGGCGACTGATAAACACCCAGTTTGCTGGAAGAATTCCTTAATTCTGATCTGAAAACCTTCAGCCATTGCTGGCTGAAAGCAACCCTTGGAATTTTGACTGCCATTGGTCATTTTGCAGGATAAAAAAGCTCTGCTCCCTGCTGCCCCTCCTTGAAATTCTGTGCTGAGCTGAGCAAGCAGAGAGCAACCACCATGCTGCAAGGTGATTTCTGATTTACAGGATTTTAATTATGAGCAGAAACTGGTGGATTTAAGATGGTAATGCTGCATTCTTCTAGGAAAGATTAGAGCCTCACCTGGGTGAGGCAATCTCCTCTTTAATTAATAATTTTCTTGGGTCACATGCTGCTTATGTGTGTTTGTAAATGGTCCACTCTGCACTTTATTTAGAGCAACAGATTGAATTTTCTTTTACCATTGTCCACATTTATTTTTTTTAATATCTCCCTCTTATGTGGATTAGCTTAAAATAGAACTCAGAATCATGGCAAGTGTTTTCATTTTCATCACGGCCTCACCTTCCCTCTCCACTTTCTCAGCAGAGCAGGGACAAAGCTGTCCTGAGAGCTGTGTGAGAGGCTGGGTTGTTTTGCTCCGAGAGGGGATGACGGTCACTCCACTTGGCATTAGCAGAGATGGCTTTGCACATCTCACTGCTCTCCCTTTCCAAGAGGGGTAGCCATGGTTACAGCTGCATGGTAATGGTCATTTCAGGTTATCCCTGCAATTCCCTCCCTCAAACCACCACAGCTTTCCCATTCCAGCAGCACCTCCCTTGGCTTTGCTGTTTAATGGTAGTCAGGGCAAAGGAAATAAAGGATTTGGGGTTTTGTCTCCTCGCCCTGGGCTCTGATCCACCCCTGACAAGCAGCACTGTGTTCTGTGCCCTGCATTTCTCATCACCCACTGTTCCTTTCCAGAAAGCTTGGAAAACAAAGATGGGCCAGGCTCTGGGTTTGGCCCTGGGTTGTGCAGAAGCAGCAGCCAGGTTCAGTTCTCCTGCAGAGCTCCCTGTGGGCATCCTGACGTGTCTGCACTGAGCAGAGGGCACAGCTCCTTATCAGCCCTTCCCTCTGCACATCTTGACTTCAGAATCCCTCTGGAAAACAGGCCTGGCCAGTGAGTCACAGCCACTAATTCTCCTCCTCAGCCTCTAAACACACCCGTTAATCCGAGACCTGTTAGTTCTGCTCTCAACTCACCTCACCCCATCTTTACCAAAGGAGATTTCTTGGAAAAATTCTCCACCACGTCACCGTGGTTCGTTCTGCAATTTCCAGCACATAAACACAATAAAAATAGATGGTTCAGACCAGTTCATCCTGCAGAGTTCTACACTCTAATATTTGTCAACATTTCCATGTCTTTTTCTAGCAGGGATTCAAGAAACTTCCTTGAGCACAGAAAACAACCTAAAGCCCAAAGTGAGCAGCCAGGCAGCTCATGAAGCTAAACCCACTGTTTTGCACAGGTTTTTTTTCACACAGACGCAGCTGAGACATTTCTAAAGAGTCTTTGCATAAATCTGATTTGGTCTACTGGAGGAAACTACAAAAAAAAAAAAAAAA
>VZTJ01000389.1:379112-535962 GCA_013397795.1 Orthonyx spaldingii
AAAAAAAAAGAGGAAGGAAAGATAAACAGGAGGACAGCAAGTGCAGTGTAGAAGAAGAGCTCAGGACACACCCTCCAGTGGGATCTTGAGCAAACTGCCCCAGCAGTCACAGAGGTGACCACGAGTCTCAAATCTTTTAAATTGTGTAGAAAAACGTGTCAGAGCCCAGACAAAACCACTGCAAGTTAATAAAACACCCAGTAAAGAACGAGTGCAGGTGCCTTCCACCCCTGTGCAGCCACGGGGCTCCGCAGACAGAGCCTTGGTCCCTCCAGGAGCTGCACAAGGATTTGCACGTGCACAGCTCCCTCAGGTGCCTCAGTTCTTTATCTGAGAACCACAAGTGGGAGGGATGTGGTGCTCAGCAAAACCACCAGAACCACGAGGCTGCTCACAGCCGGTGCAGAACAACCAGCCAAAGGCTGTGGAAGCCGTTCCTGCAGGAATTGCGCCGTTCCCGCAGCAGCCTGGCCTGTGGCAGTGCAGAGGTAACCACCAGCCCTGGGGTTATTTGGGTTCCCAGCGTGGATCTGTGTCCCCTCTGATGCCTCAGGATTGTTAGCTTCTGTATTTTTCATGTAACTCTGGAGCTGCTGTTCTCGCATCTCAGACAAAACAATTTCTCTCCAGGCCTGGAACTCAAGAACACCTCACTGTCTTAGGCCCCAAAACATGTAAACAGCAGAGAAATTGGGGGGGCAAGCTTGAGATAGATGACTTCATTACCTGAGGTTATAATTGGAGGTCCAATTATAATTAAAAAATATAAATTAAACCCTGATATGCAAAAGGACCAAAAATTACAAAGCACGAAAAACCCGTGACCCGTGGTCCATTTTGGGTGCAGCCCTGGGTGGGCTCTGACTGCCCGAATGCACTGAGAAGGCCTTGGAATAAATATCTGCTTTTTATTCTCTTCATTTCTTTATCCTCTTAGTTTCTTTATTCTCTTAATCTCTTAATGTCTGGCCTCTGTTCCAGGCAAGCCCGGGTAAAGGCACCACCTGCACTGCTCACACCCATCCCCAATCCATCCCCCCAAGGGGCAGCCTGGGGCTCTTCTGGAGGCGAGGCTTGGAAGGAGAACGCTCAGGTCCCCCAGGATGGCTGTGGTTCCTCTCATGGGCTCCAATCCAATGTCCTCTGGCCCCCAAATCTCCTGCACAGTGTCTGTGTCCCACCCCTTCCCCAGGGAGCAGATCCCAGCTCTTCCTGCTGCTGGGGCAGCTCCTGCAGCACCAGCCCGGCCTGGCTCCTTCTCCAAATGCTCCCTCAGCTGCGGAATTCAAGCTAAAATTGTCAAACACTTTGTTTTTCACAGCTCAAAGGAGATTTTCCTTTCTGAAGCAGTGTGGAACTGCACCCTAAGTGCTCATTTTTTGTTGGCTTTTGAATCAAACACCGCAGCCTGCAATGTTCAGCATCTAAACTGAGGAAGGGAGAGCGAGGATTCAGAGAACCCCTGTGGAGACACACAGCCCCTGACATTTCCAGGCGGTGGGAATGGATCTGGAATTCCACGTGGAGCCCTGAATGAGAGAAGGAAACCTCCTGAGCTGCAATGTCTCTATTTCAAGTGGAGTTTATTCCCGAAGAGTGGAGAGCAAAGTCTGGCTGTGAATGGAGGGGGCAGCTGCATGGAGATCCAGCTGTGGGGCTCTTCAGGAGCCACAGAGGGCCTGATCTGGAATTTAAATGGATGTTTGTGCCTGTCAGTGTGATCCATGCTGAAAGAGGAGGAGTGGGAGCAAATCTTCTAAGCAAAACTGTAGAGTTGAGCCCAGATAAAATATAGAGGGTCAGGAGGTGTTTGCAGGGATGCAAAAAATGGATTCCAGAGGCTGGAATGCGTCTGCTAAAATGATTTTTTTTTTTTCTGATAGGGAACTTCCCTTCAACAAAATGCTGTCTGAGATTTTTGGGGTCTTTTTACTTTCAAACAGGACTCATTTCACGCAGATATGGATGTCTAAAAAAAAGATTTTCCATCTAAGCTGGACATCTAAGCTTGCTCTCCAATGGCAAAGCAAAGTTCTAAGTTGAGAGGCAGTTTCCAACCACCCCCTCTAAATGTCACTTGAGCTCTTTGTATTCTCTGTTTTTAAAATTAGAACTGGGAATGTAGTACATCAAATATCTGCCCCAGCAGCTCAGAACGGTGCTGAGGTCAATTAATATTTGTACACTTCCTTTTTAAGTTCATTTCTGCCCAGTGCTGGAGAGGACGAGCAGATGAGCAGAAATTAGAGGGCATTTGAAGCTAAGTCTGAGCTCAGAATTTTGTGTATTTGCACTCAGTCAGAGAATAGAAATAGCAGTGGGTGACCTAAGCCTCCCCTCAAGATTAGCCACTGCAGCAGAAAGTCTAAATATGGAACTGAGCACGGAAAGATGGAGAATTACTCATAAAACTTATCTGATGAATACCTGGTACCTCCCAGGAAAGAATGGGGGTGTTGCAGAAAACTGGAAGCTGTTTAGAAGCTGCTCAGGAAACTTTTGTGAGCAGAAATAGAGAGGCAAAGTCACCGAGCGAATTATTCATTTGACTGAGACTGCATTGTCTGAATCCCTGCAAAACTGGAGCCAGGGTTTAAGGAAATGTTAATTGTGGCCAATTTTGTAGCTTCGCTTTGCAGTTTGCTAAGAAATTAAATGTCACCATGTCCCCGAATGTGCTTTCTGAGAAATGAAGCTCTCTTGAAGCCTTTTAAATTCCTAATCTTACCCAGCTTAAATGTTGTTCCTTCAAGTGAAGGAATCATTTAATGAAATGCAGTGTATTTCTGCGTGGCACATCACAAACATCCATTTCACCAGTTTTATCACATCAATTTTCTGTTCCCCTCTGCTTTGGAATGCAGTGACCATGGACTGGTGGAGCTGAGATCCTTGGGGCAGCAGGGAGGGTGCACAGCGAGCTCGTTGTCCTGGATTGCAGGAGAGCAGACTTTGGCTGGGACAGTCCCATGGGATAAAGCCCTGGGGGGAAGGGGGGCCTGGCTGATATTCAGGGATCAGCTTCTCCACGCTCAGGAGTGACACATCCCAGGAGAGGTCAGGCTGTGCTCCAGGCAAAGGCAGGGACTGGGGAAAGGAGGGAGAAGCTCAGGCTGGAACATCCAGGGAACCTGGAGGTCACAAATCCATGGGATGGGATGGGATGGGATGGGATGGGATGGGATGGGATGGGATGGGATGGGATGGGATGGGATGGGATGGGATGGGATGGGATGCATCCATGGCTCCTGAGGGAACTGTGGATGGAGTGGCCAAGCCACTCCCCATCATCTCCAAGAAGCTGTGGCAATCCAGTGAAGTCCCCACTGCCTGGAAAAGGGGAAACATAACCCCATTTTAGAGAGGGGAGAAAAGGGAGAGCTGGGAACTCTCTGTGCCTGGCAAGAGCACGGAGCAGATCCTCCTGGAAACTCTGCCAGGATCAGGGGCACCTTCCACCAGACTGAGCTGCTCAAAGTCCCACCCAACCTGCTCTGGAACACTCCCAGGGATGGGGCAAATATGTGTATTCCGCAGTAAAATCCCTGTTACATTCCAAACACTCATTTTAAACTGCCCACCTGGTTACTGGGGTATTTCTGTGTCATTCATTCAGTGTCACATGGCTCATGATCAAGCCTGATTTGGTTAATCGTGTAAAAAAATAATATACAAAAAAATAAATAAACATTTTACCTATTTATCTCATTTTTTACATGTTTGTTTAAGTGGGAAAAACGAACCAAAGCAGAGTGCTGGGGACCTGCCTCCAGCAACTCATTTTTACACTGCAATTTTTCCTCCCCCTCTGCCCTCTGCTCCTCAGGAGGGATCATTTCCCTGCAGTGCCGGGGGGACAGGCCAGCAATGCCATGTTTCTCACTCCGAGAGAGCAATTCTTCCAGCCCGATGTGCTCCTCTCGGGCAGGGCCTGCTTTGCAGGTGGCACCAGATGGTTTGAGGACCCACACGGCACAGGAAGGTTCTGGGATTTATTCACCAGCTGCTCGACTCCGCTCCAGGTGCTCAGCAAACCTCAGCTTCCCCGCAGCATTTGCAGGGCAATTCGAGGTGTTCTGCCCCTGGGCTGGGGAAGCTGAGGCACAGAAGGTTTCAGTCGTGTGGGGTCTCACAGCTGGGTGTGGATAACCTGCTCTGCACGCACCCTGTCCTGCTGGCTGGGTCGCTTCGGGGGCTTCATGATGGATTAGCAGTTACCAGCAGCAGTTAGGAGAAAGCAGAGAAGGTGCTGAGGAGTAAAAGATGAGCTCAAAGCAGTTTGCTAATGAAGTGTGTCCTCCCCAGCAGAGAATTCTGCGTCAGGTACAGGGAAGTGATCGATCCCTGGCACCGCGACAGCCCCAGCTCCTGCACACAGGCACAGGGACCATCCTGGCCAGCGAGTGCAGGGAATCACTTGGGATGAAAACCACTCTGGCTGGAGAGCTGAGTGTGAGTAATTAGCCCTGAGAATTACTCACTGTTGCTATCTCACTCCCAGTTCCCACATTATTGTCGCCATCGTCTGGCTGGAAATGCTGGGTGCTCTTCAAACTGGAGAAAATCGTTCATAAATGTCATGGAAAAATTACAAAGCTGCATCGAGGCGCCTGCTGCTGTCTGAGCGCGTTACCCGTGGAAATTTGACCGTGTTGATCAAACTAACCCTCAGGATTTCCACTCCCTGCCCCTCAGCTCTGTCGGTGCCTCTGGCCGAGGGAGGAGATGCTGCTGGCGAGGGTGGTGCTGCCAGGGCAGGGTGGGCACGGGCAGCAGGACATCAAGGAGCAGTCCTGCATCAGGGAGAGGGCAGTGATCACCTTTCTGTCCCTATTTAAGAGCTCGGGAAACTCTTTTATAGCTGAGCTCTCTCCCCACCTCCCTGCCCAGTTATCCCGGCCGTGCCAGCAGCCAGATTTCTTGTTTGTTCACAAAAAGGAGGGAGAGAATATTTAACAAACAGGTGACATTTGCCCTCCCCACCCTGCCCTGCTCCTGCTTCCCCGTGGGTTCTCCATGGTTCATCTGGAAAGTATTCCATGCATTTTTTGGGCGGGTCTCCGCCCCGGCCCCGTTTCCTTCCGAGCCCGGCCGGAGCCACGCTGGCAGCCCTGGAAGGAAACTGGCAGCATCACAATGAAGCTTTATCAGCCCCGGACAGGGAAATATTTCCCTTCAAACGTGACCTGAAGTCAGTTCCCACACCAGGCTGCTCAGAGCCTCCCTCTCCAAGTCAATCCTGAGGTGTTTCGGGTCTGTCAGCCACCCAAAAAGGGCATTTTCCCCAACAAGCCAAAGCTGAGTGTAAGGCCTAACAAAACATCCCTGCCCGGGGACTTATCCAGCCAAGAAGGAACAGGGGAAATGTTGGGTGGTGAAACAAAGGTGAGCCAGATCTTCAATTCATCCCTGGACCTTAAATTCATCCCTAGATCTTAAATTCATCCCTAGATATTCAATTCATCCGTAGATCTTAAATTCATCCCTGGATCTTAAATTCATCCCTAGATCTTTAATTCATCCCTGGATCTTCAACTCATCCCTAGATCTTAAATTTATCCTTAGATCCTCAGTTCACCCCTGGATCTTAAATTCATCCCTAGGTCTTCAATTCATCCTTAGATCTTAAATTCACCCCTAAATCCTAAATCCGTGCCCAGATCCTGTGCACAGGGGTGGGCAGTGCTTTGCTGGCAGCTCTTGGCAGCACCACATCCGCACATGGGATGCCAGGTCCATCGCACATCCCTGCCAGGAAAAGGAGCACCAGGGCTGGAGAAGGCCCACACCAGGCTCCTGTTTCTATCCTCACCCTCCTCTCTCACAACTGCAGCCCAATCTCAGCACAAATGCAGTTTTCCTCTCTAAAAGCAGCACAGATATGGCAATTTATTCCCAGATCGTTCTTCAGGTCATTTTCTCCCCTGTTAAATGAAACCCGTGGTCCTCGAGCACCCAATTCACTCAGCCCAGGCTGGCCCTGGTGCTGCTGGCCCTGCTGGGCAGGGATGCTGTGTTCACAGAGGCACAGGGATGGGAATTGCCACACAAGTGGGAACAGTTCTCATCATTTTAATAACCTGGCACGACCAGCAGCACAGGTAGAGATATTCCTAAACTATGATTTTATCATGATGCCATCAGTATCAGAGCTGTGTTTTACCTGAGGCTCGACAGCAGAGAAAGGAAGATATTGTGTTTCCTTGACTACCTTTCATCTGCCTTAAAAAATATGATTTTCCTTTATTAGCTGGTTTCTTTGGTTGTTGCAAGTGAAATAACACATCCTGAGCCTTGTTAAGAACTTGTATGCTGGTGGCCTTCCACCTTCTCTCTCTTCTCTCCACAAATCTCCTGGTCTCCTCCTCCTCCCCCCGCTCCTCTCCCCACAGCTCCCTCCGCATTTCGACCCAGGAAAAAATTTTTTTTTTTGTTTACAAAAAGGAGGGAGAAAATATTTAAGAAACAGGTGATGTGCAGGGACAGGTTCTGGCTAATTGCCAAATTTCTATAAAAGCAATGACTTTATTTCAGCTGGAGCTGGGCTGGCCCTGAGAAGAGGTTGAACCCCCCAGGCCTGAGATCCCTCCCAGCCTAAATTGCTGCTCATTGATCATCCAACCCCAAAAAACCCCTCTGTCTGCACCCTGCCCATCTCCACCCACGGCTTACCTGTGCCTGAGCATCCCAGGGAGCTTGGCTGGAAAACCTCCCATCACTTTAAAAGTTCTGGGAACAATTTTTTTATGATTTTGACATTTCAGGGCTCTCACAGATGCCCGTGCCAGCGGGGAAGTTCATCACTGTGGGCTCTGTCCTATTCCCCATTGCCTTCCACCTCCCCGGAGTGAAGGGTTAGTTTGTACTCAGACCTTAACCCATCTGACAAGCCCTGCTTGGCTCCTGAAATCTGGTTGCTTTTGACATGAAAATCATCAACAGCTTAAAAGCAAAGCTGTGGAAGGACTTGCCTCGAGGAGCAAAGTGTCCTCTGCCACCCCTGGGAACAGGGAAAGCATGGAAGAAGCAACGAGCTCTGTCTTGTTGACACATACTGAGCTCATTCAACGATCATTTTGTCCAGGTTAGAATTTAAAGATATCATCTACTTTTTAAATTTTTTTTTCTGCTCTTTTAGATGCAATGGTTTTAAGTAAACACTGTTATTGCCCTTAAATGATCATTATCTGGCATAAAGCAAAGCTCCAGAAGGGTGCAGGGAGCATTTAGGGAGTGAAAACTGGGAAATGAATCCATCCTGAGCTGCTGGTCAGGCACTGATCGGCCTCTGGCCCAGCCCAGACACAGCCAGGACAGCAGGTAAATTGTCACAAGGGAAAGAATCCTCATTGCTGTCCTTCAGCCCTCAGGAAGGCAATCTGCAGGTTCACTGAAAATTACTTTTCAGACAGTCAGGTCCCTCAGTATCAAAATTCTTGATGTTTTGTCCACTTGGAGCGGGAGAAGCAGACACTGGGGTTTGTCTGTGCTCTGTTAATCCCAGGCACGCTTCTCCTCTCCTGGCAATCTCGGGAAAATCAATTTCTGTCTAGAAAGATCATTCCTGCAGCTGCTCGCAGCTCCTGCCGTATTTCAGGTGACTCAGAAGGGACTGTCCACGTTTTCCACTGGCTCTTCCAGCCCTGTGCACCTCGTGGCCCCTGCTCAAACAGGAATGTTCCAGTCCGTTGCTCTAAATAACTCCTCGATCCCTCATCTGTGTGGCTCCAGGGACTCCCACACCCTCTTTATTTCAGGAGGTAACTAAAAAAAGGTGCTGGTTTTTACACAATGTCTCCAGACTGACCAGGACCACTCCGGTGATTCCTGCCATAACGAGATATTTAAAGATAGGATTATTTATAAACAACATGCAAACGGAGACATTTCTTAAATATTTATTCTACAATAGTCACAGATGAGTTTGCCATCATTCCCCTTCCAATGAGTGCCTAGATAAGAACGTGCTGCTGTTCCTGCTGGATGGAACAGCCTCCTTAGGATGCGGAATCCCACTTTTGGCCTTGGATGCCTGGCTGGGAAGGACGACTTTTCCCAAAGGGATGAAAGCCTTCCACCCTGGTGCCTTGGGTGCAGTTGAGAGGGGGACCCAGGGAGCCCAAGGCCAGCCAGAGCCATCAGTCCTGGCAGCTTTTGTCTGGGGGAAATCCATGGATATTTGCAGCTGCGGGAGGTGGAATCCCACTTTCCACACCAGGCCAGGAAGGATGGCTCTTTCCCACAGGAAGGAAAATCTTCCATCCCAGTGTCTTGGGGACAGCTGAGAGGTGTCTCCCAGGAGGCCATGGCCACCCAGGGCCACCAGCCCTGGCAGCTTTTGTCTGGGATCAATCCTTGGATGTTCACAATTTTAGGAGATGGACTCCCTCTTTCAGCCCTGATGCCTGGCTGTGAGGGACGGCCCCATTCCACAGGAAGGAAAACCTGTCGTGTCTTTGGAGACCTCATGTTCTCCCTTACCCTGCAAGGATCCACCTAGAGGGCAGGAAAATTGTAAGGATGATAAAACTGGGAGTTTGTTCACATGAGTGTTACACTTTAAATTTCAGATAAGGTCCTTGAGCCGGTTCTGTGGAGGTTTTGGTGCCCTGCTACAGAGCACAGACAATGACACAGATGTTTCCTCCAGAAGGAACAGCGATTCCACTCTGAGGAGCACCAGGGGCACAGAATCCAGCTGGGGTGTGGGGATGCAGCCGGAGCAGGGACACTCCCTCACTGGGGGTCACATCTGGGGAAGCTTTGGGGTCCCCAGGACCAGCAGTGGTGCCAAATCCCCTGCTCCAGCTCATTTACCCCTCCTTTACACCACTCACGTCATCCCACTGCTCATATGTGCAAGAATTAAAACTGCAGGAGCAAAACCCACACCTCTGGGGGGTGGATTTGCCCATTTTCAGTCTGAGAGTGCTTTAGTGTCAGAGACTCTCCTCGAAGGCCTCCATGGCACATTTTATATTGCTGTCAAAAGCACTTCATGCTGATTGGAGTAGCACTGAGATGATCCCACAGGAATCACCAGATTGGGGAATTTTCCTGCATCATTCCCAACCTGATCATTAAAAGCAGACGTGATGCAGACACAACTGGAAGTAAACACAAGCAGGAGTGAAGCCCAAGGTGAAGGCCAAATACAGGCAGATGTCAGGCCAAAGGTGAAGGTCGCTGAGGGAACTGCCACAGGGGTCTTTTTAAAAAGCAGTTTTTCCACTCAGGAAATCCTCAGGTGCTCTGTGACTGAACACAGGGGTTGTGAAGGGCATTCCAGTTTGCATCAGCCTCGGACAGGAAGCAGATAAACACAGATTATTCTTTTTGTAATTCGAAGATGTCGTAGCAAAATCATGCATTTGTTTTTCTCTGTTTGAGCTTCCTGAGACACTTTGTTGAGGCTTCATTGAAACGCTGTTCAGTTAGTTCTGACCTTCCTGCGAGGGGAAAACCAACACAGGGACTTTGTGAGCTCTCACCTGGGCTTTCCCCTCCGGCTGTGCTGGCTGCAGACTTCCCTGTCCCATGAAAACTGGGGACACGCACTCACACACCCTCCCCTCTGCAGCAACTGTCCCCACCAGGCAGACAGGAGTGATCATCAGACCCTGCACGCAGAGATGCTCAAGAGCAGCGCTCTTCCCAGTGAGCTCCACACTCAGGGTGTGATGAGCCCCGAAAAGAAGCAGAAATGGAGAGGAGAGACCCCTGTGAAGTGCATTGGCCAGCCAGGTTTCATCACTGGCTCTGCAGTTTCCTACAAGCATCTGATGGGGTCAATGCCCTCTAATTTGGGGTCTTGCTGCAGTTCGGCCCCGTTCCCAGGGGCAGCAGGGCTGAGGCTGCTTTGGGAGGCTCTAACACCTTCTGCAGTTGCTTCACCACTCGCTGGACACTCATGAGCCAGTCCCATTCCCTTCTAAAAGCTCCCCTAAATCATCCCTCCAGTTTGTTGTAGGGATAACACTCAGTTTTGGGCTGCTGATTTTCTTTGGAATCCCTTTAATTGCAATTTTCTGGCTGGCAGCCCCACTGCCAATGATCACAGAGGAAGAAATGGTCACAGAAGAAGGAAATTCATTCCTGTGGTGAGTACAGAGGCAACAGATCCAAAAGTTTTAAGTCCTCCTCCAAACTGTGCTATACATACACTTCCTTTTTGCAGGGCAAACCATTTAACCTCTTTACCTGTTTGTCCTCGTCTCCAAAATGAGGAAGGCAGAACTGACCCAGTTCTTATTATAAAGTCAAACGGTTTCAAAGCATTTTGAAGTCATTAAATAAAAGGCATTGCAGACGGACGATGCGTTGTTCCCGCCACGCTGCCACGGAACACATAACAAGAGGTAAAATAGGAAATCAAGGGAAAGCTGGAATCCCTCCTGAAGCTTATCAAGGTTCAGGCTCTGCCTTCGGAGTCCAACGTGGGAAGTGTCCTGAACATGCCACACGTATTTAGGAAGAAGAAATAATCGAGCTGACAAAAAAGCAGCTGCCTGTCTCTGCCTGTAGAGGATTTCACACCTGGGTAACAGCTCTTGCCTTGGTGATAACCGGACACAGGCTCTGGGGTAGGTCTGGCTCCTCTTAGGAAGGAGGATCTGCCTCAAGTGAGGATCTGGCTCAAGGTTTTGTTCTGCCTTTTCTTTTTCCTTCTCCGTGTACAGCTGAAAGGATTACACCATGAAGCTGTTAATGCTTCAGGAGGGAAGGGTGGTGAGGAAAAAGCAGTCTCGAGGTGCAGGGGGTGTAATTCAGCGCTTGGACATCAGAGCAGAGCTCACATGAGCAACTTTTACAGGGTGCTTGGCAGCTCCATCGTGCCCAGCCATGCTGGAAAAGGAACATTTAATGCTTCTCTTCAACTTCAGCCACATCTGCCTGCATTTGTCTTAGAACAAGGCATCGCTGTTGCTGCTAGAAATTCATTTAGGGAGGTGTGGGTGCTATTAAGGTCAGGATCTGGATATGACACCTTGACTTGTGGGCACAAAACACCTTTGGAAGAGCTCGTAAGAATTTCTAACTGGAGGAAGCTGAGAGAGGCAACCCCGAGGTGCAGATTTTAACCTGAGTGTGAAATGAAATGAAACATTGTGTGATCAAATCAAGACCCTGAGATTCAAGATCAAGAGCCACACAAGACTCACTGCAAGCCCTGGAAAGAAGAGAGCACAGAGACTTGGTGGAGCTGCTCTGGAGGCATCTCACAGGGGGAAAAGCCAATCCCAAGATATGGAGTTTGTTCCTGGAGACATCAGAGGTGGTTTTGCTGTTATTGCAGGAGGAATTGCAGTTCTGACACTCGAGTCAGTCCAACACGTCCCGGCCTGGGCAGGAATGCCAGCCAGAGGAAAGCTGACAGGGCTTTTCTGTTGACCCTTTAAATACACCCAGGAGTCAGCCCTGGCCACCCTGGTACCACACCTTGTATTTGGCACGAACTCAGCCATGGCACTGTGGTTTCAGCTCTCCACACCCAGCTCAGGGGGCCAGGTCAGCTGCTGGGAGGGCTCCAGGTTTAGGCAGCAGGTTTAGGATGTGCCCTATTCCCATGGCAGCCCTGATTTTTCCTGGGGGTCTCTCCCAGCCTGTGGCATTCCTGCTCATCCCTAACAGAGCAGAGTAAGGTGATAACAGATTTCATTTGGGGTCTGTCTTCTCCCTATCTCCCATGATAAAGAGATTTTTAGTTATTTTTCTAAGCTGACTTCAAGTGGTCAGAGAAGGAGACTCATGACCAGCCTGGGTGTGTGAGGATGATACCAACATTTGGGACACAGGATTGGATATCCTGGGATCCTGGATACCTGGATACCTCTCTCGGGGCTCAGAGCTGGCCAAGCTCTGCTCAGTGTGGGGTCTGGATGAGATGCAGAAAGAACCCAACCTGTTCTGAAAGCCTCAGAGGTAACCTGAGCACAATTTCCACAAGGACACGAGCCCCCCATCTCTCCCTCTGGTCTCTGTAGAGCTGACCTGGTGTTTCCCAGTGCATTTATTTCAGTGGGATTTACATTTTTAATACAGTTCATTGTTCTCCTGGTGGGATTCCCAGCGTTAAAGTGTTTATCGATCCTGGGGAAAACAACTGTCCACGACAGAGGAAAGAAAATTAAATGCAGCACTGATGCTGCTCATCTACAATTCCCCTGGAGGAATTGTGCCTCTTTATCCTGTGAGCAGGGGTGTGTTCTGCATTAATGCCCCAGATCCAAGCCCAGGATTTCATTCTTTCACGAGGTGCTCCCTCCTCTCCCACTTCCCATGATCATAGAGCATCCTGGGTAGTAAAATGTTTTATAGGATTCTCTTTTTTCATCGGGGAGAGGAAGACAATTATGACTGTCTATCCAAGATTAAAAGCTTTTCCTGTGTATCCCTGTTTTTAGCTCACTGGAGGCTGTTTTGTTTAGGCTTTGGGGTTTTTTCCAGGATGTTCTGTCTGCCACCAGGGAATCTTGCAGACCGTGGATCACGCAGCTTGGGTGCTCTGAAAGCTGACCTGGAGCCACTTGGTTCAAACCAGGGGAGTTGCTCTATCCGTTGCTGGAAGGATGTGGAATATATTTATAATCACTCAGTGCAGCAGCATCTCCACCCTGTTCCCATCAGTAAACACGGAGCACAGGGCAGCTCAGCAAGCAGGGCCTGCCAAAAAATAACCACAGCCAGGAGGGACCTCCAAACATGCTTTTCATAGGAATTGTGCACAGGGCTGGGGCTCAGGGTCTGGTGTCACCCCTCTGTTACAAGTTCTGGAGAGCCTGTTTGGGGCAGGGCAGTGTCTGGAGCAGGATGGAGAAGGTGCTGGGCTGAGGGGATTCCAGCAGCAAGGAACAGAGCCCAGGTTAGGCTGCAGCCTCAGAGGATTTTTCTGCACTATCTTAACCTATGCTCAAAGTCACTTTGATGGACAGCACTTTGGGGCTTTTTCAGCCCAAATGATTTTTAAATTGTTGAGATGAAGTGAGCCAAATACCTCAGATGACATTCCTGGGAGCTGGGCAGCTGGAAATTTGGCTTCTTCCAGTTGGTGTCAAAGCCTAATATTTACTTAAAGCCAGCCTTTATAGTGCTCGTTATTATATTTAAATATTTTCTTTCAGGGAAGCTGCCAACTCATCTTAGCCAAACGTGACTCCTGCAACCTAAAATTACTGCCTGGTCACACAGAGCCCATTTCTGGGGGACAGAATTAGGAGCACACAGAGTGATTTGAGCATTGCAGAGCCAGCCAGCTCCCAGCCAAGGCTGAGGAGGTGCTCAGTGCAGCGAGTGCTAACAGGATCATCTGTTCCAAAGGCAAAATCAGGCACCAAGGGAACGGCAGTGGCTTCATCACCCCCATGGCAGCTGAGGCCAGGCCTGGCTGAGACACACAGGACACCCAGAGCTTGTCCCAGTAACCCCACCCAGGGAAAAGGGAAGTGAGAAATCCAAGTCCCACAGTTCTGCAAAGGAGCTGGATTATTCCAGCTCTGCTCACCTGCCTGAACAGCCTTCTGATGGCTCAGTGCAGCTGAGCCATCACTGATTCCAGGAATTCATCTACTGGTCAATAAACAGCACCAGGGGTGGTGACCACGTGCTCTTGGGGCCGCTGGGGAGCCACCAGAAGACATTAATGGAGAGACAGTGCCAATGGACAGGAGGAAACAGCTCTCCATGAGGGATCAAACAGCCCTCCGTGAAGGGTTAAAGTGATCTCCCTGAGGGGTTAAAGTGATCTCCATGAGGGTTAAAGTGATCTCCATGAGGGGTTAAAGTGATCTCCATGTGGGATTAAAGTGATCTCCCTGAGGGATTNAGCTCTCCATGAGGGATCAGACAGCCCTCCGTGAAGGGTTAAAGTGATCTCCCTGAGGGGTTAAAGAGATCTCCCTGAGGGGTTAAAGAGATCTCCATGAGGGATCAGGCAGCCTCTCTCTGTGGGATCAAACAGCTCTCCATGAGGGATTAAAGAGATTTCCATGAAGGATCAAACAGCTCTCTGTGTGGGATCAAACAGCTCTCCCTGAGGTATTAAAGAGATCTCCATGAGGGATTAAAGAGCTCTCCCTGAGGGATTAAAGAGATCTCCATGAGGGATTAAAGAGCTGTCCCTGAGGGATTAAAGAGCTCTCCCATAGGGATTAAAGAGCTTTCCCTGGGGGATCAGGCAGCAGCAGAGGTCAGTGGGTGAGGTGAGGTGTGGGGATCTCCCAGAACAGGCCATTGCTGACAGTGGTCACTCATCCTGCAGAGCCTGCACCAGGACCAGGGATGAGCTCTTGGATAATTGCTTTATGATTAACGTGGAATGTCAGGAAAAGTAACCGTGGGGCAGGAAGGGGAAGATGGAACACACAAGTGGAAATAAATCCTGTGGGATTTTTAGGTCAATACAGGCCTTGGAAGTGCTGTGAGCATTACAGACACATTCCGTGTCTAGAAACAAACAAACAAACAAACAAAAAGGATATACTACAGAAATATCATGGAAACATAATACAGAAATATATGCCCAGGGTTGCACAGGACTCCATAAAAACCTGGGAATGCTCTGCTCCAAGGTGTCCATCACTTCACACTGGGCTCAGGGAGCAAATGCACCAACAAAGGCAGAACCCTGGGTTTGATCTTGCTCTCAGCCACGGCAGGAATTCCTTTGTTTCTGCGTCTCCACAAGAACGGCTGTGTGTGTGTCATTTGAAGAATATCTGGTTTATTTATTTCCCATCTTTTCATCCCCGCTCTCCATTTTTATAGATCTATTGGCATAGGAGCTGGATGCTTCAGCAAATGAGGTTAACCTCTGACCATAAATTACTGCTCCCTCAGGAGGAAGTGGCCATAGAAAAGGAAACAGCCACAACTCCAGCGGAGAGCAGCACAGGCAGAGAGAGCAAGGGCTGTACAAATTACAAAACCACCAGCCCCTGAAACCCTTACCAGGCTGGCCATGCAAATAATAAAGTGTGACATAAACACACACAAAACTGGACTCAGCTTGGCCAGAACAATCATTCTGATGCCAAGACAAATAAGCAGCTTTCCCATTTTCCCTGGAGTTTCCTATATCATGGCTCTCGGGGCCTCTGTCACATCAGGGACAACACATGGCCAAAGACCACAGGCAGCTGAGGAGAGAAATGATCTCATCATCTGTAGCTTTGCTTGTAATTATTATATCATGCAGGAACAGAGGGCACGACAGCCCTGGGTGACAGTGGCCAGGATGAAACCTGAGGGGTTTTTTCACTCTGATAAGGGTAAGAGCCCAGCCAGGTGCACGATCAGATGTGCATCGTGATTTCCGTGCCAGAATTAGGGGCTCATCCCACAGTCTGTGGCTGGGATTGACCTGTGGGAATTCACCTGCTCATCTTGAGAGTGCTTAAAAGAATGAGAAAGAGATAAACAACTTCTTTCTCTTTAACTGACCTCTGAGGCACCTCAGGCTGAGCTTCTGAGCATGGAGGGACCCTGAAATCGCTGCCACTGGGGTGAGAAGTTGCACAGGTCAGTTGAGAGAAGGGAAAGGAGAGTGAAGGGAATTCTGCAGGAGGAGATGGAGTTTCTGAGTGAGGGGTTCAGGTCTCTGCCTGGGGCTGCCATGCACAGGTGGCTCCCCCAAGAACCCAGCACAAAGTGTGAGCGTGGGCGATAACAAAACCTGCGCTGAGCACAGAAATGAACAGACCCAGGCACTTGGGAAATTTGCCTCAGAACCTCTCCCAGATAGCTTCAAGAGCTGGTTCTGCTCTGCTTCTTATTTTCTTGGCTGATGGGAAGCTCTCTACAGTTCTCCTAGAATATATTATGGGTTTATGGGGCCAAAACCTTCTCCACATCAACTGACCAGCCAGCTCCATCACTCCTTGGGTTTTTTGTTCCATAGGTGCAAAGGAAGTAATTGCTTCTTTTATCAGCATCAAGCTAGAAAGTCCATTGGAAAAAGATTTAAAAAAAAAAAAAAAAGATGATATGGAACAGCTTCAATACCAGCAATGGCTAAGGAAACTGCGAGTTTCCAGTCTGAGGCTGGGAATGATGTAGGTCTTTAAATTCAAGGAGGGTGAAAAGGCAACAAGAGTTGCACTGAGAACCTTGAGGAGCAGCAAATGAAAGCAGCAGGTGACGTGCTGAAAGGAGGCCAAAGGAGAGGTTCCTGTGTGCTCCTTGCTCTGGAAAACCTTGCTGTGGGTGTTAAAAGCATCACAGGCCCTCAAGAGCAATGTGGGGAAGGTCACAGAAAAGACATCAGGGTTATTTATTAAGCCAAAAGACAGCACCTCTCTGCCAGCTTGTGCTGGACTGTTCCAGGCTGGGAAACCAACCCTGACAAAGTCTATTTCCTCTCTGCTTCTTCAACACCTCCAGCCTGAGCCCCTGGCAGCAGGGTGGTGGAGGGGATGAATCTCTGACATGGTCTGCTGTGGATGATCTCATGTTCTGAAACGTTTTTGTGCTGAATGGGGAACGTTCCTGGGAGCTGCCTCTCCCTCACCTCTTCCTTTGTTCCGTTCCCGACTGAGGAACGTTCTTGTATGTCTTGCTGGCATCCTCAGATATTCCCTGCCTCTCCACAAGCATCCACAGGCAAGGTCTTACAGCTGCCTGTCCTCCCCTCCTGTGCAAACAGCAGGAGGGATGTGGGAGCCAAAGGGGAGATTTGGGTTTTTCTGCTGGGACAGCTCAGTCCCTGCTGCTGGGTGGCTGTGGAGGTCCATGGGGAGTTGGCTGCTCCCATGCTCCTGGCCCTCCTCCTCATTTCCAGCTGCTGAATTGCATTAAAAGAAGGCAGGAGCGGAACTGAATAAGAGGACTTTTCAGTGGAAGCAACTGCTGCAGTTGCCAGAGGGATGTGGCCCTTGGAAAGGAGACTCAGCCAGGGTAGGGAAGTGTTCAGTGGACACTCACCATTAAAATGACATCCATGCTTTCCCTCCTTTTCCAAACCATTTTCCCTATCTTGTTTTTGTGTTTGGTGGGGGTGGAGGAGTGACATCAGCACTGCTGTGAGATTGAAGCAGTAAATAATTCTCTATCACCACAACGTTGCAAACCATTGCAAAATCTCTGCAATTGCTGTGCAGGCCAACACTTGTAATAAGCTACTGCCAAACTGGATGGCAAAAAGCAAATATTAGCAGCTGACCCTGGAATATTTCCCCTGTCATCCAGAGGCATTGCTTTCTTGACTCAAGGAAGAAGACAAAGAACAGTCAAATCACACAGAACGGAGCTGGTATCAGAGCTGTAAGGATGCCATGACATTACTTGTCAAAGGGACTTCTAAAATTCAGCCTGGGTTTCCAGGGCGAGGAGGAGGGATGTGAAGGATGCTATTACTTTGTTTAGGATGCTATTATTTTATTACATGATTTTGTCTCAGCAATTGTGGCCAGCAGGGAAGTGATCAATGCCACATCTCCAGTCCTGGGGGCAGTTCTGGGCCCCTCAGTTCAGGAATGACATTTTGGGGCTGGAGCATGTCCAGGGAAGGGAATGGAACTGGGAAGGGTCTGGAGCCCCAGGAGCAGCTGAGGGGGGTGGAAAAGGGGCTCAGCCTGGAGAAAAGGAGGCTCAGGGGGCCCTTGTGGCTCTGCACAACTCCCTGACAGGAGGGGGCTCAGGGAGGGTCAGGCTCTGCTCCCAGGGCACAGGGACAGGAGGAGAGGGAACGGCCTCAGGCTGGGCCAGGGGAGGCTCAGGTTGGATATTGGCAAAATTCGTGCCTGGAAAGGGCTGTCCAGCCCTGGCACAGCTTCCCAGGGCAGTGCTGGAGTCCCCATCCCTGGAGGGATTTAAAGCCAGGCGAATGTGGCACTTGGGGACATGGGGCAGTGCTGGGTCTGGCAGTGCTGAGGGAATGATTGGACTCCATGGTCTCTGAGGGCTTTTCCAACCACANGGCAAAATTCCTGCCTGGAGAGGGCTGTCCAGCCCTGGCACAGCTTCCCAGGGCAGTGCTGGAGTCCCCATCCCTGGAGGGATTTAAAGCCAGGCGAATGTGGCACTTGGGGACATGGGGCAGTGCTGGGTCTGGCAGTGCTGAGGGAATGATTGGACTCCATGGTCTCTGAGGGCTTTTCCAACCACAAAGATTCAATGAATCTCTGATTCTGTGATCCTTCAGCCGTCAAGCTGTAGCACTGCTTTGATGGAACAAAGAGAGAAACTCTTCCAGGAGAATTCCCAATGTTTTAGCACAGGCTCATAACTTCAGTCCACAATTTGGGACCACACCCCAGCAGTCCATGACAGACAACTCCTCTGTCACTCAGTTTTATGGCACAGCCATGGACAGCAGCACAACTTCTGATTGTGCCAACCTGCACTAACAGAAAACACAGAAAATGCTTCTATTTTAAAAACGTTTTCCATAAAACAGTGTTAGATTCCTACAGAACCTTGGTGCTTTCATGCCTATTAAATTTTAACACAGCAGATAAAAGTGGCAGAAATCACCTTGTGAAATGCTCTTTGTTACATCTCTGCATCATTCTCCATCTGCCAGATTCTGCTGCCTTGATGCATTTTGAAGAGCCCCTTACTCCTGAAACAGTCCCATGAAAGTGATGGGAGCACTCCAGTGAGGCTCTAACAGAGCAACAAAACCCTGCAGAAAAGGAGCCATGAACCCAGCACAGGTGGGGAACAGAAATGTGCTCAGTTGCTCCCCCACAATTGCACATCTCCAATAATTATCTGTCTCCTTGGGAATGAAAATGGCAATTTTCAAATCCTGCACCTTGCCTTTTCCATGTGAACTATCATCACCTGCATCAAGGAAAAGGCTGGGATATCATTGCCAGAAGCACAGGTGTGAAAGCAAGAGTCAGATCTTCCTGCAGAGGCTCTGGCAGTGCTGGTGCTCCCGATATTGGCTCCAGCAGGTGGAAGTAGGAAGCTTTCTTGAAGGAAAGACTCAAAGGACAACGGGTTTCCTTAGTGCTCTGGATAATGCTGGGAAGGAAGAGGCAGATCTTGGCCTCGGAACGGCCCCATCAGCCCACGGGTGCTGGCAGGAATCCTCGGTGGCTCTTTACCAAAGCTGCCTCAAAAGAAGCTGCCAGTTCAATCCTCCTGCGGGCTGAGGGTGTCCCCAGGGAAATCTCACCTGCACAGAGCCAGTTTATGGACCGTGAGCAGCCCAGGGAAGTTTGCTCCTCTGAAAGTCACTCCTGATCCTGGAGGGACGTGCCATGAGAGCACCCCGGCGTAGAGCAAGGGTGACACACTGTGTGGACAGAGAGAAGTGCAAGTCCTCCCCTCCTTCCCAACTTTTTGTCAGAGGTTTGGTCCTTTTTTTTTTTTGAAATCTGGGTGTGGACTGAGGCAAACCCAGAGCAGTCCCAGTGGAGATCCCCTTTGAGCACCTCCTGAAAAAGGCTGAGGCTGCGCTTTCACACCAAGCACTCCCACCTTGGGTGAAGCCAGAGCAAGAGGCAATAAATCTGAGGATGTCCCTGGACTCTGGAGAAGAAGAGAAAGTTTTCTGTGACTTACTAATTATTGCCACAAACCTCTGAGTAACGAGAGACAGACAGCACCAGAGCCAATGTGCTTTTAGCTACAGAAAACCCCTCCAGCAGCCACTGTGGAGTCAGCACTGCCTGGAGAAATGCAGCAAGTCTGGCTCCAGGAGCTAAAGCTCAGAGAAAAAAGATGAAGCAGCAGTTTCATGGTGTGGTTTCATTTTTAAACCAGGCTGTGAATGTAGCCCTTATCTAAAGGAAGTACAACCTTACACACAGCTGAAAATGCTGATCTCAACCCTCCCTGCCAAACACAGCAGCAGAGACTGAGACAAATGCTTGGACAAGGAGATGACAAGAGAGGGAAGCAGGGATGAGAAATGCACGAGGCAGTCGTCAGAGCCCACCTTGCTGATTTTCAAATCCTTGGTTTTCCTACTGAAAGCCTTTGCTATTCCCACCTCTGTCATCTAGAGTAGGAAATCCCTGCAGTATTTTCACTCTTCCTGATGCCCAGATGACAAAGAACCTCTGTCCAGAAGAGCCTTGTGGCATTGCTGGGGGTACCAAGGCTTTTAAAAAATCGCCATTTGTTCTTTAACTGCTGGTGACCAGGCTGGGACACGGCAGGTCCTGACCTGCAGAGAACACAGGGTTTGGGGGCTTTTAGAAAAGAGGAACAGCATTTTTTTTTTTTTTCACTGTGAGCTTCACCCATCACTGAACATCACGGGCAGGACCACGCAGGATTCTCCGCCATGGGATACAGGTTTTACTGGGCTGCAGCTCCAGTCCAGCTCACCAGGACCAGCTGGGCTCACCCCTCTGCCAGGGTGCCATGGGAGGCTGCAGTGACACCCTTTTGCTTCAACCCCAAAGCACATTCCCACCTTGGCAGCAAATCTGGGACCCTGCCAGGCTGAGGCTCTTTGTCCAGGATAACCTCAGCACTCCGTGGCTGTGGCACCGCAGGTCTGGAGCACAGCTCTTCTGGGAGCATGGATACAACCTTAATCCATGATATATGAAATCCTTAATCCAGCTGTGCAGGCGAGGAACAGGACACGGAGACCAAATGGCTTCCCTGGGAACTCACAGGTGAGCTCTGGGGGAGGAGCAGTTTGGATCCCACCACCGAGCCAGAATGCCCTGACAGGGAGATGGTTCCTCCCATCCCACGTCTGACATCCCACTGAGCTTAAGAGACTGCTGAGGGAGAAACTTGGAGAGGGAAAGGCACCAAATGGGAAGAACATATCCGACTTTATTTACAGGCCAACAGCAGAATGCAGCCGCTGAGAATGGCAAGGTCTCGCCAGCTTTTTTCTTGGGAAAGAGCATCCAAGAAATGTGGGCTTTATCTCTGGAATTTGTGGACAGAGTGTGCTGAAACAAGGCCTGAGCAGGGCTCCCTGCAGGGCTGGTGGCTCCTGGGGGACAAAGCAGGGCCTGTTGTCTCCAGCCCCACACCAGGCTGCTCCTGTTCCTGGCCTGCACTGACTCACTCGGTGCCCTTGCTGAGAAAGGCTCTCACATCCAGCCCTGCCTGCCTACAAAAGCCACCGTGGGCTCCTAAGACTGGATTCTATTCAAAGCATGGATGGCGAACAAATATGAAATACTTCTGCCTTCCTTCAACACCCAGCCCCTGGGGTGAGCAGGAACTGGCCAGATAAATGAATCCTGCTCTCCTCCTATAAGCTCTCCTTGCACTTCTTTCCTAAATTTCCCAATTAACTGTGCCAATGTCTTGTTTTTGCAGTGCCCCAGGGCTGCATCAAGTCCTTCCAGCAAGAGGATGCACCACAGCCTTGAGACAGGCGCTTGTTTTCTCAAAGCACTTTCAGGTTATAATCAGGGCTGTTCACAGCTGCTCCTTTCAGAGTGACACCTCCGCTCCAGGTGGCAGTGGCTGGCCTTGGTGGGAGGGGGACAAAGGAGGCTGGAAAAGGTGGTGGAGCCAGGACACGTTTGAGATTTCTGCTTTGAGGTTCCAGCCTGGTGGCTGCAGCTGCTGACCCTTGCAAGGACAACACTCACAGCTCAGACTTTTGTGGGACACAGCCACCTTTGGAAAAAAACTGCATTGTAAACAGATTCCCTGTGTCACTTTACTAATCCCAGCCTGTCCTGTCAAAGGATTTTTAGAATCTGGTTTATTCACTGCTAGTTATGTTTCTTTATGTGGGTTCGGAGCCAAGACTCATTAAGGGCAGTGGGAATCTCCCCATTCCCTCCTATTCACTTCCACTGGCTTCAGTTCAAGCTTTCATTCAGCCCCTCTTGGCGTGGACAATGCAGATCAGTGATGGCAGCTCCACTATCAGTGCTTTGTGCCACCACGTCTCGTTTCTCAACCCTTCAGCACAATGTCCGCTTGTCCTCAGCAACTGCTTCCTTGCAGATTTCGAAAATAAATAAGTCCATGGAAGAAACATTTCTTTTGGCCCTGCGCTGGCTGAGAGCTCATCTGCAGACATTTTAGTTTTGGGAGACAGTGTCTCTTTGATTCTCCCCATCATCCCAGCACACCAGCCTGCTATTTTTGCCTCACAGGCTCGGCTGCACTGAGTCATGGAGCTCGTGCTGGTTTACTTTGGAGCCAGTGTATAAACCAGGGATGATCCCAGTGCTCGGCCTGTGGAGACAGGGAGCATTTACTTGTGGAATCTGACAGGGCCGTGGCAGCCCAGGGAGAGCAGTGCTGAGCATGTTCCTGTGGCATCTGCAACGGGGAGAAAAAACTGATTAATGACACGATCAAGGCCAGCAGGGCTTGTGCAGCTCTGCTGGAGGGCAATGGGACATGTGGGGTGGGACATGTGGGGCTGAACTGGCCCCTCCCCACTGGCCCTGCAGGGCAGTGCTGAGGGGAACATCTCACCCTGCTCCAGATGCTGCTCTGTGGTTCCTGCAGTCACCAAGGGCTGAGGAAACAGCCAGGAGGGCTGATCCAAACCTTTTTAGGCAGCATGAGGAGGGCAGGAGGGGTGCAGCATTTATAACATCAGCTTTCAAACCCCTTCAGACTCAGCATGGGGTGCATGGTAAGAGCTGAGTGATAAACTGGTGCCACTCTGGTGCCAAATGAAGAGTTCACAGCACGGGACCCCAGCCTTGTGCTGTTGGCTGAATTAACCCCGACACTTTGGGGTTGACGTGGATGGAGTTGGGTTAATGCAAACCACTGGTGGTTTTCCTGCCTTGCCACTGTCGAGGCCTGTCTGTGCTTTTCCTTCCTCTCAGGCTTCCCTCTCTCCACTGCCGTTATTTGAATCGGCTCTCGCTGGGATGGTGCCTTGGAGGCGTGAGCAGGAACCCTCAGTGGAAAGGGAATGTCTGCAGAGCACCAGGACACAAACCCTGCTTCTCATTCCCAGTCTGAGTGGGAAGAAAATCCTGCTTTATCCCCCACAGAGGGAGAAGGAGTAAGAAGGGAATTAGAATCCAAACTAAAACAAATAAAATGAGCATTCTTGGTCGCTGGCTGAAACCCATTTTTTCTCACACTTTGAAGTTCATACTCTGGCAAAGGAAAACCCTGCACATGAAATCTGGCCTCTGACTGAGGAAGGTCAGTGCTGGGAGAGGGTCTGGAGGAAGGTACCTCAATTTCTGGGATATTTTCCTTACCTGAAATGCCGGCTGTGGATGAAACCTGGCTCAGGAATTTCTTCCCCATTAGGTGGATAGCTTTGTGTTCCTGCCACAGACTCTGGCAGAACAAAGCAGTGATCAAACCCTGTGCCTGTCTCCTTTTGTTGATGGCTATTTATTTTCCTTACCATTGCTCTTGTTTTGTTCTCTTGGCCCCGAATTCTGGCTGCTGCTCCAAACCAGTTAATTCTCCCTGAGAGCCGTGTGGGCCCGAGGCCTACATTATATTTATAAGCTGCAAGGATCTCCCCAGGCAGACTCAGAAAGAAAGGATTCGAGTCAAACAGCTACGAGGAGATGCTCCAAAACAACCTCAGAGAGGAAACACAAAGAGATGGAACGCGGGATTCTAAAGGAACACTACAGCTCCCAGAGCCGTGGGATGGGAGCTGAGTGTTCTTTATCCTTTCATCTCCCGTGTTTCCAGCACAAGGAGGAAATGTCCTGCTTTCCTCTGCTGCCTGAACGTGTGTTTGAGGAGATTTCAGTCAGGCTGCAGTCAGGTTGGTTGAGGGAAGAGCAGCAGGACAGGCTGGGGCTGGGGCTGGGTGGCCACGGATGCAGCAGGACAAACCTCAGCTGGACAGGGAGGCAGGAGCCTGCCAGGATGCCAGGCAGGGATGGATAAAAGGTGACACCAGAGGAAAACTCCTCATTCTCGACAGTTTTTTATACAAAAATAAAATTTCTTGCAGTTTCTTACTTTACCTGTATTTTGTTGTTGTTGAAGCGACTGACAGGCCTCTTCCAGCTTTGCTTTGTGGCTCTGAATGATTCATTAAACCCTTTTTTTCTTGTTTTCCCTTCTTGTAGGAAGCAGGAGGTTGCAGGGAGGCTCTGTCAGTGACTGTGTGTGCTGCCTGTGGTGCTGCCACCCCACAGAGGACACCAGGAGCTCTGCTGGTCCCACTCCTCCCGTGATCCCAGGGCCTGGGTGCTGCTGTGTGCCTGAACAAAGCTGGGCAGGAAATGTTTTTCCCAGCTAGAGAAACATTTTGTTCCCATTCAGTGCTTGAGCCAAATGGGGTTTTCTTGAGGCCTTTATTTTCTTTTTCTAAACAAAGGAATAAGTAGGCAAACGTGTCTGCAAGGAGCTGATGGAAACAGCCAAAGCAAGCCAGTGGACTTGTTGAGCACTTTGGCAAGATGTGAAAATACAGTTTTCTGACCCAAATCAGGCTCATGACTCGAAACCAGGCCTTGCACATCACCACGTTGCAGGCAAGGCTGGGATGGTGCTTTCTTTCCCTGGAAAGTCCATCCCTAGCAGAAGTTGCTCCAACCAGAGCACTCCCACAGAAGGTTTCTGTTTTGATAACATGCCATTTTCCAGGGAAAAATATTTTTATCTGAAAGCTCCCCACCCAGTCTGTTTGCCCACAGACTGACAATGTTAACTTGGATTTCCATCCCCAGGGGACTGGAGGATGTGAGGATGGAAGTCAGCCTGCCTGGGTTGTGGGAGAGGCACGCCCAGCCCCGAAGCTTTCCTCGGGATTAAGGCAGCAGTGCTGGCAGTGCTGCTGGCCCTGGCAGGGATGTGGCACTGGGGGTGGATTGGGAACTGATGGTTTTGCTTCTGTTTGTGGCTCAGGGACCATATCCAGTGTGTAGCCAGCACCTTGCATGTCCTGGGGGTCAGAAAGGCCTCAAGACACCCTTTACCTCAAATAAATAATAGCTCAGTTCAGGGGTTTTATCCCAGAATAATGCAGAAAACTGCAAGGCGCCTTTGCAATGTCCTCCCTTCTTCCTCCACCTCTTCCAGGGGCTTGGATGTGCAGGACGTGGGACACTGCCCACCCAGGAAGGGGGTGAGGATGTGGGTACAGCAGGGCTCCATGGAAATCTGGGGGAGTGCCAACCCCTGGCCCTAAAGGCAGGCACCACCCCGGGTCACTGGCACTGGAACTCAGATCACCAACATGGAAAAATTACTTTTAATCCTTTCTCATGTTCTCCTTGCTTCTCTTTCCATAGGCAAAGCTCGGCTCTGGGAGGCCACAGCAGCTCAGCCATGGCTGGGGGTTCCAGCTCTCTCCAGCTGCTCTGGAGCCCCTTTGGAGAACAGCTCCACCCTGCAGAAGGGAATCTGCAGGATTCCCTGTGTGGAGCTGGCAGCAGAGGCACCACAGTGCATCCACACAGGGCAGAACTGCCCACCTAAAATTCCGGATTAGGGGCTGAACTCGTCTCTTCACTGCTGCTGAGGGAGGCAAACAGGCACCTGGCAGAGTTTGTGAGGCAGGGGCTGAGCCAGGAGAGCCCAGCGCTGCTGTCACTGAGCAGGGCAGCCTGGGAGCCAGCCCAGAGCTGGACAACTCCACTGGGGTTAGAGACATTTTACCTTTAAACCAGCACAGGATGCAATTCCAGAGCTGCTCTGATCCACAGCCATTCCCTCTGTCCCCTTCCAAGGCTCTGCTTTGCATGCACCAGCAGAGGAGCGAGATGAAGGGAAGGGTTTCCAGCTCTGGAATTGTTCCCTGCCAAGCTGACAGAAGGGATTAATGTGACACATGTAATCCTCTGCCAGGCCGGTGCCAGAAAGGATGGGAGACATGGGGATATTCCAAGGGGTGGCCTGGGGTCAGCCAGGTCTCACTGACTCCCCTGCCTTGGTCCTACGGTGCACATGGAGCAGATTCCATCTCCTGGCATTCCAGCCAAATTCCTGCAGGTCACTGCTTTCCATCCCACTTGTCTGGGACACAGACACTGCAACATCACTCCCTCACGCTGTGGTTGTTTTTATTTAGTTGTGGTCACACTGCTGCAACTGCTGGGTGCCTTTGCAAAGCTCAGAGCGCCTCGTTAGGAAGGGAAATGACCTTTCCTAGCCCTGCTCCAGCTCCCCTGAGTATGGGGAGGCTGATATTTGTTAATATTAGTAAAGAGCTCCGAGTTCCTCAGACGGAATATCTGTCATGGAAAAATGAGCTGGACTATTACGAAGAGGTTCTAGCCCAGTTAGCAAATGGCTTTTCCCATCTGTGTGAGCAGAACAGGCTGCTGTGCCAGGGAAGTCTGCTTTCCTTTGGAAAAGCTCTAACAGGTCGCTCCAGGCACAGGAAGGTGCTCAGGAACAAAATGTGCCTTTCTTACAACTTTTATTTTGTGTATTATGAGGGAGAAAATAAAGTGTTATAAGCTCAGGATGGCTTGACCAGGTTCTAATACTGAATTCCTTGTGAAACCACACACTAGAGACATTTAATCTCAATTAAAAGATCAACTACGTTTATCAACAGATAAAATATTATCTGGGGCATTACACAAATACAACACAATTTATTACCAGCTGGTAAGTAACCTCTAATGAATTTTTAAACACTTCCCCATAAATTACAAATAAACTGCAGTCCCATAATTATGTTAGAGTTTTGATTCTCCAGTTCCTATGAGACTGGTCTTTCCTATTAGCCATGATTATTTAGGATTCTGTTACTCTAACCCAGATCTGTATGTTCTAAAAATTAATTTTAGACACAGAAAATTCATTTGTCATCTTAAGAACGATCTGGGCATTTATATGAAGATCATGTTGAGAAAAGCATTCATGGTTTAACACTGTGCATGAGAAATGAGGCTTCTTGTTCATAAACCTGCAGATATCTGAGGCCTGTGTTCCATTTCTCGTTGAGTTTGGGATGTTTCTGCTCCAGGTATCAATTCTGATCCTCTGAAGCTCCCAATTTCCTTTGGATTTGTAACTGTCAGGACTGGACCTATGTCTCCCTTTGCTCCAGTGCATGGCAGTGCAGAACTCAGACCTTTATGGGCATTAAGGATTTAGATTTTGGACTAAACTGAGGTGTGAAAAGCTTCATCAGGCCCTGAGCACAGCTCGGTGTCACTAAACCCCTTGGTCTCCATCCAGGAAAAGTCTGAGGCACCTGCTGGCTCTGCCTCTTGCAAACAAACGGAGCAAGAGGAACAAAGAACTGCAAACCAAGCCCGTCCCTGGGCCACAGGGAGTGACAGTGCCTTACTGGAAGGCTCTGTAGGTCCTTGGAGACCTGCTGGAATTGGGAATATTGGGATTATTGGGAAGGACAGTCTGTGTGGGCAGCTGTGGAGCTTCCACCGCTCCCTCATTATCAGTGCTTTTTTCGTTAAAAGCCACATATCTGACACATGCATTGAAATAGCACAGAATAGCTCCCTCCTGGTCACCCCAGTGCTGGCTGCCTTCCAGAAGTGTCCCTGACACGCTCTGGGACATCTCCTGGGACACCTGTCAGCAGTTTGGGACCCTCACAGCTGAGGCTGGGCTGGCCCAGGGGGCACCGGGGCCGGAGGAGCAGCCCTGAACTGGGACCAGGCTGGGATTTCCAGGGCGGAGGGAAAAGGGGGAACATCCCCAGGGCTGGAGAGCCCATCCCTGCTGAAACCCTGCCTGGCACGAGCAAAGGCACAGGGACAGCCTGGGAGCCTCCACGTGTGGCTGGGCCTGTCTGCACCCACGGGCCTGGAGAGAAAGCCCAGGTGAGACACCCGTGAGGGGTCAGGGTGGCAGGGTGCAATACCAATAACAACACCGTGGGGTTCCCTGGAATATCCCGTCCCAACACGGGATTTCCTCCGTGCCCCAGGAGCCAGGGAGGCACAGCAGTGGCTGCCGCAGCCGGGCAGGGAGGATGCAGGTGGCATCCAGCAGGACACGGCGAGCAGCAGAAAGAGACCCCAAACTGCTGAATGCCGGGGGAAGGGGGGCACAGAGAGCCTGTTCCTCAGGTGGTGTCGGCTCTGCTCCCAGCCCTGAGAGCCCCGGGGCCGGGGGGAGATGCCCTCTCCGCCCTGTGGGAAGCCGGGACTGGGGAAGGTGTTGCCACCTGATGCTCTCGGCGCTCCCGCTTTGCAGGGACAGGCGATGCTGGCAGGCAGCGGGAATTCACTTCTCTGCCCCATCTCAGGCAGCAGCGACAGGAAATCCAGGAGCTCTGTGAAATGACAGGGAGGGAGCGAGCGAGAGTGAAGTCCCCTTGCCTCGGCTGGTGACGTCTCTCCTTCCTCCCTTTTTTTTTTTTTTTTTTTTCCTGTCCCTATAAAGAATCTCGGGCTCGCATCAAACTTCCCTGCGAAAGCCAAGCCAAGGCGGAGGGGTGGGGGAAAGGCAGAGAGCGGAGCCAGGCGGGCTCCGGCCATGCCCCAGTCCCGCTGCCCGCCCGCCGCCCGCCCCGGGCGCTGCGCCGTGCCCCCGGGCAGGTAGAGCCAGGTGGCACCCGGGGCATCTCCGCCCCTGCTGCCCGTCTGGGACACCCAGAGCTGTCCTTCCTGCCGATCTCCGCACCTGCACCTCCCCGGAGAAATAAATCTCAGCGGCTCAGCCACCTTACCCCAAACTCCGCGCTGCTGCGAGCGGCCGCTCGCCGAGTGGAGGAAACTTTTTGCCCAACTTTTTCTGGTGTTTTTGCTTTGCTTTGCAAGCCCTTGAGTGACTCTGCACCAGCCGGGAGGGCTGGGGAGGATTCCGAGGCAGAGCAAGGCTCCCCTCGGACACCCCAGGCATTGGAGAAGCGGGGGGAAAGGAGGAATAAGCGGGAAGGGGGCGAAGGAAAAACTAAAAACCTCGGGGAGAAAGGAAGGAAGGCAAACGCCGCAACCCGCAGCCCCCAAGGATGAAGCAGTGAATGGAAAGAACAATTTAACTGGAATCAACAAGTGGGAACTCCTGCGCGCCGTGTCCTTCCCCTCCCTCCCCGCTCCGGCTTTCACGAACTTCTGGCTGCGAAGGAAAGAAAAAACTCCTCCGGCGGACTCGGCTCGCCCCAGGACAGCCCCGGGATGCTGCCCCGGCCCAGCGCCCTCCTGGCCGTGTGTGCCCTTCAGGGGCTGCTGCTGCTGCACGGTAAGAGCCGCCCGTGCCCGCGGGTGAAAGGCGAGGACGAGCCGGTGTCGCTGCCCCCGGGCGGTGCCGTCCCTCGGGGGGCCTCAGGAGAGCGCTCGGTGATGCTTTTTGCGCTTTTTGAGGCTTTTTTTCTGCTCCTCCGCCGGCCCGGGGAGGTGTCACCCACCTGAGACCCCCGGTGCCACCGCTCTGTCCCCAAACCCGGCCGGCGCCTCGGGTTTCACACCTGCGTTACAACTGATCTTTGGGAATTAAGGTGCAAAAGCTAAACCTCCTTGGAGGTGTCGCACGTAGAGGTCAGGTTTTAATGCGTGTTCCCCCTCGAGGTTTGGCCGCTTGGTTAAAAATAGCAAGTTGTGAGAGTTCACCAATTTGTGGCTTTTCCCCCTCAGTGTGGGAGGGTTTCTGGTTGTGTTTGATCACTTGAGGCAGAGCTGAGGCTTTACGAGGAGGAGCTGGGAGTGCCTGGGTGATGCCGCTGTCCTGGGGCTCGTGTGGGAGCTGTGGGCACAGACATCACAGGCAAACCCCGATTCCCTTTGATATCCTAATTCTGATTCTTTGATATTTCAATTTTTATTCACGTGGTGCTCCTTTGCTGCCTTCCCCCTCTCAGCCCACGTGCCAGGTTAGATTGCTGCTCTCCAAAACTCATTTTCCTTTGCAGCAAACTCCCTGTCCCCCCCGATTTATTCCCAATTTTTGCTGCTATCAGAAAAGCCAAGAGGCAGGTTAATGAGATTTGGGAGAGCTTTTCCATCTGCCAGATGACTTTTCATTATCTCATTAAGCATGAGGATTTTGCTGGATTACTGAGCTGTTCATTCATGACGCTGCAAATTGTGTAAGGGAGCTGGGCTGTTGTTTATTGGGGAATTCCTTCTGACAGAAAGGACTTTTTAATTTTTTTGGATAGTGGATGAATACATCCACTTGCACAGCACAAGGCTGTTGTTCTTCAGCACGTTATAATCTTTCCATAGTTAAGAGGATAGCTTCTGGAAACACTGTGGAGCATCACTGTCCTTGATTTTCTTGGATTCATTCAGGGATTTAATGTATTCCTTCTGCAGAAAGGGACTGATTGGCAGGCACAAACCCCAGGGAATTTCACATCTTCCCCACAGTTACCTGCAGAATAAATCGCTGAGCCTGAGGTTGTGCTCCAAAGGGCTTGTCCAGGAACAGCTGAAGCAGCAAACCTGGCAGGTGGCAAGGAGCAGCAGGAATCCTCGGGATCCCCGGTGTCCCCAGGGAATCAGGGAATCAGCCCAGCAGTGCCCACACCTCGGGCTGCACCTGGAGCTGCGCTGCAGCTCCGCAGCCCCGGGAGGGTTCCTGGCTGTGCTCCGGCTGCCTGACACGAGCAGCAGCAGCCAGCTGCGTGCCTGGGGACTTCCAGCCTCTCAGCAGTCTGGAAAGGTTGTCCAAAATCCAGTGTGGATTTCACAGAGGCATAAATCACCAGAGGCTTTTGGGGATCAGAGAGGGATGATAACAAGGGTTTGGGAGGTGGGAGAAAACGTGGTGTGCCTGAGTGTTCCTGAGCCTCCAGGGTGGACAGGAGCACAGGGAGCTCGGGACTGAGGAGCTGGGGGAAAAGCCTGGCTGGAGATGCTGCCCAAGTTTCAGGGCTGCTCGGGTCCTTCCTCACCAGCTTCCTTTCCTAATCGTGTTGGCCCTGATAACCTTGGAATTTGGTCCAGATTCCTATTGCCGTCAGTGCCAGGCACAGAGGAGGCCAGGAGAAGGCAAAGTCTGCATCCTGTGACAGAGGGAGGAAGGCAGGAACATCCCTGTCCCCGCAGGCAAAGGCTGGTGAGGGAATCGGGAGCAGCACCGTGGATGTCAGGAGCTGAGTTCGTCATTAGGAAGAGAGAACTCATCAGCACAGCTGGGAGCCAAAGGGAGACAGGCCAGGAGGGCTGAGGATTCGGGATAGCACCGGTGCCACTGAGGAATTAACTCCTCACCGCCCTGCCCTCAGAGTTCCTGTCCAGCACTGAGCTCAGTGAAGCTCTGCTCAACCTCCCAAAATCTGGATTTGTCCTTCAGCTGCAGGTTAAGCCTGCCCTGGGACCTTTGTGGCCAGAGTTAGGCAGAGCTGTGCTGAACAGGCTGACTCTGACCCAAATCCAAACGATTCCATCTGCAGTGCAGAGAGAAGGGAAGTCCTACAGCTGGGAAAGCTGCTCCGCACCGAGGTATCGACTCCTCAGCCACTTTCCCCTCCAGGTTCATCTCCAGCAATGAACCCAATGAAATCCTGGCCATTACATTTATCCAGGTCTCCTTCGGAGAACTCTTGACTTATTTGGTGCTTTCAGCAGGGGGAAGAGGCCATACAAACATCATCCCAATGATTTCCCACCTTACTCTAAACCACAACTTTAAATACAGCTTCAAATTTCCTAATTTAGTTCCATGAGTATCTGTAAATTTTCACTTTCCTTTTGCTCATTGCTCAGCTTCTTCTCAGCTCCTCAGAGCACTGGTTGGGGTCTTGCTGCTCAGGAATGACCACTGATGTGGCAATGATGGTGCAGATGCCAACAGCTGGCACAGGTTTTAGGTATGGAGTGGGATGGTTCATAATCAGCCCTTGGAAAAACAATCCGCAAAGAAATTCCTACACCTTAAATTGTGCATGAAAAGATCAGTATCTTTTACCCACTGACATGATCACCAGAAAGTTTTTAATACCTGGACAATCACTTTTCAGGTATTGGAATAAACTCAAACATTTCAGTGATTTAACACTGGAAATTATTAAAGATTGAAGAATGAAAAATTAGGTCCTGCCCGATGGCTTTGAAATGAAAGCACGTTGGAAATTGATTTTTTTGTTGTTGTTTAATTTTGCAATGTCTCCTACAAATTGAATCCACTGGATGGGCAGTGAAGCTTGTTAGCATAGAAATTTCAATTAAACCAGGTATCAGTAGATAAAAGCTTCAGGAACTCGGATTCCTCCCAGTGTTCCAGCTGGGATGGTCACAGTGTCCAGCAGGATGAGTGTGGGCTCAGTGCTGTGCCAAGCTTTCCCAAAAAACGTGTCTCTTAATTGATGTTATTCCCAAACATTTGCTTTACTGTGGGAAAATGTTATAAAAAGCAGAGCAGCCTTTTTTAGGACGCTGATACATGAGCCTCCTGCTGGAGCTGCCACATTCGAAACCAACTGGAAATCTCTTTATACCAATTCAGCCATTTAAGGCAAGGAAAAAAATGTCAAGTATTTCTGAATCCTCCCTGAACTTCTGAGAAACAGCATCGTACCCCGAGGAACACTGAGAAAACCAACCAGATTGTTTGTTGAAGGTTTCTGGTGTAAGAACTTGCAGTGTTTCCTTTAAAACTTGTAGAAAAGATTTATCTGTGCACATCGGTCTGCTCTGAGCAAGAGCAACGGGGTCCGTTTGGGTTGTTGCTGCCCTTTCACACTTTCCCTGGATTGTTCATTTAATGACAAATTATTTGTACACAGCTGTAGCTCAATGTACTGCAGTTTGAATGAACACCTCAGGCTGGGCTGAACACAGAATATTTATTCTCTTAATAAGTTTAAAAGGTTTATAAGTTTAAAAATATTTCCAAGCCCAAAAGGAGATTCCTCAGGTACAGCCAGGGGAAGGTGATCTGTGCTTTTTGGAGGTTTGTCTCCCAGATCACCCGTGCAGTTTGGAGGAGGGTGAAAACCTGCTCTATCCCATATTTATTGAGGGCTGAGATAAATCCTCTCCTTCCAGAGACATTTGCAAGGTGTGGTGCAGGAAGGGTCACTCGATCACCAGCAAAGGACAGATGCTCTCAGCTCACATGGCAGGAGAGTTCTGGGGGCGGCAGAAGCCACCTGCATTTTTAAAAACTGCACAGGACATTTCCAGGAGGCAGCGTTGGACTTTGGAAGTGAGCGTGAGGAGGACGCTGAAGCCCAGCCCCACTGAGCTCCATGTGCTCACTTTGGTATTTCCTCTGATCCACCTTTCCTTGTCTCTCCAAACCAGCCTGATGTCACTGGAATGGGAATTAGGAGTGGAAGTAATTATGGGCTATTGGAGTATCTAAACAACAGCTAGGATTGAAGTAAATGTGTCCCCAGTGCTTTGCTTCAGAAAGCAGCTTCTGTGACTGACAGGGCATGAAGGCTCTGAGTGCCCATCAGGACATTCCCGCTCCTGCTTTGGGAAGAGCATCCAACTGTCCTCAGCCACAACCCCCAGCACAACTGGCTGCCCCAAAAAAGCTGCATAAAAAGTGTGTAATAGAGAACTGAGCTCCCCGTCAGGCACTTCTTTCATTTTTCTTTTTTAAGGCCACGCAGAAAAGAGTAGAAGCTGCCAAAATCCACCAGCCACGGTTATCATCTGCAAATGGCATGTCAGAGAAGTGCCTGCTCCAGGCTTGCCCCAGGGAGCAGGACTCCAGCAGCAGAGCTTGCAATCATCGGGAGCAGGGCAGGATTAACACAAATCATGGGAATCGAGGTTTCTGCACGAGGTGTGACCTCAGAGGCTCGTCCAGGAGCCGCTTCCTCGAGTGGGGAAGGAGGAAGGATCAGGATCAGCCTGATCTCCTGAGGCTGTGATGAGCAAAACCGATGGCAGCCCGTTTTCTGCAAATTCCTCACTGCCGAGTGCTGGACACGCTTCCAACGGCTGTGGGAACGGGAGCAGGGAATTCACACAGGGAGGGAGCTGAGCTGCTGCCCTGTGCCATTGTTAACTTTTGTTTCAGTCTGTTAGTGCCAGGGTAGCACAGCTCTGCAGGCCGAGGGACAGGGAGGGAGCTGGGAACTGTTTTATGGAGAGTGAGCAAGTCCGTGGGCATCTTCAAGAGTCACTCCAGTACCCTCAGCCCCGAGTGCTGGGATTAGTCTGTCTTTGCAGCACATACTTTTTGTCCCCACTACATCCTACATCCCTCTCCTGCTCTCCCCCCCCTTCCTGGATGTCTCCTAAACTCCCCTCAGGGCTCAGGATTCCTCGAATTTTTACATTAGGGGAAGCCAAGAGGAATTTCCCAGCCCTTCCACACCAGGGGTCTGCACAGTCTCTCTTCTCTGTCCCCAAATGAATTTTGCTTTTATAATTTTTCCTGGTGCGGAGATTTCTGAAAAAACCAAAGTGGGACAGCTCAAGACCTGCAGCTGAATCTCTTGTTTTCTGCCAGCCCTTCGTGTTCCTGCTGCACTGAATTCTTACAAGAAATAATTTTTGCAAGTCCCCCCAGTACCTGGAAAGGCAGGAGGAGTCACATCTCATGCATGGGGTGTGTGTGACCGCTGTCCAGGGCTTTTGTTGCGGCTCTAAGCAGGGAAGTTTTAGCACTGAGTCTTTGACTGAGCAACAAGGAAAGAACCTCATCTAACCCTGCTAATGATGGAAGCCTGAAAAAGGCACTTTTCCTTTGTGCCCTGCAGGGAATGGCAAAAGCACATGGCCCCTCAGATTTCAAAATGCAGCCAAAACCCAAACTGAGGCCCTGAATGTAAAGGAAATATAGGGACCAGCCTTCTATTTTCAGATCACTTGCCTTTGTCTTCTGCATTTCCACATAGGTTTCCTTAGATCTTCCTGTGTTTTTCTGAACTGTGGGAACGTGATTGCCAAGGAAGTGGAGAGGGGAGTTTTCAGCCCTGCTGGGATTGTTCTTGATTTGAGGGTCAAGGAAGCCTGACCCAGTCATTACCTGTTCCATTCTTACAAAATCGCCACGGATCTAAACCACCTCAGCCAAAATGTTCGCTTCCTTAGAGCCCACAGCTCAGGAATTGCTCACCTGGAATTCTTCCTCACGGATACACCGGGGTCAGTTTGCAGGAAAAGCACCGAGCACCATGGGGCTACTCTGCCCGTTCCTCCAGAGCCGTGAGGAAAACGGGATTGCTCACAGGGATCCTCCACACACACAGAGAAACAGCTGAGCTGTGAGGCATTCATCCTGTTTGCTCTTAATTCGGAGCTCATTAACTGAAATCAGGGCTGAATACACTCAGGAGTTAAAGCAATTTCCTCCCGGGGCCCAGGAGCTGCAGTGGGGATACGAGTGTGGGGCTGCCCAGAATCTCCTCCTCCATTCCCTCTCAGCTGCTGAAAAGGGCTCACTTTGGCCTTTTCTAGCAATAGGGATCATCCTGAAAGCTGATCCTGAGCCTGGATTTCCCCAGTTTTTGGGCTGGGTAGTGCAGGGGTCGGTGTTTCAGACCTTTGATGTGCAGACACCTCCTCCAGAGCGTCCCCCAAGAGCTGTAAAATGTGATTTTCCCCTCTGCTTCTCCACTCACTCTTCCAGCTGCCAGGAGCAGCTCCCGCAGGAGCCATCACACATCCACACAGTAGCACTTGGAAGGCCTTGGTGTGGGCAATGCTGATCCCAGGAGCAGGAAAAGGCTGTGGGAAGAGCTTGCCCAGACCCTTCGGAGCAGGAAGGCGCGTGCGGCCGGGGCTGCAAGGAGGGGAGGAAAAGCTCTGTGGATTTTCTGCCACAAAACTCGAGGTCTCTCTGCCTTTCCTTGCAGAAAAATAACTCCCACTGGGTCACTGGGACATCCCCCTCTCCTTAGGGAAGGGTGCCCACGGCTGCTTCACTCCTCAATTAATGCTGATTTGCGAAGGGAAAGGACTTCAGGAGCTTCCACTGCTTCGCTTCCTAACCCATGAGGAGTGTCAGGAGAAATAATCATGCAGAGCACAGCTGTGGGCAGAAATGCTTTTCCCAGCTCTCTGTCTGAGGCAAGGTCTCTTTTCCCAGCTCCCTTTCTGGATGTGGATGAGGCAGGGAAGTGGTGTCAGCTCTCTCTGCATGACGCAGCAGGACTGAGCCCCACCGAGCTGCTTGCAAGGGGTTTGCTGCAATTAGAGGACGATTCGAGTCAATGTAAACAATGATGTCAGCCTGAGGACCTTTTAAACACAATTTAAGCTATGACATGGTGTGAAGCAGAGAGAACCAGGTAACCTTTTGGCCTGCCACATTTTTTCTCTGCAAACTGATGATGTCTGGATTATTTTCATGTTCGTGCGCTCGGGACGAGCTTTGCCTCTCACTCACACAGGTTTCAGGCTGTGCTTGGCTGGAGACAGCAGCCTGGCTTTGAATTGCCTACTGGATGCCTGAGACATTTATTTTATCCTGGCTGTTGACACGTTTTGTGGTGGAATCCGAGGGAGAAAAGGGCTGACTGAAAGCTGCTCCCTCACTGCATGCCTTGTAAAGGTAGAGATCTGACTGATCTTGCTGGGAAGTCCTGATTTGCTTCACGGTGAGGAAGCAAAATCACCTGCTTCTTTTCCAGTGGTGAAGGAAAGCCAGAGTGTGGCTGAGCCTGCAGCAACCCCCAGTTGTGTGAGGCAGCACAAGGACCCCTCCTGCTATTCCCAGGTGCTCACCTCACATTTATTTTGGCTGCACAGATCCTGTTCTGCTCAGGCTCCTGCAGACTCCCATGCTTTAAACAACTTCCCTTCAGCCTGGGCAGATTTTCTGTTGAGTAAGGACAGAGCAAAAGGGTTTGGCCCAATAGGAATTCCCAGAGAAAGTGATTAATCCCCAAAATCCTGTGTCAGCACGAAGGGAGCGTGGTGGGGAGGGATTGCCTGCGAGCTCCCTGCTCCTGGTCCTTCTCACTCCGTGCTTCTCCCAACCCATCATCCCACCCAGTGAGGACTTTCCCAAGGATAATGACACCGTGGGTCTCTGGGAAGGTAAGGCCAGGTGTTACACGAAGCTCTAATGATTCTGTTAACACTTTTATTGCTTAATCCCCTGATCCATCAGCAAGGAGAGAAACCAAGCCTGCAGTGTGATGAATTTATGGGTTTGGAGCGGCTGCGGTGTTTCCAGGCTGTGCTCACAGTTGGAATGTTTTCTCCTGGCTTTCCCAACCAGTCAAATAAACATGAGCTCAGTTTTCTGGGTCAGTTTGGGCAATATCAGCCCTGCTCTGATGAGAGGAGTGCGGGGTGAGACGAAAGACCCAGCGTGGCACAACCCCTGGGATGGAGGCACTGCCTGGGAAGGGGAGCTCAGGAAAGCAGGAGGCAGGGCTTGTCAGGGTTCCCCCATGCAGCTCCAAACAGTTCCCATCAGGAATTCTGTCACTGTATATAAGGCTGATTTCTCCTTATTGTTCCTATGGAGACATGGGATTGTTCTGGTCCATTTTGTCTGCTCTGATCTCTTGTATAAATCAGCCACTTTGCCTTTTTTATTGCTGTCTACTTTGTGTTTGAAAAGTAATACTCAGACCCACGTGGGGAAATACCATTATTAATTTAATCTGATAAATCATGAAGTCATGGGCCTTCTTCTGGTGACTGAGGTTGCTCTTTCTTGAACGTTGTGCCTAACTGTGGTGGTTATATTGCTATTAAAAATAAATTACCAGCCTTCTTTCCTACTGTTCTGTGTGGCACGTGCAGAGCTGGTGCACAATCTCAGCCAGGGCAGGCTCCCCAAACAGGCACCACGACATCCCACAAGTCTGCAAGCACAGGCTGATGCTCCCTAGAGAAAGGTTTTCCTTCTCCCATCCCAAGAACATGTGCACAATTCGTTTTAACCTTCTCCAGGACAGAATCTTGGGCTTTGTGGTGGGTTTCTGGCAGAAGGACAAAAGAAGAGGAAAGGAGTTTTGCCTGAGTATAAATCTCACTTTTCATTTGCCAAATCTGTCCTGCACTCAGGAGAAAATCAGGGCAGTGCAGATGAAAATTCTGTGCTCAGAGTGGGATTAGTGGAAAAGCTGAAGCTGAGCTGGTTTTGATTTCCATGGAGGATTGTTGGCACAGCCACTGTTCAAGGCCATTTGCCCTTCCACTGCACAATATCTTTGTGCTTTAAAACTAATGTAGACTTTGAAACCCTACCTGGATTTGTGGTCTGGCACCGAGCAGTGCAGCTTTGAGCTTCTCCCTTTCTGCCTGCCTGTGCCAAGTGTAACCTTTAATCCAGAGTCCAGCACTGCACACTCTGCGTGAGGGAAACACCAAAGCCTTGGTCCAGTGGCTCTGGGATTGCTGTTGCAGGTTCCGGACACTTCTGGTGGAGGGTAAACTCTTTCCAAGCATTCATTTTGCATCCTTGGAGTAGCAATGCTAGATAATATTGATATGTCATTATTTCCATCACTGTTGTGGCTCAGGATCAACACTTCATGTGGAGCAATATTCACGAAGCTAAAGCCTTGCAGAGCCTTTTTTTTGGGCTGCTGATTCTTTAGTTCCCAGGCTGACCGGTATCTCTGGTCTTGTCTGCTGTCACCAGAAGTCTCCTTCAATTTGGAGTTAAGCTAACCAGACTCAAAGAGAGAGAGGAGAGCCCAGAGCAGCCCAATTCCTTCAGTCTTCTTTCCTCTTTTAAATTCTTTTGCTTATCTCAGTTCTGGCCTTGCCATCTGCTGGTGGTGAAAGCGGGGTAGTGACACTTGGGCGTGGTGGGATGTGAGGAGAGTGTCTCAGACTCTGATCTTGTGCAGTGGACATGATAAAGGAATGCTCAGGATAAAGGAACTGAGAGGAATTCTCAGCATCCACAGGGCAAAGGTCTCCCTCGTGCTCTTCAGTTTCATGTGGAAGTGCTGTCCTATAGGGTGCATTGTACTGCCAGCCTTTGAAAGGCTGCCTGCTTGTTTTGATTCCATATTGTTCCAAGTTAAATGGTAGGAAAAGAGAAATTGCTGCCACCACAACATTCTCTTGTAGGTCTATTCTTTATGGATCCCCAGAGGAAACTGAGAGCTCCCCCAGACAATGGTCAGACAGACAAACGAGCATACATTAACTTTCTGTGCTTGTACAGCTCATTTTGGCTGCATTTCCTTTGCATTCTTAGGAGCATGAATTCAGGCATCATTTGGTTTGATGTCTTCCTCTGCCTTGAACTGCTGCCTTGTTAGACATTCTGGGTGACAAGCAGCCTCTCTGAACCACAAAATAATGGAATCACAGAATCACAGAATCACAGAATTATAGAACCACAGAATCACAGAATTATAGAATCACAGAAATACAGAATCACAGAAATACAGAATCACAGAACCACAGAATCACAGAAATACAGAATTACAGAACCAAAGAGCCACAGGATCACAGAACCACAGAAACAAAAACACAATATCCAGAGCTGGAAGGGATCCATGAGGATGATCCAGCCCAGCTCCTGTGCCTGCACAGGACACCCCAACAATCCCACCCTGAGAGCATTGTCCAAACATTTCCTGAAGAGAGAAGCAGAGGCCTAATGTGGAAATGCCCTGGGCAGATGTGATGGAGCCCTGAGGGATGCTCTGGGATGGGAGCACTGGGAACAGAGGGGACCAGGCCAGGTCTGTGGGGTTTGGCTCTGCTGGCCTGGGGCTGTGTTCCAAACCAACAGGGAGCTCAGGTGAGCTCGAGGTGACTCGACTTTGTCCCCTGCCCTTTGAGAAACACCCAGGGGAGCTCCCTTGGGGCAGCACTGACTGCAGCAGGCTGGGATGGAGGAACACCCAGAGTCCCTGGAGGGGAAGAGGCTGATGTGAGTCCAGCCCTGCTCCCTGCACTGGTTTCTGTGGGGGCTTTGCTCAGGCCCTGCACTGAAGTTTGCAGGTGCCCCCTCAGGCCTGCAGGCATTTTGGCCTTGCATTCCTCCCTGCAGTGCAGGTTTTTCCTGCCTTTGTGCCTCTGCTCTTCTGCAAATCAGGGAGATTGGTCCTTCCCTTCCTCCCTGGGGGGATGGAGAGATCAATGTCTGGAAGAGAAAAAGCAGCTCAGGAGCTGCAGTAGATTTACTTCATCTTTCACTCCCATCACCAGAGAAAAACCCATCTGAAGCTGTGAGGGTGTGGAGGCATTTCAGGTTTAAGGGTTGGGACTGGGTACTGTGCTAGGCTGGGTCTGAACTGGCAGAAATCCCTGGCAGGGACGCTCAGGGCTTGCAAGGCTGCATTTTCTGCTTGAATTTCTTCTGCTGTGGTACCTCCCTGAGCCTCCTGAGCAGTGAAACACCCATGGCACCCACACACACACCTGCACTGCTGCAGAGTCACTCCAGCTGCAGCCACATCCCAAGAAGCCTCTTGCTTTTCATTTTCATTTCAATTTGCAGAGCTGTTTTCCAGCCCTGATCTGATGGATTCCCCTGCTGAGAGGATGTTGCAGTGAGAGGATTCCAGACTGAGGGTTGGTTCTCAGCTCCCCCGTGCACATCCACGTTGGAGAGCTGCTTAAGGAGCCTGGAGTGCGACCAGGGCTTGCCAGGAGCTCAGGAGGAGCTTCCCCTCCTCCTTGGGGGAAGGCAGCCCTCACACACCTCCAGCCCCTTGCTGCTTCCAGCAGGAGAAATAAGGTGATTACAGCCATCAGGCTGTGCCAGGGAATATTGGGTTTGTGGAAGTTGAGAATCCAAAGGAGAAATCCCCCCCTCTAGGTGCTCACTTGTTCTGGGATCTGCAAATTTCTGGGGAGGAGCAGGGAGCTGCAGCTGAGCAGCATCCAGCCAGGGCTCAACACCCAGCCCAATTTCCTCCTTGTCCCTTGCAGACTGTTATTGTTGTTGTTGTTATTATTAGCATTATCATTATCATTATTATCATTATTATTATTCTTGTCATTTTGGCGCTGTCCTGTCTCAGCCACGGATGCTTCCCTACAACAGCTGCACCTACCCAAACCCACAGCTAAGCCTGAAGTACCAACATCCACAAAAAATCTTCTCATTTTTGGGCACAGCCCCTTGGATTTACCCCCTCAGAGGGTGGGCACAGCCATGCAGAAGACACAAGATGAATAACACACACATACAAACAAGATACCCATTTAGAGGTCTTCTCAAAGCTCAATATCAAAGCTTTAATGCTTTATATTAATATTTTTTAATACTTTGTCGTGAGGAAAGGTGGGAAGAAAGACAAAAAAGAGACATTGTTCCTTCTTGGAAAGTGTTTTGTTTCTCCCAAGCAGCAGAACTTTAGGTATTTACTTTAAGAAGATATTTCTGTGTCCAGTGGCACAAAGACATCTTGGAAGGACAGGACAAAAGGAGCCCAGGGGGGGTCGGTGCTGGAGTTGGGCTCTGTGGAGGGTTAGGGTTGGGATTAGGAGTTGGATGGGTTTATCCATGATGGTTGTCAGGAATTCCTCACTTATCCTCTAGCAAAGCTTGTGAAACCAGCCCAACAAGGCTCCTGAATCCTCTGCCCTCCTTCAGCCATGCTTTGGTTGTACATGATCAATATTCTGCCTCTTTTCTCCTTTCATCTGAGACAGATCAAGTGAATGAAGAGTCAGGAAGTTGATCTGTGCATCCATCGATAGAACTGCAACTGCTTAGGCTCCTACCAAGCAATTTCTCTCACTGAAAAGGAACAACAAAAACGAGTGTTCACTGGAATATGCTATCCTGGCCTTTTAATGAAGATGGAAATCCATAGGAAAAGCAAAATTCCTGGGCATTATCAGCTTTCATGGCCATTATTCTCTCTGTCACTGGGGCAACCCATGTGCTGTGTGAGCTGCAGTGCTGAGGGATGCTATCTCCGTGCTCCAGAGCAGCTTATTCCCAAGCATGTTGTCTTTGGCATGGCCAGTGTTTTATCTGCCAGAGCCAACGTTAATGAAAAATTCCTGAAAAATTCCACATTTCAACACGGCAACGCTCTGCTGGGAATAACAATCTCTTGTGACCTCGTTCAAAGCAGATATCAGGGAGGATACAAAACAGGGAGGTGTTTCTGACCCCCCTACCTCGGATTTGGGGGTTTCAGGCTGAGTTTGTGGTGCTTGCCTGCCTTTGTGAGGGATCTCAGCGCTCTCAGGTTGTGAATTCCCTGTGGGATCTGCACCCAAAATCAGAATTTCTCATGTGCTGTCACAGCCACGGGGTTGGTGACACCGAGAATTCCTTGTGTAGCACAGCAGTCCCAGCTCTTCAAAACACAGTGAATTTATAGCAATTTATAGCAGCAGTTTAGAGAGAAATGTCTGTAGAGGAGGGGTGTCCCCTTCTGGGACAGTGCTGGAGGTGTCCCTGCTGGAGTCCCCATGACACAGGGCAGGAAAATTGGTGATCCCAGCCAGCAAACACCAGCCTGGATGGTTTGTCACACATGGCTTCACCTCCTCGGTGCAGCAGACTGCAAAACTAAGGTCAGGCACATAAACCTGGGGAAAAAACACCCAAGTCCTGAGTAAAGGAGCCACCAGCTGCAAAGTGACAGAGCAGGGGAATGCAAGGGACTCATTCACCTTGATCTGCACGAATTGGGTTCCCACAGGGGGGTTTTCCTTGGGATTTCTGAGCCAGGCCCTGCTCCCCGCCCTGGCAAAGCTCCTTGTCCGGGCAGTCCCTGTGACCTGGGCAGGACAGGCCAGCCAGGGCTGTGGGGATTGGGGAGAATCCCAAGGCAGGAAAGAGAGCCCGTGCTCAGGACACCTTGCAGCACAGCCCAGGGGCCCGCTGGGTTTATTCATGGAGTGTAGTTCACTCAGTCAGTGGGGAAATAAGTGAAGAAATCCAGGAAAAGCCCAGGGGTGCAGCCTCTCCACGCCCTGTCCGAGCACGGGCCCTGTATGCTCCGTGCACCACAAGGCGGAGGGCAGAGGAAAATCAAGATTTACAACTCCCAGTCCTCCAAACCCAGCGTGTCCCACACACCCACAGCTGCCAGAAGGCCGGGAGAGCGGTGATTTGTGCCCTGCAGTCAGGGGCCGGGGCAGGTCTGCGTCCTGCCTGTCCTCCCCGGGGCCGGGCAGAGCCTGGCAGCACAGATACGAGCAGCTGCTCATCTGCTGTGAGACCCAGCACAGACACAGCGCTGGGGGAGTGCTCAGCTCTCAGCCCCTGCAAGGTCCCCTCTTGGCCAAGTCTCCCTCCTTGGGAGCTTTGTTCCAGTGGCAGCGGCTCAGGGGCAGCACAGGACGTTCCTCCTGCGCGGAAAACGTCTGTGACGTGCTCTGCCTTCATCTGAGCTGTGAGGGATGCACAGGCAGCGACAGGTTCTTGCCAATCACAGACTTGCCCAAATATTTATCTCTGCTAAAAACAGTTTAGGTGCTGGATGCAGCCCAAGGTTGGTTCTGATGGGAGACATCAAACACAATGCACGTGAATCAGGGACAGCACATCTGGCAGTGCCTGCGTGCTGCAGGAATATAAACAAAAGAGCCAGTAAACCCCAGCTGCTGAGTTATCTGTCCTGAAACAAGGCTGCAGCTTCCCAACATCACCACCAGTGAGAAGACGGTGCCAGGAATGATTTGGGGCTGCTCTGCAGTCCCTGTTGGGCATTTTCCCTTCTTTTTGCATGAGGGGGCTGCAGGCTGAAGGATCATCACCTGTTTGAGAAGGATTTGCAAGAGTGATGGAAAGAGTGGAGGGGCAAAGCAGGGCAGAGCTGCCAATATCCAGAACATTTCTCTGACACGGTGATATTTTATTTCTGGAAGTATCTGATGCAAATGTTCTTTTCCTGGAAAGATTCCTCCTCCTGCCTGCTTCCCCCACCTCCCTCAGAACGCTGGTGCCAATATTTCTGTTGCAACTTCCTTGCTCCCAGGGGTTTCCTGCTGGAGATTTCCCTCCCCTCTCGCCTGGAGCTGGTGGGCCAGGTTGGTCCCTGAATTGTTCTGTGGCTGGAAGGAGGGAACGGCCCCAGCACTGCCTGGGATGCTGGCAGGGATCCCTGAGGGATTCCAGCTCATGGTGTGAGGGATGGCTCAGGTGTTCCTGAGAGTCCTGATCCGCTTTTCCCCAGTGGGAACCCAGCAGGTGCAGGGAATTGCAGGAGCTCTGGATCCACGTGCAGGGAGATGTTTCAGCACAGGCTGCATCCCCCTCCGTGCCATCCTCTCCTCCAGGGGAGCGCTGCCCTCAGGGCTGTGTCCAGCAGCACCTCTTGCTCCACCCCTCTGCTAAAGGATGAGTACAACCTTCAGCTGGGCAAAATCTGGCATGAAGGCATGGACAGAAGCCTTGGAGCTGAGGGTTACAAAAACTGCAGTGGCCAGAGGGTCATTTTGATCATTTAAATTAAAAAATCATCTTGCAGAGCAGCCCTGCAGAGAGGCTTATCACTGTAACTTCCCTGATTAGCCCAGGACACCAATTTTAGGCCCTGTAAAAACAGTGGAGGTCAAATTTACTATGGAGGGCAAGGACCAGTGACTCAATTTTCCTTATTCTTTATAGTCACTTTTCACCTTGAAGAACAAAAGGTCCCAAAGTCAGAGAACGTTTGTTCTTGAGCCTTGCCAAAGCTTTTTCTTTTTTAATAAACCATCGTTGAAATCTGGGCCCATTGCCTTGACAAAAGAAAAGAATATATTTGTGTACACTTAAGTGACAGGAAAGAGCCTGTGAGCCAGGCCTGGTCACAGATAAAGGAATTCCGGACATTATTCCTTGTGCTCCAAGGGGTTGTGACATGGGATTTCCTCTCCAAGTGGTAAATAGCCCTGCAGTTGTACGGCAGGGTGGGGCCACCCCTGGCTGCTTTAAAACCAGGAGAGATGAAAGCACTGCAGGAGAAGAAAGAGGGGCTGGGTGCATGAGCACAATGAATCCCTGGGAATGGCTGGGGGAGAAAAATCCACCTGCTCCAAGCTTTGCCCCCAGAAACTTCCCAGGGGTTCGAGGTGCTGCCAGCTGGGCTCTGCTTTGGGAAGAACAGCTCATGTCACAGCGAAATAGATTTCACTCCAAAGAGCGGCCCAAAATCTCAGCACCTTGCACGTTCCCCCTGGATCTGTGGGAAATATGTGGAATTTTTGGGAAAATGGGTTTGTCTTGGGATGACTCTGGATCTTTCCTGCCTTCTCTGAAAGCCAGACAGCTCCCAGTGCAGGCTGTGGGACACTGACTGCCCGTCCTGGTCTGGAATGGGATCAGAGAGGGCAGTGAGGGTGGGATCCCACAGCTGTGAGCTCCTGGAGGAGCCTCACTGGGATCTGGAACAAGAAGGAGGCAGTTGAGGACTTTTGTACCTGAAAGCACCTTTCTGTCTCGTGCTGAATCATGCCCTAGAGTGGGGTGAGCACTTTTGTAAGAAAACAGAAGAGCTGAAGCTGCAGATTTTATCCTGTTCTCATTTTGAATCAAGAAACATCCAGCTTTGGATTAATCCTTGCACTGGGCTTTGCACAGAGAGCTCACCAAAGTGCCCTGAGCTGGGTGAAGACAGAAGGGGGAGGAACGTGACTCCCTTGATGAGGGAGAAAAGAACACCAAGCTGATTTTATATTTGGATTTCCCTTCCTCCCTCTTCCTGCAGCTGTCCTGGAGGGTCAGCAGAGCCTGCAGATCCCAAACCTCCCAGTAGCAGCCAGGCTTAATGAAAAGGGGAAAGATTTCTTGTTACAGCTCTCCAAATCCTCAGGATTCAGGTCTTCAGCAATAAATGTTCATTTAGGGAATCATCAGTGGAACAGATAAATTAGCATTTTGCAGGGGTTCACAAATGGAAGGTTCCTACATGAGCCTTTTCATTGCCTCCTGCTCGAGTGTAGATATCTGAATTATTTTCCCTTTCAGCTACAATGGGACTCGTGTCAGTATGTGATAAAACTGTAAAATCCCACTTGTAAAGTGGGAATGTCGCTGAGGCTGAACTGCTGCTTCCAGCACGAGATCCAGTCTGGATGTGCTGTGAAGGATCTTGTTCCAGTGGAGAATAAAACCCCAGGGAAGGGCTGGAGAGGTTGAAATCGTGGCTGTGTTTAGTCCCCACTGCATCTCACTGGCTTAAGAGGGGTTGAAGTCCCTACAGGACACATGGAGGACTCTAATCAAGTTCAGAACTGGAGAATTCCAAGGAAAAATGACAAACTTTCCTTCTTACTCTGTCCCTCCTTACCAACCTCCCACACTTTTCTGGAAACCGGGGAAAAGAGAAAGTTCCCCTGTTGTCTGCAGCAATGAAATACCACGGCTAAAATTCCTCTATGGCTGCTCCAAGGAACAACAAAGACAAGGAGATGAATCACGCAGGGAATTACTCACTTCCAAACAGCAAACAGGTCATGCTCAGCATTGTTGACTCGGAGTTGTGCCAGGCTGCACAGGCCCCGTCGCTCTCTGGGTGTTTGGGGAGAGAGGGGGAGAATCTGGCACTGCTCAGGAGTGAAATGATGGGAATCAGGCTGCAATTGCACCCAAACGTTGGCACTTCTGCCACGGGGGCGTGGGGCACTCACACGTCGGGATCACTGCTAATTCCTGCTTTTCTGATATCCTGGTACAACCCATTCGATCTCATCAGATAAACTGTGTTTTCATGGCCACAAGCCAAACAAACAATTCTGAAAAATGAACAAACAGACCCTTTAAAGAAAGATTTATAAAAAGCTAAACAGGTCTAGTACTTAGGTTAGGGACTTGTAGCTTTAAAATAGCTCAAATCAATTGATACCAAAAGGGATCTGCTGTCCTTCCTGCCGTGGTGACGTGAGCATGGGAGAGTTTCTGTCTCATCACAGGGGGAATTGTCCCTTAATTTCGGTGCCATGGAGGTGGAAACTGTCCCTTCACTTCATTGCCATTGTGGGACAAACTGTCCCTTCATTTCAGTGCCATTGAGGGGGAATTGTCCCTTCATTTCAGTGCCATTGGCCCATGTCAGGATCTCTTTCTTCTGCCTCTGCCTCTGCCCTCTGCACGGATGTTCACGTCACCACAGCAGCTCCTGTGAACAAGCTTTGCAGGACTGGGGCTTGATCTACATCTCTCTTTACTCTCCAGCAGTGTTTTTCTCCTCCCAGAGCTGCTTCCATGCTTTGACCTTGCTCTAGAGCCCAAAAGAAATGCCTCCCAATTTTCCTAAAGGCTCTCTTTATTCCGACGGCTCCTGTTTGAACCACTGCTATGCAGTTAATGCTGCGCAGTTGTTTCTACCCTGAGACTTTCCAGCCAAGGGTTTTACAATTTGGCATCTGAGGTCTCAGCCTGAAAATTCACCCCTGTTTTTGTACTCTCCCCCAAGAGCCTGTTTTCAATTGACATACACATTTCAATAGCTTAAGAGTGCAACAAAACGCTGATTCTCCCGTTCCAGCTGGAACCCACGAGTGTTGCTTTGACTCCAAGTGTTGCTTGTTGTTGGCTGCACCATGACTGGTCTCGTCCTGGCTGGGCCATGCAGATCCAGGCATCCCTGTAACCTCCTGGCACACCCAGGGAAAATTCAAATCCACTTTTGTTTGCTTTTCCAGCAATTCTGTTTGCCTGCAATGGGTGTTCTTCCCCCTCCTGCCCTGACACGCCCCACAAACACCCCCGTGCCCAGCAAGGGGCACCAGGAACCTGTTGGTTTCCTCCAGCACGTGCAGAGATCCCTCAGAGCACAGTTCACTCCTGCCAGGCCAAAATTCATGTGCAGCACCAGAAGTTTTAGTGACTGATGGAGGCAAGAGGGAGCAGAACTGTGAAAGACGAACCCCAGCAAGTGCTGGCTCTACCTTGATAAGCTGTTTGTTTATTCTGCAGGGTCTCAGATCTGGATTTCATTACTGGGATTAGTTCTGTGAATTCTTAGTGCAGCAAATCCAGGCTGTGTGTGCGGAATCGGGATGGAAGGAACCTTCTTAATTGCCTGCGTGGATTTGCATTATTCTTTCATCTCCCACCTTGGTGCTCTTCTCCTCCCGAATTCAAATGGTGACATTTTTCTTTCTTGGTGACATTTTTCTTTCTTGGTGACATCCAGTTTTCATTTTGCTTTTCATTTGGTGCTCACTGAACTTTCATCATTCTCTTTTTTCTTAGTCATTTTCATACAGTTCTGTATTCCTTACCAGGGCTTTGCATCCTCTGCAAGAGATAGCCAGGACAGAGCTCCAAAGCCTCCTCATTTGATTACTTTTAGAGTCATATTTGTTGGTTTTGCTAACTATTCAGCACCCAAATTAATTTTCCTGTTCAAAGGGCGACTGCACATTTTGGCTGTCTGTAGGAACTGCAATAAACTTTCGGGATGACGAGGTGAGATTTTGAGGAAAAGCAGACAGTGGCATGAAATCAATATTAAAAACAGAACCAGTTTGGGGTTTTATAAGAAAAAAATGACTTTTCACTAGAAAATTATGCTGTGGCAAAATCCCGTGTAGAAGCAGTTTTCCAGGAAAGGTTCTGCAGCCAGGCCAGTGTTTCCGGTCACATCCCAACCATGCTGTGACCCTGTCGTTGGGATGGAGGCGTAGGATGCTGGAGACACCACGTTCCTTGGTGGAATCCAGGCTCTGGATCTGTCTCTCACTGCTGGGGGCTGCCCTAAATATCCGGCTATTTTTAGATGAGTCTTTTTCTGTTGCTGCTTTCCATAATAAGAACAAACCTTTGAAGGATTTGTGTTTTTATCCCTGTGCACAAGAGGAATTAAAATAAATAAATAGATCTTAAATATTTAGACATGAAGAGAGAAGAATTTCCTGCCCAGCTTTGGCCCAGCGGCGTAGGTGGCTTTAATGCGACCCGGGGCTGCTCCCGGTACCTGCCAGTGTTTGCTTTTCTTGGAAGCAGCTGCAGTAAAGCACCTTTAAAATCAGGATCCCACAAAGCAGATCTGCTGTTTCCAGGTCACTGTGCAACCCCCTTCCCCATGCCACAGTTTTTCCAGAGGATGAACTGACGTGCTGCAACTCAAGCAACCTGTTAGAGAGGGAATGGCTCCAGGCACAGCAGAGGAGTCCTGGAAGTGTCTGACCACCCCCAAATCCTCCCAAAAGGCAGGACCTGGCACTGAAAACACAGCTTGGCTCTGAGCATCACACCTGGATTACCACCCACCTGCTGCCCCTTCTCTGGGCTGCTCCCAGACACCAGAAACTGCTTTAGCTCCAAACCTTTGTGGGTCAAGTGAGCTCATCTGGGAATCCGCGGGGCACAGGAGAAGGGATTTTTGTCAACAGGCAGCCATGCTATGCAGACTTGATAAATATGTGCAGTGCTAATTCGAAGCAGATTCCTGCTTTGCCACAAGCAGAATTCCTCCCAAGCCTGCCATCACAAACATTATGTCACAGCTGTGGAGAAGGCTCCCAAACAGGGGAGAAGTTGGGGTCACGTCAGGGTAAGAGCGCTGTGGAGGCTGCGAGGAGGAAGCGATTGAAGCCCTGCTCCACGGCCTGATGGGCCTTGTCATTAGGAAGGATTTCACAGATGATTTGCAGCCAGTTCCCTGGGTCCGATTGGTACTTTCCAGCTTAATGCAAACCAGTGAGGAAACCAGACCTAGTTAGGCCAAGCTGCCCAGGGAGGCTGCAGGCCCAGGGTAACAAAACATCGCCCGCGGCTGCGGAAATGTGACTGGAACTGGGTTTGGGTTTAAGGAGATCGTTAGGTTCCCTCTCCCTGTCTCAGCAAACAGCTTTTATCTCATCTCCCAAAATAGCAACCTGCTATCCTTCAAAACAAACCGAAATAAAAAGGGGAAGCCTCCTGAGACAGGCACACAAACCGACAGAAGTGGAGCACGGAGCTGATCGAAAACAGATTCCAGCGTCAAGTCCAAAGTCAGCCTCAGCCCGTTGCTCCTTAGTGGGCAGAGCTCAGAAACTAAGAAAACAAAGTAATTACCCACCAAGCAGATTTTACTGACACTGAGCATTCACATGTTTCTGACACGGCCAACCCCTGTATTTGTTCAAATCCAGCTCTGTTTAGTGTGGCACATCAATTGACTTGACCTCGGGAGGCTCTGGCTCATTTGCTTCTGGATTTATAGCTCAAGGAAAAATGGTCAAACAATGCTAACAGGGGTGGGCTTTTGTTCTGCTTCACCCTGCCCGTCCACCTTCCCCGCTCTGATTTCAGCTCCATCCCTCTCGTGGCCTTCCCTTGGCCCGCTCCTTCAGCAGGTCAGTGATTCATCACACAGGAGGACACAGATGTTCTTTACAAAGAAGCCTTTCCATGCAGCCTCACATTTTTCTTAGGAAAGAGGGCTGGGGATGAGGAAAGAGATGGAGAGGAGGAATTCAGCCTTGTGTAAAAGGCGTGAGAATGGGCATTGCCCAGTTTCCTCCAGAGTTTGTGGGGTGCTGCCTATGGGACACACCAGCAGCTCCAGGGAGCAGAGATCACTGCTGGACTCACACCAGCAAGGCTCCAAGCAGGAAGCCTTGGGGAATGTGGCCTGAGGAAAGATGTGGTCTCTCTGAGAAGTTTTCCATAATTATTTGATGTTTCCTGGGCAGTCATCTTGCTTGATGGCCACAGTAGGATTTAGCTCTGGAGCGTGGTCAGGGGTTGCTTCCAAGCCAACCTCTTGTCATTCCGCAGAATTCACCCCATTTCCTCTGTCAGCTCTTGCATTTCTTGGAAAACATGCCCCATCCTCTTTGAGGTCTGGTTTGGGGACAGTCTGGAGTCCACAGCTGAGAACATCCACACTGCCTTAGAGGGAGCACCACAAAAGTTTGGAAAGGGAAGAGTCCTGTACCCCAAGCCAGGCCCTGCAGAACATCAGATACTGCCCAAATGTGGCAGCTGAAGATCTCAGAGATTGTTCCATGTGGGCCACCAGCAAATGTTTTCTGAAGGACATCTCCCAGCACTTTATCTCATCCAATTCTAAATATTCCTAAAGACAGGGCTGGCATTGCTGTGTCCTTTGGGAGGTGAATTGCACAGGCTGATTTAACAACCTTGGGAAGGTTTTCTTTCTTCTCCCCAGATTCTTGCCAACAGAAGGAGCACATCAGTGGTTGCCCTTGGTATCAGACCTGCCACGATTCCAACCTCTCCTGCTAACCACTCCCATTTCCAACAGTTTTATTATTGTAGCACCTAAAGGCTGACTTATGATCCACTCCTGGTAATTCCCATCAGTTGGGCTTAATTCTTTTGGTTTTTTTCAGATCTTATAGAGCTCATTCTGTGCTGGGCTTAAGGATAAGGACCAGGTAGTTACAGGGCTTCCCAACACTCCCATGTGCAAGTGGAACAAGAAGAAAGATTTGGGAAGCACAGATTTAGTCTGCAGATGGTGGAGGAGGGATGTGAGTGAGCATCCTCCTGATCTGACACATCCAGGCACAGGCTGAGTGCTGGCGAAAAGGACCAAAAAATGCTTTCAAAGAAAGGCACATCTTGCTAAACCCCAGTGTCAGGGATTTTGTCACTTCTCTCTCTTCTTCTCTGGCTATTTCAATGCCTCTCCAGGGGATCCATCTTACAGTTTTCCAAAGCCTTGTGCTTAGGGTGAATTACCATCACACTTGATTATCAAAGGAGAAGCTGACATTCAGGACAATGATTTCGTTGACTGGGTATTTGGAAATACTGTTTCACTTGCTGCTATTGCCTCATGTTACACGGGAAATTGCTCTGGTAATGAATGTTCTAAGAACTGAAATAGCCAGGCCACGTGAAATTCAAAGTTAGCACCCCTCAAGTGGGACTTTATTTGGAGTTAATGCTGGGCACTGCTTTAATTTGTGTGCTGTGGCCCAGGGAAACTTCATTTCCCAACCTCTTTGACCTGAGGAATTTTCATTCGATCTGTTTGCTGTGAATTTATCAGGGTTACTTTTCAAGCCCCAAAGCTGTGGTTCTAAACCGAGTCCGGCTGTCCTAAATTACCACTGGGAGTTGTTTCGTGATGAAAGTTGCCAGGGACTAGGTCAGCTCTCTGCAGCCAGACACCAGGACAGATCTTCCACGCGTGTGAAACCAAGTGGTGGATTGAACTCTGGCAAAAAATTCAGTTCCCCACTGACAGCGACTCGCATGGAAACCTCAGGGAAATCCCTCCTGGTGCCGGTTTAAATCCTGACCTCTGCTGGCAGCCAGGCTCAGTTAGGAGCTGATGCCTGCCTGGGTTATTTCACTGCCTCCTAAACACTGAATTAGGGCAGTTTCTTGCTTACAGAGAGATAAAACTCTGCCTCAAATCTCTCTTTATCCTGCCTGACCCACCTGCAGTTTCATTATTCCTGGTGCACCTTGTCCTCTGTGTGGGAAGTGCCACCACAGCAAAGGAACCACCACAGACATTTCCAGTCTGCCAAGAAGTGTGCAGTGATGTGATTAATAAGGAAAGAATTAAAATTAACTTATCATAGCACACAGAAAAGGAAATGATTGGGTTTTTTTCAAATCTGATTTGTCACTTCAAAAGGAAATGATGAAAAATGTATAAAAGTGTATAGAAAATCTATTGAAAACTTCTCTACTGCTGCTCTAACTTTTTTAAAAGTCCATTCTCCTCAACAAAACATCAACCCTGGAGAGCTTGCCTCTTACCAACCCTTTATTCCAGGTTAAAAAGTCCAGTGTACAGAGTACAACTGGGTAGGAACAGGAGGGAAATCACTGGTGAATCAATAGAGGTTTACTGCTTGATTTTTCATGGGAGGACCTGGCTCATCTCAGGATGGATTTCAGGAGTGACTGATCCTCTCTTGCACATGAGTAGGTTGGGGAATAGTTCTTGGAACTGAGTCAGCCCAACAATTGCTTTCATTATTTGCAGCTGTACAAAACAAATAAGTTTGAGAGAAACTCAGAGAGGTGCCAAGTGCAATCCCATTGCTGTGTGAGTGAGTGCAGTGTTTAGTGCTGCACACATGAAGCCCATGAATTACTGCTGTTGACTCCTCAGCCTCACCTGTCACCTTTGATAAATGAGCAGATCTGATGATACTCCTCAAAATAACAAAGTAATTAAACTAAAAGTGCTTTAAAGCGTTCCTTCCTTAGCATCCACAACTTTGTAAGCAACTGCTCCCCACACACCAATTACCTGCAGAGAGGGATTCTGATCAGATTAAAGGCAGCTCAGTGCAGGGTTTGGAGAAGCTGCAATCACAGCTTGGTCCAGCTTTGGTGTCAGTGGCTGTGAGGAGCTGTTGGGCTGACCAGCCATGAAAATCTCCTGCTCTGTCTGTCCACACTCACACAAAGCACCAGGAGCTCACCTGTGCTGACCGTTCTGAGTGGGCACAGGGACACAGGGGAGCCTGGAAAGGGCCCAGAGGAGGCAGGGAGAGATCACAGAATATCCTGAGCTGGAAAGGACCCCCAAGGATCATCCAGTCCAACCCCTGGCCCTGCACAGACACCCCAAAATCCCACCCTCTGCATCTCTGGGAACTTTGTGGAGCTCTGGCAGCCTCGGGGCCGTGCCCATTCCCTGGGGAGCCTGAGCAGTGCCCAGCACCCTCGGGGGGAAGAACCTTTCCCTGAGATCCACCTAAACCTGCCCTGGCACAGCTCCAGCCCTTCCCTGGGTCCTGTTCCTGTCACAGGGAGCAGAAGTTGGTGCTGTCCCTCCACTCCCCCTTCTGAGGACGCCTTCCACCTTCCCACTTTCCTACCCAGTGCTCTGCAGAACAAGGAGAAATCCTGTCCAAGTTCACTTCCAGAGAAATGCTGGCTTAGCTCTGGAGTGCAGGAAGCGCTCCCTGAGTGCCCTGGGAGGAGGGGAAGGGCTGGGATGGGCGGTGGGAGCACAGATCCACCACAGAGAGCTGCGTCCGCCTCCGGCTGCTCCCTGGGATGGGACATCCTGCAGCCCCCTGGGTGCCCTGGTTCCTCCTGACTCCCAGCCTTGCCTGAGGAATGTGCCCTGTGCTGGGGATGGCCGAGTGAGGAAGAAGGAAAGCTATGTCTGGAGCGCTGATGAAGTAATCCTGTCTGGGAATCATTGGAAACACTCGCATCTGCAGCCTCCAGCTTTTCTCAGGAGACCACGTTGGGGGCAGAGGCAAAGACAGCTTCATACCTCACATTTTTGGATTTTTTTTTCCCCCTAGAGTCTTTAGGGATCCTTTTTTGTGCATCTCGTTCCCACTGGGTCTGCATATTTCCTAATCGTGGAGATGTGCCAGGTCCTCTCTTTCCCAGAGGAATTGCCATAATTTGGATCAAGAAATAACAACATTCCCATCCTTTTTTCCATTGACATGAGATTACCACATTTCCTAAATACTTCAAATTGTGCTTGAGTGCCTGGCAGATGATTGCAGATGCTGCCACCTCCTTTCCCAGATTTCGTGTTTATTTTCCTTGTAGATCTGAGTTCCTGGCTAATCAGCCAGTCCCAAAGCAAGGCCGTGTCCCCTCACTCCACAGCTCACCAGCAGCACGGGGTGCTGAGATCCCTGTCCCTCCTGGGGACTCTCTGTGGTGTCGAGGGAAAACAATGGCCCTGATTAACGAGCTGCTGCCGCCCAAGACCAAACAATTTTGACCTGGAGTTGCTTTCTGTGACCTCTCTCCATAAATCTGCAGCTGATCCCGATCGTGGACAGCCAGGAAAGGCCAGGGCAGTGCAGTTCCAGGGCTGCCTTGGAGCAGGTGTAGGTGAGCCCCAAAGGTGAAGTTTTGATTGCAGAAAACCCACGGAAAGTTCACGGGGTTTGTGTGTCAGCACACAGAGCAATCGGTGGCCTTGCTGAAGGGTTTGCTGATTGCAGGAGGAAACCAGGGTGACCCTGTGCCACCTCCCCAGGAAATGCTGATGCATCTGTGGGTGAGGAAAAGCCTTGTAGGAACAAATCCCAAAAGCTGGGCCAAAGCCTTATCTTATCTTCAAACACTTTCTCCACTTAGCAGTTGTTTTTACTGTGCTGTTGTTGACGTCTCCCCGCTCCAGACTAATGATTTAATTTTTCATTGTTGTCGCTCTGGATCATTTACACCCCAACTTCTGCCTGTGGCTGAGCTACACACAACTTCCATTTGCAGCAGGCAGCGAGGAACGGGTGGGAGCTGCTCGCCTCTCTCGTGACTCAGCTGAGCAAATACTGCCTTCCCTGGCGGGGAAAATCAATGGGAACAGGAGTCCTGCTGCTCTGCCAGAGATACTCCTGGGGTAACACTTGCCTTTGAATATCCTGGAGGAACCTTTGCCATCCCTCCTGATGAGTTTGTGATCGCTAATTTAGTTTTGGATGAACTTCTTCAGCTTCTGTAGGAAGGGAAGCTCTGGCTCTGGCCTGGGAGTTGTCAGGTCTGTGCCCACAGACCCACAGCAGGGCCACCCTGGGGGACTCCTGGTTATTTTGAGGTGGAAAACCACAGGAAGAGAGGCTTCCAGTAACCATTCCCCCTAAACAAACAAAGGAAATAGAAAATCTTTAAAAGCTGATGAACCATTTTCCTTAAAAATAGTCCAGCTGGAACAGCAGGCAAGGGAGAGAGTCCTGGTAAAAGGCTGGAAGAGACTGAACTCCTACTCACCTCCTCGTCTAGGAAAAGTGGTTTAGCACAGTGGAGATGCACAGGGCAAGGTGAAGGATTTAAATCTACACAGACAAATTGTTATCCTCAACAGACACACGGAGAATGGAGAGAGCAAATAACCTGACCAAAAGCAGCTCCCTGAGCACAGGAAATGGGAGAGAGGCAGTCAAACCAGTCTAGAGGGGAAGTGTCCCCAAACAATTCTGACCTACACATTCCCCACCTGCAGCCCATCCCAGGGGGCCTTTGCCCTCTGTAGACTCAGCTCCCATCAGTGCCTCGATCCAGAACTCACCAGCCAGCAGAAAAGACAAAAATGGAGACTTTAATCTCTGACTTACAGCCAAGACCTTCCCCACAAGAGCCTCCCTTCTCCTCTGCTGGGAAAGGCAATGGTAGCAATAACATTTCATTTAGAAGATCTTGCATTGTGAGTAGAAAGCACAAAACATTTCACGAATGTCTGGGAGAATCAAAAATCCTGTGTCCGAATTCACAACACAAAAAGGGGTGGAGAAGGCTCTCTTTAGCTATTTGCTACTGTCTTTTTAAACCTTCAAAAATAATAGAAAATCACTTGAGTGTAAGGAGGGAAAGCTGATTCCAGGAGCTGAAGCCTTCATAAACACACCAAATATTGCAAGCCTTGTGATCCAATAATGCTGGCAGTGCTGTGGTGCCTGCTCTTTTCATGGGGGTAACCTTGAAATAAATCCTAGAATGATTACAGGCCATTGGTTTTAAACACACACGGCTTTCCAGTGAGTCCCTGAGCTCTCCAATTCCAGCAAAAATAGATTTCCTTGGGGACAGAAGCATGAAAATACCCTTTGGAATGGGCCCCTGCTCATTCTGAGGAGTGGTCTCGCTGTGTGCTTGTGATGAGGTGCCCTGGCAGCTCGGAGGGAGCACACTGGCAAGTCCTTGGTGTCATCTCTGCTGCAGGGACAGAGCTCTTTGGAGGGTCTGACTCTCCACGGCAGGAGGGGAGGGGACAGCTCTGCCTCTGCACCACCCCAGCTCCTGCTGGTCCCCCCTCACTGGTGACCAGGGCAGGGTGTGCTGTCCGTACTGCCCTGGGGATTCCAGAGGGCTCTGGAGCTCCTGGTCCAGGCTCTGCCAGGCCAGCACAGCTCACAGATATCCTCAGCAATGACAAAACAGATTTTAAATGCTGTGTATCTGTCACCCTCCTTCCCTGACTCAAATCTGCTCCAAAGCTCTGTTCCAGTCCCTTCCCAGGGGCCCTGAGGTGCCCTGGGGCCCAGCTCTCTGCACAAGAGTGACTTTACACACATGGATAGTCCCAGGAGTTCAACCATGGGCAAAAAGCTGTTTGTGTGCCCAAGCCCTCGTGGAGTCCTTGGTCTAAACTGCCTCATTTGGCTGCCAGCACAGCATCTCTGCTCTGCCCAGCAATTATTTCCTTGTCAACGGCAGCAGAGGCTGTGTGGGCTCTGCTCCCCAGCTCTCCCCGTGGCCAGAAGGGATCCCTGGATCCCTTAATCAGGTATCACACTGCCTGAGCTGTCACTGGCTCCCAACCATCTGTGAGGGCTCTGCCAGGGAGAGCTGCAGTGCCCAGAGGATGCCTGAAGGAAGGCTGTTACAATAAGGAACAGAGATTAAAAATCCTTTTTATCCACACTTGCTGCTGGGCCCAGTGTGGAGCATCAGGCTTTGCGTGGGAGGGATCTCCCTGTGCCAAGTGAGATGGAGTTAGAAACCATCTGACAGAGGTGAGGGAGGTCACCCATTACCCTCTGCCTGGGGAGCCTCCCGTGTTTAATGTTGGCCGTGCTGCAAAATCAGATTATCCCAGCAAAAGCAGTTTTCAATATATTTTTCTCCCCTGGATAATGTATCGGCCAACCTTTCACATTTCACTCCCGAGGATTTGTGGCTGTGCTGTGTTTGCGGTTTTCACCGCCGGCAGCAGAATGTTAAAGTCTGAGCTGGAGGGAGGAAGAAAGTCCCAGAGTCAGAAATGGTGCAGTGAGCTCTGGGCAGAGGGTCTGTCCTCACCTGGGGCTCTTTCCAGGGGAAGGAGATGCTGCTCTTGTCCTGCTGGAGCCAACTCGTGTTGGCACCAAGCACGGCGGGGCAGGGCTGTGAGGAACCTGCCCGGAGTGTCCCTGCCCAGGAGGAGCCTGTCCTGCCCGTGGTTCCCAGAGGAGATGTTGGGCTGAGACCCGTTTGTAGCTCTGCAGGAGGCAACAAACTCTGTGCCAAACCTGCAGGATTGTCGCTCCAGCATTATCTCAAACCATGCCGGGGATCCAGGGAAGGATCCTGCACCAGCAGCACTCCGGGAGCGGAGTCAGCTGCACAGGGGATGGCAGGGACAGCTCTGCTACCAAGGACTTTTCTTGTGGCTCTCCCAAGGAGCTTTGCCATGGTAATGACACAGTAATGACTACTTGCTTTTAATTTTAATGTAATGTCCCCTGTAGCCCTAGAGCAGGACCGAAATTATTTAACAGGGAGGAGAGAAGAATGTTCTGTCAGGCCTGGGCGTTGTAATTTGAGCACTCAGAGCACTTCAGCCTCAGGAGGACTTGGCCCAGCAGGTCTCCCACCCACTCTGGGCAGGTTGTGGGTCTGGGTTTAGGGACAAAGGTTGGGGAGCAGGGCTGTGGAAAAGAGGGGCTGCACTGCCAGGACCATGCCTGGTTCTCCCTTGCAGCATCCCAACACCTTCATAAAGGCATGGATCTCCTCAAACACAGACAACAATTTGAAAGTGGAGCAGATCCTTTCTCCTCATCCAACACACTCAGGGGCTGTCCCCAGCTTTGCCTCCAAAAACTCAAGTCCAACTCTAATGGGCCCGGGGGAGGTTAGGAATATTGTGAGCTCTCACTCTGCCTGGGTGTCCTGCCCTGGCTCAGCCTGACCTTGCCCCCACTACTCTCTCTGTTTTGCCCTCAAAACATTCTTTTCCCAGCCCAGTCAGCTCTGGTGTGGCAGAAAGGGCACACACTGTATTTATATAAACCCTCTGTCACCTGCCAGCAGAGACCAGAAGTGTGTGTGGCACAGGAATTTCTCCCCCTGTCCTCTGCGGGGTAGAAAAGCACTGAAAGTACACTTTGCTTATTCTGTTCTTCAGCTCCCCAAGCCAAAACAAACTTTGGGCAAGAAGTAACTCAGAAGCAAAAACAGAATAATTGAAAAATACTTTTCTTTCTTTTAGCAAAAATGGTGTCAAATTTTGTAAAAGCCCCAGGACTCTGCGGTCAGGACAGAGCTCAGGCTCTGACCCCAGACCCCTCTGACAGTGCCACACCTGCTCACGAGAGCTACAACTCAGGCTGGTCAAAAGCCCAGCTCAAGACACGAGCTGAGCCCCCCAAAGCCCTAAGAACAACTGAAGGCACTAGAGGAGAGAAATGAACTTGTTCCAAACCCCAGGTTTTTCTAAGTCAAAGCAGCACCTGGCTGAAGTCACAGCATCAACAGCCCAGAGCAGATCCTGGGAGGAGCAGTGTTCTGGGAGAGCTACAGGGACCCAAACCCCCTCAGCTGGCAAATTAATGGCACTTGACAGGGAAATTTGAAGCTGTTGGCCGTATCCTGGAGCAGTTTTGCACAGCTCAGCACATTCAGTCTGAAGGGGCTGTGAAATAGCTCAGCACCATGAAGGAACCTGTGCCAAAGCTCAGCCCATTCCCAGCGGGAACTGGCTCTGTCTGGAAAGCAGAGGGGACCCGGAGCCAAGGGCAAGGATGAACTTGCCTGGCAGTGTCCCCTCCTGCAGAATTCGGGGTTTTCTCTCTCGGTGATCAGCTCAGTGTGGTGCTGCTCCCTGCGTGTGCCATCCTGAGAGCGTTCGGGAATAACAGTGCTTCCCAAAAGAAACGGGAATAGCAGGGCTGGAGCGCCGTGGCTGCTCTGCTTCCCCGGCACTGCATGGAGTGGCAGTTTGTAGGTGCTAAATAATGTCACCAGAGCCACTGGAGGAAGTTTGTCTTGGACAGACTCCAACTTCTTGTTCTGCAAAGGACTTGGGAGCTGCAGTGCCAGAGCAGGGGGAGCGGGCTGGATCCTTCTCTGGTGGCCAGCACTGGTTCCAAGTCCCAGCCAGAGTCTGTATGAAGGGTCAGGGGCTCCAGAGGGGCTCCAGCACCGTGGTGTCTGGGCAGGAGCCCCTCTGGAAGGACTCTGTGGTGCCATGAGATTGCTTGGACTCTGCTGACTTCCTGATGGGAACTCCAAAGGCTCCTGGAAGAAGCCAGAGGCTCCAAAGTGGGAGTGAGTCACTCCCCACGCTGATGCCAGGCAAAGAGCAATTTACTGAAATCAAGTGACAAAGAGATGAGAGTAGAGGTGGGGGCAGGAAAATCACCGTTTCGTGTAGCTGAAAAGTTAAAGCCCAGTGTTTCTCTTTCTGCCAGATATGTTATCTCCCTCCCTGCTGCAAATAAAGCCTGTGCTGGGAGCCCAGGGAGCATTTCTGGCTTATCGAGTCCGAGGCAAAGGAGAAGAGAGAGATTTGAAGAGCAGGAGGGGAAAGAAAACACGGCTTTAATGTCAGAGCTTTGGAAGTGGAGATCCTTATCTGAGCCTGGCTTCTCCCCTCCTTGATTATGTTACTTTGAATGCGGACAGAGCAACCAGCCTGGCCAAGCTCCGCTTCTGCTTCTTCTCAGTTTCACTTTCTGAGCATTGTCTCATTGTAGATGTACACTCAGATTCTCCCTGGGGACAGTTCCACAGGCAGGAGACATTTCCTGGGCCGGGAGATGATGAGAGAGACCTTTGTCACCGCTGTCATCAACGCCCCTCGTCACCAGAGACGTGACAAAGTCACCGATTCCCCGGGGAGCATTACCCCAACCACAGGGCCCACAGAGCCTGGGGCTCAGCTAACAGGCAGGATTTGGGAAGGGTGATTTGGGAATGGTGATTTGGGATACACCAGGCTTCCGAATTGCCTTTCATATCACAGGTGCTTCACAGAGCTGCTGCCCAGAATTACTGTTTCCTCCCATTGATTAAAACATAATGTATGAGCTCACCCATCAAATTATTTCCCAAGCACCTGACTCCTTCCACTTTTATATGTGTGCAAAATCCTTTTGACACAAATCTGTTCTCCTAAATGTGCAATAATTCAGTCATAAAGCTGGCTCGAAACACTGTTGGCACAAACGCAGGTGCTCAGTGTCAGAAAAGAAAGAGGAATAAAGGAAACAAAACCAAACTGAGGGCATCTCCCGACCAACCCCACTCAGCTGAGCTGCACCAGGATAAATGAGCACTTTGTGGGCCCCCAAATTAGGAACTATTTACAAAACAAAGAGCTTGCCTCGAGTGCATTGTGCTGCTCTGATGCCAGTGAATAGCCCGTCTGAACTAATGATGGTTTCTTCTTTTTTTGGGTCAGGTCTCGCTGAGGAAGAGCTTTTTCAGAAACCAAGGCTGAGCATTTCCAAGGACCAAATCGTCATCTCACCAGGAGACACCCTAAAAATAAAATGCTGGTAAGAACTGCTCCAAAAGCTGCTGGATTTGTGTCCTTGTGTTGATGAGCTTGGCCCAGCAGAGCTCCAGGGCAGAGCAGAGCCCGACGATGCTCAGGGGCTGTGTGCAGGGAGCTGGATGGGCTGGACAGAGCAGGGAGGAAAGCCTGGGGTCAGCTTGGCCAAAGCAAAGCCCTGAGTCAGCACAGGGGAGAGCTCATGGGAGCGGGATGTGCCGTGCTTGAGGACATGGCTGGAAAATCCTCTCGGAAATAGGGGCAGATTCAGCTCCTCTGCACCTAAAATCTCTCTTTTGCTGCCTCTCCATGAGGATACAACGAGCAAGATCACCAGGAACTGCCCTCTAGCCCATAATACAACAGTCACTGTGTGCACATCCAAAGACCCAGCCTGTTTAAACATAATGTGTTCTTTAAATCAAATTTTACCAGGACTTGTGAAAAACCGAAGTGCTGATGCTGTACATCAGGGCAGCTCCTCAGCCCTGGCACGACGTGTGCCAGCAGCCATGCACGGAGCAGCAGGACTTTGGCAGTGACAGGGAGAGGATGCTCTGGGAGTGGGAACAGAGCTGACACACGAGGAGAAGCAAACCCAGGGTGCTCTGCTGTGCCAGAGCACACAGCAGCTGCTGGGTCCCACAAAAGGCCTCAGACCGAGCTGGGTGGAGGTGCTGCTTGTTCTGAGTGGGATTTTTACACTTCACTACTGCCAGAGGTTGTTTCTCAGGTTTTTTTTCTGAGAGTGTTGTAGGAAAGAAGGCTTAAGGTGACACAAACTCTCACAGTTTCTCTGTCTCACACACACATTGATTTTACACCTTCTTGCAAGGTCCCCTTGGCTGCAGCCACTACCTGGATGGTTTCCTGCAACAGAAGTTACTGGAAGCAGTAAAAAAAAAAAACTAGTGGGAAGGTGAATCTGAGCTTTAGTTTCTGCTGACATGTCCCCTCTGATTTTTGTCCCAGACTATTTAATTCTTTGTTATAGTGAAAGGTGAATGGACTCGGACTGTGTAAATTTGGGATGTCTTCTGGAGTGTAAGGCAGCTTTTTTCCAAATACCTCCAGCTTGCCATGAGGCTTACGAGGTCAGAGCAACCTTCCAGTGGTATTTTTAGCAAACACGATGGCAATAAAATCTAAGCAGCCCTTTACCATCTGAATGTGCACTCCATAAAACCTGTGTGCACACAAGGTCCCTGGAGTGCCCCAGGCCAATTAAATCAACACCTCCCAGCACTTCTCCATCCACCACCTTTTTATTCTGGAGGAGCACCCTACTCTTCCCACATCACCAGATGAATAAATAGCTGAAGGAGTTATTAGCACTTCAGTGCCACGTTGCTTTATGGATGTGAAGCAATAAATCCTGTGGCAGGTCTGAGAAACACAAAAGGATGTGAGCATGGGGTGGAACACGGAACCAGGGCCTGGAGCGCTTCAGCTCCTTGGCTCAGGTCATGCAGGAGCTGGGAATAGAAGTGCAGTGTGGTTTCTGAATGCAAGATTCCCTGGATCAGCCCCTCTGTGGGTGTCTGCTCTCCTGCCTCCTCTACCACAGGTTCGCCCCTGGCCCAGGGGAGCTCTGGAATTCGTTGTGCTTCCAGAGGCATTTGGGCTGTGTGGGGCACAGCACGAGGCAGCAGCCCCAGCAGGTCTGTGGGAACATCCCTTCTCCCTTCAGCTCCAGGCTTTTGAGGTTCTTGGCCAAGATTTCCTGGTTTTTGGTAGTGGGGCTGAAGCTGCTGCCGCCACTCCGCTCTGCCACTTGTGTGAAAATCCCAGAGCAGCGGCCAACGGCCTCACCTTCCACCAGGGTAAAGCGTGGAGGGGTAAAAGTGGGCAGATGTAAGGAAGCACAGGTGTGACATCCCAGTGCTGCCCTGCAGAGCCACCAGAGCAGAATTCCAGCGCCGACAGCCACCGGAGTGGGTGTGGGGGAGGAGGGGCAGGGACACGGTGACGCACTGGGAGCTGTGTGTCCCTGTGAACTGGCGCTGTTCCCTGTCCCGGGCCAGGAGCCCCAGCCCTGGAGCCACCGATGACGTTGGTCAGGTGGGGACAGGCTCTGGGTGCTCGGAAGGACGGGAAGCTGCTCTGACGTGGCGTGGGCTGTCCGAGCCACCAGAGCATCCAAGAACGAGGGCGAGGCCGCTCACCAGAGAGGATGTTCACACTTTTCCCAGTGCTCCCCTTCAGCCTTGTGCTGGGAATAACCTCAAGAGCTCAGCTCCGTGTCCGCCTCCTCTCCAGGAAGGCGACAGAGGGACGGGCAGGAGCGAGGGCCAAGAGGATGTTTGTGTAAATGTCCCTGGATGTCCTGGCAGACGTGCTCTGACTGCACCTCTGGCACCACTGCAGGCCCTGGAGCTCTTGGCTAGCTGGGAATGTCACACAGATTCCCACTTTGGGCACTACCATCTCACTCCTGGGTCAATGTGTCTAGACCGGGTTTCTCCCTGGTGACTGTCAGCTGGAGAAATCCAGGGGTTCTCACTCCTTCCTCAGCTCGGCAAGTGCCAGTGGGAATTCACAGAGTGGGAAGGGTGAGCCAAGCCCCCTGTTCTCGGGAAGAGTGGGGCTCCTCTCTGCAAACACACACACAACTCCCTCTCTCTAACACCAACTTCTTCCCCAGGAAAATCCATGGGTGGTTACCCCCTAACCCACCCGTTCCACACTGAAAACCAGTTTGCTACAAAAACCAGCACCATCTTCATCTCACAGGCCTGTGTGGTATCTCTGGTCCATCCCCAGAGCCCTCAGAGGGAGCTGCAGGAGCCCCTGCTGCCATGACCTGGTGTTTCAGCACATCCAGCTGGGACTTAGAGCAGCTGGGAGCTCTGGGTCCTGCAGCAGGTGACACCCAGGCCCTGCTTTTTGTCCTGAACTCTGTGGAATTGCATTTGCTACGAGCTGTGCTCGGACATCCAGCAGCAGAGGGGTTGGGTGGGTGGAATGTGCATCCTCTGCCCTCCTGGCTCGATGTCCTGGCTGCTGTCACAGGGGGAATTGCAAAAAATGTGTCCTGAGCAGATATTCCCAGATTTGTAACCTGATTCATTTCAGGTCCTTCACAAAAATCAAGACTGAGTCACTGCTGATTAAGCAAGAAAGGTGATGCAAAATTACATAAATATCCTCCTCTCTCCATGCAGCCTCAGTGCAAGAAAATATACATTAATTTAGCTGTTAAAATATGCAAAGTCCTCTGCCTGGAACAAACATCTAATTTTATCTGATGGTTTCTAATGTTTGAAGTGGCTAAAATACAGTGCTATCAAAACAAACTTGTGTTCAGGCAGTGTGCTAGAAGAGAAATTCAGCTTTTCTTCAGGAGCTTGCTGCAGTTCCCATGGAGTGTTTCAGGAATGTCCCGTGCTCTGGGGAAGTGTGGCGTGACCCAGCTCAATTTGTGATGGGTGGAAGCGCAAACACCCAGCGACTTTTACTCTTTGTTTGGGATTGACAAGGGTAGGAGCACTTGGGAACAACTGGCCAGAAGGAAGCCCCAGTTCTGCCTGAATGCTGAGTGATTTGGGTGTGTTGTGCTGCAGGGGAGCCCCATCTGTGAGCTGGCAGCTGAGGGAGGACAATCCCCGGGTGTACGCGAGCGGCTGCCGCGATGTCCCCGGGCTGGGCTGCAGCCAGCTCGTGCTCCGGAGAGCCACGGCCAACGACACCGGCTACCTCAGCTGTGCCCTCAGCAACACCCCCGAGCACCAGGAGCTCGTGGCCAGGATCTACGTCTTTGTCCAAGGTAAGAATTCTGCTTTTTTAGTTGCCGCCAGCCGTGTTGGGCTGCGGGAGCTGCGTGAGGCAGAACCAGCGATCCAGGGGCTTCCACCTCCCCACCGGCCCGGGAGGGAGCTGCAGCTCTGACGCTCTGAACACACCAAATATATCTGGGTTTTCATGGCAGCTGGGTTTTCACGCCAGCAGAATTCTCAGGGATGTGGATGTGAGAACCAGAGATCATCCATCCTGTTCAGCTCCAGAAGCTGAAAGCTGAATTGTCCCATCAGTGTTCCAACTGATACCCCGACTTCCTTAAACATCCTTTCCTTTTAACACAGAATTCTTTAATCCTAAAGGGTTTTGCTGTCACAGTGCTCTGCCAAAGATTCATCCTGGATGCCCAAGTCCTCTCTCTTTCCCTTCCTCCCCAGGCATGAAACTTCCCAACAGGATTGTTTGTAATTCCTCCCCTCCTACACGTCTGTGTGCTGCTTTGTCCTTACATCTGTGAGACATTCCTAGCAGAGCTGGGTGACTGCACTGGACATATTTTATTGTAAAAAATGTCCCATTGCTCATTTTTGTTCCCTTTGAGCTGCCTCTCACCCACGTGTCAGAATCATTGACTTCAGATCCAAAAATAAATGGAAGCAGGAACTTCAGAGGAGCATGGTCCTCTGTGATTAAGTGAATGCAACCTATTGAACAACCATTCCAATAATGTGAATTTTTGTTAGCATTTTCCCCAAAACCACTGATTTTTTTCTTCAATCTACTTGACAAAAGCATTACTACACACTGAATCATCTTGGATCTTCCAAGCTGAGATTGTGAGTCCTCAGATGAAGGAGCTGTCTTTCAGTGCCTTGAATAGGGGATGACATGAACTCCTCTGGTGTCAAACAGGCTCAGCCTTCGCTTCCCCACAAATACTCATGGGGGTGAATTAATTTCATTTTTCTAGTAAATGCTAAAACGAGGTTCTTTGAATCCTCTTACTCACACAAGTGCTGGAAAGGCAGTGAGTTTGTCTGATGATATTTGAGTAGTGCTGCAAACCTACTCTTCCAGAAAACACAAATCTTTGCTGGGCAGCTCTGACTCAGGGTCTCAGGCTGTTGCTAACGATGGGGAACCAACACAAGGAGTGATTTCCATGCCCAGGGGACTCTGATATGCCCACACAGCTAAATTCAGCTTTTGCACCACCAGGTGAGCACACCTGCTCAATTCATGTGGGTGACACTTTCCTGCCAGTTGAAAATAGTCCCTTTCTACCCTTATCCTGCTTTCCCAGCAAGTTTTCATCTAATTGGAAAGTGGCTTTTTGGCTTTACTTCTCAGTTCCTGAAGTAGTTTTTTTCTCCCTTTCTATTTCCTTTCTCTGTTTTTTTCTTGGTGCTCTGAGCCCTGCTCGCTTTATCCACTCGCTGTTCTTGTGCTGAGCTCTTTCCTTTTCCCATTACACCCAGCTCAGATGCCCCAGGTCCAACCCTGTTAACCCAGCCTGTCCCACACTCCAGGAAACTCAATCCTCTGTCCTGATCCAGTGCCCTGGCTGCCTACCCAGCCCTTCATTACTCTGTGGCAGGAGCACGTGCAGGAAACGTTGTGGATCTTTTGGGACTGCCTGAGCACTTTCCTGAAGAAAATATCCCAAGTTATGAAATGCCTCGCCGGGGATGTTCTTGGAACAGAATTGATCTAAAAAAAATGGCAGGATGTCCTCCTGCTCGCCTGAGACTGCTGCGCCAAGGCTCCCCTGACAAACAGCACAAAATCACCCTCTCAGCTGCACTTTAATTGTGTCCCATGTCCTCCCTGCTCTTAAAGCTCTTACTCAGACTACTGAGCTTGAAAAGCCGTGGAAGGAAAAACGGGTGGGAAATGCTCCAGCTTGTCCTGCGCAGCCCGAAGCTGGGCCCTGCCCCAGCAGCTGAGTCCAGGAGCTGCAGGTTCCTGCTGGGATCCGGCCTGCCAGGCTGAGGAAGCTGCTTGGCCCCGTGGAATGGAGCTATTTGTACCTCAGCAAGGCTCTGTCCTCAGGGCACGCTCTTCCTCCCGTTCAGCTCCTGTGGGTATCTGCTGGAAGCCAGCAGGCTGTCCTGGGGACGAGGAAACCGCGCTGCAGCGAGGGCTCTGCGGTCCGGGGACTTAAACACGGAGTTCAGAGCACACCTACGGCTTCCTTCGATATCTAAGTGTGCCTGTGGAAGGAAATTGCTGTGACAGTGTCTGGGCAGCACTGAGAAACCCATCAGTTGTCTCCAAGCGAGGGAGCTCACAGATCCCTGGGAGTGCCAGACAGGGGTGAGGCCCAAAGCTCATCTCTGGGGATGTTTTGTGGAGAGAGCAAGCGCTCACTGGGGTGTTTGTGAGGCAGGGCCAGGTGGAGGGAGAAAATGTGGAGCCAGCCCCTGAAGGCTGGAGATTCCTCTGAGGTTACAAGCCATTATTGCCAAAAAAGGAAGGGGAATGGTATTTTTCCCTTCACTCCTGGCCGGCTGCTGGACACCGAAACGAGAACATTTTTGTGTCGGAAGCCCTGCTTGTTGGCCATTATTTCCTGTGCTGGCTCCTGTTTTTCCAGCCTCCCCGGTGGGGTTTGGGAGCTCTGGCAGGACCTGGCACTCGCAGCTCTCCCTGCCAGGGTAGTGGAGCTGTGACCCTGCACATCCCTGGGATCAGGAGGGACCTGGGGACAGCTGCCACCCCTCAGCCGTGCTCCAGCACTGGAGGGAGGCACAGCTCAGGAGCTTCATCCTGAATGAATTGTTCCCGAGGCCTTTTCTGCCTCCTGCTGCAGCTGCAAGTCCCAAGGATCATAATTAAAAAGGAAGACAAGCCCTTCTCCTGGTGCCCATCTCCTTGTTGGAAATACAGAGTAGCCCAGGGCTGGAACAGAAATAGTTGGGAGTTTTTAACTGTGTGAAATCCATCACAGCTCTGAGGGATAATCTCTGCAGGGAAAGGCAGTGCCTGGTGCCACACTGCAGTGCTGGATGGGCAGAGCAGCTCCGTGGAAAATGCTGCCACAGCCACCCAGGCATGGATCTGCTCCCATCTGCCTTCTGCAGTTACTCCTCCTGGCCGAGGGACACCTCCCTGTGAGGAATATACTCCTCTATTCCAGCCTTTGGGATCCCCGTGCCAAGGGAAAGGGCAGGCTGTGTGAAAATGCAGTCAGTCCTCGTGACAGTGATCCCCTCAGTGGGTTACCCTCTTTATTCTAATATTGAACTCAAAACACAGCACTGTTCCAGCTAGAAAAAACTAACTCTATCCCAGACAAAACCAGGTCAGCATCCACCCCTTATTCCACGTCTTTTATGTCGTGCCAGGTCCCACATTTTCCAATACCCTGTTGCCTTTCCTTTTTTTTTATCTATCTGTAAATCTCACCGATATCATTCCCAGGACACTGGGGCACATGTAAAATTTAACATGGCTTAGAGGAGGAGGAAAAAAAAGACAAATCAAGCAAAGAGTCATCCCAGCTTCCCAAAGGGCTACCCCAGGCTCCAGTCTAGACAGGAGGCAGGACTTGCAGCTCTCAGCTGTTTGAAATCCTGTCAGTGTCAGCAGAGTCAGAGTCCTGGGGGTGTCAGCTGGAACAGCTCCTGGCTCAAATCCTGCCTCAGCTCCAGGCTCCCCCAGCAGCCCCTCTGTCACAGCCGAGGATTTGCTGCACATTTTGTTCCCCTCAGTGAGTGATCAGAGCAAGGAACGAGCCCACTCAGCCCTGCTGCCCCCACCCTGTGTGACTTCAGTGCCGAGGGAACTGGAGCTGGGCACATCTTGCCAAGGGGTGTCTGGAGACGTTCATCCAGGTTTCCAAGCTGGGATTTCTGCCCACCCCAATGGCAGGAATGGGGATTCCTGCCCACCCCAAAGGCATTTGCTTTGTCACAACTGTAGGGCTCAAAGAGGCACCTCCTCACTGTATGGGGCCAGCCACACACACCCTTGAGCATTTTTTGTGCAAAGCAGGGCTGTTATTCTATTTCTTGAAGTAATTATGGCCATGATAGAGCCGGTTCTCAAATAAGTTCTTCAGAAACACAACTCCCACCTCCTCTGACTGCAGCTGGCACAAAACCCTGTGTGTCAGCCCAGTGCTGGCTGCCCACGAGGGGCTGAGCAGACTGGGGTGGGTTCCCAGTTCCTGCTTGTCCCAGTGGGGCTCACTCCTAACACACAAACAATTTAACAGTGAACATTTTAGCAGTGCCTGCCCACCCAGAGCCATCAGCTGCTGGTGTTTCACCACCTCAGTGGGAGTTGGGAGCACACAGGACTGAGGGAGTCATTTGCTTCCACCCATTTCATTCTCAGCACGGGTGATCACAGGAACACAGGAGATCCAGAGGATGCCCCTGCAGAAAATTTGAGTTCTGGCTCCTTCTAAAGCTCCTGTGGGCACCGTGAAGGCACCAGCCCCAGTGCAGTCCTGCCAGCAGTCCAGAGCACAAGGACTGGAAATCAAATTTGAAGCAAGACAGACATTTATATGGGAGCACAAGTCCTGCTGAGGCCGTTCCAGAGGGAAAAAGAGGATGCATCCAAGCAGCTTGTCCTGCTGGAGCAGCTCCCTGCTGGTCAGCTCCAGGGAAGGGCAGGAGTGAGGAGAGTGGGTCCAAGTGCTGCCCCAGGGAGGAGCTCACATCAGCCACAGCCTCTCCCTTATCCCAGCACATCCCAGGGATGTGCAGCCCCCCAGGCCTCGTCCCTTTCCCACCACGAGACATCTAAAGAGGGTGGAAGTGCATGGAAGCACCCCTCAGATGAGATCATACTTTGGTTCTGATCTTCTTTGAAGCTGGTTTCTGCCTCCTTAATCCTCTTGACAGTCCACACAGATAATCTAGAAGTGAGAAGCAGAACTGCAGGGCCAGGGTGACAGCTTTGGGCTTTGGCTCGCTTTTCCCGAGATATTGCCGGTGGGAACAGAGCTGGAGCTGCATTTCTCCTTTCTTTCAGGCTGCAGACAGCTGCACTTGCTGCCAGAGCCTGGCCCAGCTGAGATAGGCTGGGCTGAGCTGTCTGCCCAGCAGATAAAGGCTGGGAGGGCTTGGCTGCACATCCCAGCTCAGAGTCAGCCCACACACAGCACAGGCTGTGCCTTGTGCAGGACCCTCGCTGCTGTCCCTCCAGGATTAAGGGAAAAATCAGGATGCTTTTAGTTCTGAATCAAACCATTCAGCATCTTCAAATCATGTCCTAAAGGGTCTCTCTTTAAAGCTGAGGAGCCTTGGAGGATATGATGTGTGAGCAGCAGAAGTTCCTGGCGCTGTCAGTGACAGCTCCTGAGAGCCCAGCAGGAAGAGAGGATCCCTCCTCATGGATCAGGGATTTCTAAATGAAAGCCCAAAGGCCAAAAACACACACACTTCCCCCACTGCTTCCTTCCTGGTTTTTATCCACTCAGTAGTTGTTAATTGCTGAGCCTTCCCCAAGGTGGGAGACCTGTTCTTAATGGGACTTCAGATAGAGCTGGGGAATATTTTCTACAAAGTCAAAACTTGCCTAAAATCTGGTGGGGGAGCCAGAATTTATAAATTCTTCTGCTGTTTGAAACATAATTCCAGACAAAGCATGGAGGCTTTTTTTTCTGTGGTGTTTTGTTGGGGTTTTTTAAATAAATCTTTCCATTTTGCCTTTATTTGCTTGGCAGTGAAAAGCGTTTTGCTTCTACAATTTTTGAAGTAACCCTTTTTAGGGTAATATTTTTTTCTCTACAAATGTTCCTGTGTTTCTATCAGTAATCTCCAGGGGAAGAATGCATTTCATTTGACCAAAACAGAATGCTTCATGTTGACTCAGAATGGCTTCTGGGGGTTTTGCAGTCACTTTTGTTTTGCCTAAAGAGAAAATATTCTGCTTTCTGTTTAATCTAAACATTCCACCACCAATTCTTTTCATTGGCCTGCCAAACTGAAAGGTCTTTTATTTTCAAAGATCCAGTTTCAAAACAAGTGCCTTTATGGGAGTTACTCCTGCACCTAGAGGCAGCTTTGATGGGTTTCAGGGGGAATTCAGCAGACCAGGCTGTTGCCTTGTGAAGCTTTCCAAAATGCTCTGCCCAAAGGGTCGCTGCTCTGCTAATGCTGCTATTACTGCAAAGAACAGGTTAGAAACTCCTCTCGGTGGTTTCGACCTTGATGAAGACAAACTTCATGGGGATTATGTCAAAACATGAACTTAAAGAACCTGTGAGGCTCTGCCCAGGCTCCCCAGCTGAGGTATGGCTGAGTGAAGAAAATAAATGGTGAAGGCGAGAGAATTATCTTTAGCTGGAACAAAGTGAGAGGCAAAATGAGAATGTTCAGGAATTTCACGGACATGAACAGCCGTGAATGACTGTCCTCAAAGCCATTTAGTGCTCATCATCCTCGTGGGCTGACAGCACCTGAAGGGAGAGGCGATATCAGCTCCAGGGCTTGGGATGTGAGACAAACACCACGAGACAAATTGCTGTCACGGTGCAGCAGACACGGACAGGAATGGAAAGCACCCAAAATCCTGGATAAAATCCTGTGTGTGTGTGTGTGTGTCAGGAGGAGGTTTCAGAGGCACAGGCAGCGGATACAGGGCTGGGAAGGAAAGAGCTGCAGCAGAGATGGAATCTGCAACACGCTGAGTGCAGTGCTGAGGGTTTGAGTCCCTCGGCCTCAGGCAGGACAGGGCCGTGATGCTCCTGAGAGGGGCATACAGGTGAGCAAGGCAGAATTACAGCCCCTGGAGACAGGCCCCTGTTCTGCAGGTGGCACTGAACAAAGAGCAGGTGTCACAGGGAGTCCTGGACCTGTATTCTGGTTCTGTGTCCTGGCTCTGTGTCCTGGCTCTGTGTCCCGGACCTGTGTCCCCCAAGTGTCCAAGGGGCGTGAGGGGACAGCTGAGATTGCCCAGCTGAGCTGCAAGGACCCTTCCAAAGCTCATCTCGAGCACCAATTAATCTCCTCCTGGACACAACGAGCATCTAAACATGAAGGGCTTGACTGCCTGAAGGAAAACAATGTTCCTGTAGACACTTGACCTTTGAGTAACTTCGTGTGCTCGGTGCCTGACTCCCGGCCCGGCTGTCCCCGGGGCTGGACAGTCCCTTCCCTCCTCCATCCTGCTGCCACAGCTTCCTTGGCTGTGCTGTTTGTGTTCCCTCCTGAGCCCTGCTGGGAAAACAGCAACACCCTGGCCTGCCTGAGCTTCCTGCCGACTTCCACAGACCTGGGGAGCCAGACATGCAGTCTGAGAGCCGGGGGAAGGGGCCTTTCCCTCGCCTCCGAGCTGCGGCTGCAGCTGATAAGTGCCCAACGTGCTTCAGCCCTTGTCTTTCTTCACATGTAATGAGCTTTGCAGCCCACAATCAATCATTCTTTGTAATTATCCTCTGGGAATTGCTGGGTGTTCCTTTCTGGGTGAGATGCACAGGGCACTTCACCTTCCCAGCTCAGGAGGAACAGACGTGCCAAGCTACAGGGAAATACTCTGTTTTCATAAAGTGTTTCTTTGCTGAGAAATTTTCCCTCAGAGTTCAGTGCTGGTGACTGTGGAGAGGACAACACCTGCATTTCCCATGCCACAGCTCTCCAGATTGCAACACTTGAGTGCAGCTGATTTACACCACCTGGAATTGGAGATCTTCCTCCAGGCTGAGGTTATCATTTTTAAAGAAAAGTGACCCTGTCCCTTTTGTTTCAAGAAGTTCTGTCTCTGAGAGACTTTTTTACAAGGAGTTAACTGATTGCTGGTGGACTGGAGGTGGTGAGCATGGTTGTAAAGCTGGCAGTGACACTCCTGATGTTCCAGCAGATCATTTTTCCACGCCACCGTCAGTTTGAACTACTGAGGGGCTTCATGAAGGATCCATTTTTTTGTCTGCAGAAACCATAACAAAGGTATCAGCTGGCAGTTGATTAGCTCAGAATTTATTCTTTGTCATTCTGTTAAGCCCCAAAGCTGAGCCACTTTCTGTTTGCTTATCTGCTAAGTGAGCAGTCCAGCTGCCTGGAAAGTGCTGGAAAGCCTCTCCTTCCCAATGGCCCTGCCTTGCTCCTGCTTAGGAGGGGGTTTAGAGCAGCTGGAGCAGGAGCAGCAGCAGGACACACGAGGTTTGAGATGTTCTCCGTGTCCTGGGGCTCTCCAGTGCTTGACAACTGAGATAGTTGAGGCTGCCCCATCCCTGGAAGTGTCCAAGGCCAGGCTGGATGGAGCCTGGAGCACCCTGGGATGGTGGAAGGTGTCCCTGCCCACTGCAGGGGTGGCACTGGATGGGCTTGAAGGTTCCAAGCCAAACCATTCTGGGATTCTGTGACATTGTTTTCTCCTTTTGCACAGAGTTCCACAGTTAGGGAGGAAAGTAAAGCCTCCCTGGGACACACCCAGGTGCTTGACCTGCCCCTGCAGCTGCCTGGCCCTGTCACTCCAGGGTCACTGTCCAAAGTGCAGCCCTCACCTCCTGGCTGAGCTCTCCTGTCAAACCTGTAGCAGGGCAGCCCTGCAAGCTGCTGCCACAGCAGCACCCTCACTCCAGGAGCTGCAATCACAGAATATTCCGGGTTGGAAGGGACCCCCAAGGATCACCGAGTCCAACCCTGAGGTGAATTGACCCATTGGGGGATCAAAACCACAACCTGGGCTTTAGCAGCACCCTGCTCTGACCAGCTGGGCCCATCCCAGTGGCTCCCACAGGTATCCACCCCCAGCTATCCCCACCTGTTGAAGAGCTCTGATATTGCAGATGGAAACAGGGAGGGAAAAGCCCCTTCATAGGCAGAGAACTCTCCAGGCTTGGGTATAAACTGGGCAAAGCAGTGAGGTCACACAAAGCACTGAGATAAAGCAGTGAGATCACACAAATCACAGCCATCTGCTCTAGGACACCTCGCTGGCTTGGCAAAGAGGAGGACCCATAAAATAAAAAACCTTTTTCTCTTTTTTTTTTCAAAACACAGTGAGAACGATGCCCATGAGAGCCGACATCCACGAGTGATTAACAATCACGGCAGCTGAAGCCATCCTTTCCTTTTCCCAGTCTTTATAACCCAGAAATGGCCTCTTGCTGCTCTTAAGTGCTCAGTGATTTTAAGATACCATCAAGATTTCAAGTAGTGATGGTAGAAGACCAGATTTATCTCTTTTGGCTTCCAGTTCAGATTGTAGCTTATCTGGGGTAGTTTATCTGCAGCCCTTGGTTGGACATGTGGCAATTCAGGAGCAGGCTGCTATTAAAAATCAGTTAGGACTGAAATACAGCCTCTGTCACACACCTTGTAAATCCCTGCTTCCTGGCAGGTGAATCAATAGCACCATATCTGTCCTGTTTGCAGCTGGAAAAAGCAGATTAATTTTAGGTCTCTTGTGAATCTGGAAATTTGGTAGAGATGAGTCCTGGAGGTAGGGAGAGATGGTGGAAGAGAATGGGGTTAAATAATTGTATTTTTTCCCTGAACAGGAAATATTTTTTGAGAAATTTCATTCTGTTTTGACTAAGATACATCAATCATTGCACAGTTCAGTGTTTTCCTGCATTTTAGGATTATTTAATATTTGCTTAGCTGCCTTCTTTTGATTTATGTAACTCTTTAAACAAACAGCGCTATTCTGAAATTCTTTCTAAAAATACTGGCAGAAGTATTTTTAAATTCAGTGCTTCCATCTTTTCAGTCAAAATTGGATCCTGAATTGTGAATAGTTTGGTATCAGGAAGCTCCTTTTTTCCCCAGCAAATTCCCTCTTGGCCTATATCCTTATCCCTCCTTCCTATATCCTTATCCCTCCATCCTATACCTTTGTCCAGCCCCTGTCACGTGGCACATTCCCTGTTCTTTCCTTTTCTCCACAGGACAAGAAATAATTGTGATTACATTTCCCCTGACACTTTTTTGCCCTTTGTTGCAAATGCTCAAAAATCTACTTTCTCTGCTTTTTCCTATTACAAATAACCCAAGGATCTTCTTTTAATTATCCGACGTCTTCTCTTAAGTAGAATAAAAATAAAAATATTGTCACATTTAATACCTCCCGGTGTGGTTCAACTGGAGAGCAAGACTGCAGAGGGGTTAAGCAGCTCAGGGACAAACACTGAACACATTTTCATAATGTGACTCAACAAGAATTTAGCATTTTTGGGAAAGTGCTCGAGATGCTGGACTGAGTATAAATATTTCCTATTTGTGTTGGGGCTTGGACCAAGCTACAGAGTTGTGGTTCAAAGATCAGGTTTCTCAGCTCAAGGCTTGATTAGAACCAGTGCCTGCCTGACCAGAAAGTTCAGATGTGTATCTGAAACTTCCTAAATGTGGGGAGATTACAGGTCTAATGTTTTAATTCTAATTAATCTCTCTCACATAACGTTTCCTGCAATGCCCTTACTCCAAAGCACAGCCAGTAACCAATGGCATGGAAGAAAAATTGGCATGAAAAGACAGCACTAGAAAATAGGGAAATCATCCGGATTTCAGATCTTTATCTGCCTCAGGCTCAGTGCTCCTGTTCAGCCCCTTGTCTCAGCTCCTCACACAAATCGCACATCTCTGGTCCTTGCACAGAGCCCTGAGTGCCTTTTATAAAACACCATCATCCCCTCACACGTGGCCTTTCTGACACACACAGCTCCAACCAACACTTGCTCTCCTCCTGATGAAACTCATGGTTTGTTTTGTCTGCTAAGGACAAAATTCCCAGTTCTCAGAGCTGAAATGAAGCCACAAACCCCAGAAAAGGCCGCAGTGCCACTCTGCTGTGTCCATCTGTGCCTTGGTGTGTTTGGGAGTGAAACTGGAGTGGGTTATGGAGCAAAGGAGCTCCAGCTCTGCACTGAGCTGATTCTCTGAGGGTGAATTCCAAGGGACAGCACTTGGACAGGACACCCAGTGCCACCCTGCTGGTGTGCAAGTGCCACTGGCACACAGGGATTAGGGATCTAATTCCTTGGATCTAGCCCCATGCTCATCCAGAAATCCATGACATTCCTTCAGCAAAGGCTGTTGTCAATCAATCAAGAAACGCACGTTGATGTCCCCAGATGAAGGCCAGGAGGGCTCCCAAGGCATCTTGGCATCGTGAGTTGGTAATCCATGAAGTTTTCCATGTCTCTGCAGAGAAATGGGCCACTCTGGGCAATTTCTGGATGAGCATGGGGCTAAATGCAAGGAATTGGATCCCTAATCCCTGTGTGCCAGTGGCACTTCACACCAGCAGGGTGGCACTGGGTGTCCTGTCCCACACTCCAGGGGAGCTGCTCACACTGCAGTGCCCTGCCAGGGACTGAGCAGTTTTCCAACTCCGTGTTCCTTTCCCTGCAGACTACAGGAACCCCTTTGTGGAGATGCACTCGGAGCACCCCGACATCGTCTACATCGTGGATGACAAGAGAAGTGTGGTCATCCCCTGCCGGGTCACCTCGCCAGACATCAGGCCCAGGCTCACCCAGGTAAGAGGTGGCTTCAGAGCAGCTCAGTTCAAGGTGTCTGGGCTGCCAACACAATGGGGAAAAACACAAATGAAGATGTGTGGAGCTGGGTAAATTCAATAAAAAGTAGTAAAGACACTGAAAAATCCACCTAAACAGTCCTGCTCTTGCAATGTGTTACTGCTGAGCTGGCTACAAAGATGTTTTGGGGATTAGGCTGAGTTTATCACTTATTTTTTTATGTTGTGGCTGGATGTCCCTCCATAAATTGGCAGAGGCAGATGACAAAGCACTATTTTCCTTCAAAATTCTTTGTATAACACCTGGCTCTCTCTCTCTGAAAGCTTCTCTCTTTTATACCTTGAACCTCCTCAGAACAGTTGCCTATTTTTGCTTCATTTCATCAATTCAAACCAAGTTTCAGCCTTGGGGATGGATGGCTCCAGCATCCATCCCTTTGGCAGCAGTAACACCTGAATGTCAAGGTTACAGCACGCTCTGTGGGGGCCAAGGCTGTTTGGGATAATAAAAATGGAAATTTAAGGTCTGAGCCCTGATCACTCGATGGCGTCTCTCATTTAAAGGGCTTCAGAACTGCTCTCCCGAGTAGCCTGTCATGGAGTGAGGAACAGGACAGAGGTCTCCTGGCTCCAATCCTGCATTTTACGTCAGGAATTCTGTGCCTTTCCATTCCCCTGCCAGGCTGACGGCTCAGGAAATCCTGATGGGAACGGGAGCTCATCCTGTGCCCCTTTTCCAGGCTGTTCTGGAGGGGCTGTGAGGGATGAGGCCGTTCTGGGCATGGCAGAGAGGGGTCTGAGCACCTCTGCTCCTCGTGGCAGTTCCTTGTTTTGGATGTCCCTTCTCCTGGGAGGCAGCACATGGAATCACAGGGGCCTGGGACAGCACTCCAGCTCCTGCTGGGACCCACGGCACGTTCCCAGTAGAGGTGCAGAGGGACAGCAGGGGCCTTATTGCTTTGGAGACCTCTATTTTGAAATCTTGGCAGTGGGGATTAAAGGGGGGAACGAGGCTCCTCTCCAGTTAGCACTTTAGGCTGGGTAAATGTTTTCACCTTCCCTCCCTGGCTATAAAAATGAAACATCCCTGTCTGATTTTAGCCTGCTTCCACCAAATTCACGGCTGGAGCAGTGCTGCTGACCCTGGCACCGTCACATGAGCCTCAGGGTGGCCTTGCAACCTCCATCTCCACCTTTATCTCTTTATTTATGGGCAGCCCTGCTCTTCCTGCTGCCCATCTCGATTCCCGGTCATTTCTCCAAACACAAACTTCAGCCTCGCTGCCGGAACGAAATCTCCACTGAAATCTCTCCCACAAAAAGTTGTCCCTGGAAGATTCTCCCCTCCAAGGCAAGGCAGGGAAGCAGAGGTGGAGCAGGGCTCCCAGAGGAGTGCTCAGGGCTCCCAGAGGAGCGCTCGGGGCTGGGAGCTGCTGGGCCGTGGCGCCTCGGGAAGCGCCGGGATCCAGCCGCAGATGGGCACCGCTGGCTCGGCCCTGCCTGGGGATTCCACAGCGCCGAGGTGGCGGCTCCCCGCGCTGGAGGAAGCGTGGCGGGAGAGGGGCGGAGGTGAGGACGGGGTGAGCGAGGCCATCAGACAAATTTAGAACATCCTCTCCTTCCAAATTTAATCTCCAGGAGACAACGCGCTTCAAAGGGAGGAAAGCCGCTGTGATTTCCTTCGAGCAGCGTTGACGCTTTTCTGTCTGATTGTTCAAATAGATATTTGTGAATATTCTATGAAGACATTTAATCTGTGTGTGGTGTTGAAAAGGGCCTCCTGAGGAGGGTTATTTTTTCTTCCCCCTTCCCTCAGCCGTCGGGGAGCGGAGCCGCCAAGTCCTGAAGTTCCGCTTTATCACGGTTTTTATTCTTGTAGAAAATGGACTCTCTGCCACCGTAAATTAAGTTCCTTATGTTACTATTATACTTTAAAATCATTGCAGGCTCTTTAAACATGCACGGAGAAAGGTACCTCTAGCTAATGCTAAGCAGATCCCAGCTATCTCAACACATCATCTTTGTTATTAGGAAACTCATGCTAAGACACACAACTCAGACATTTAATTTTGCCTAACGTGATTTTAATTCAGGGCAAAAAAGGCTTTTTCAGTCTTGTCACATCTGTTTAGCCACTGATCTGGTTCAGTGTGCATTTGCCACTTCCAGCTTTGACCTTCACGAGTGCTAAAGCACAATTAAGCCTCAGGTCTCAGATCTCTTTCTGTAATTTGTCTTATTTTTCCTCGTGGTTCTAAACAGAGATGCCACAGCTTGATTGTTTCAAAAGCATTTACAAGAAATCCTTGTTTCCTGCTGCTGTCAGAAGAGATGCTGCTCCAAAAGACAGCGACTGTCTGGCTGTCCCCCCTTCCCCACAGCATCACCAACCCTTCAGCCAGAATTCCTTTGGCTTTGGTCCATGCTGGAATTGTAACAATTGACCCAAACCAAGCCCAACCTGGTCACTTGTGTACCCAGAGCCCACAGCTGCAAGTTCAGTGGATCAGGACCATTGTTTAAAATAATCCAATTTAAGCTGCACTGCCAAACCAGAATCCTGCCTGTTGGGAGACAAACAGGAATGCACGCCACAGGAATAGGAGCAAAACTGTTCCCTCAGGGGTGAAATGCCTGCTTTCAGTCCCTTGGGTAGCTCCCAAAGCTAAAATGGTCTCTCTGAAAAGGAAAACCTCCACTTGCCTCACCTTTGAGCAGCCAGGATGTGAGGAGGAGGAGGAGGGAGAAGCAAATAAAGTTAATTATCATGAGGTAACTGCAGGTTTGCCCAAACTCTTCGTTTTTTGGAAGAAGTGATCTCAACATTCCCAAAGCGCATCCTCAGTCCTAAAGAGCCTTCCTGTGTCGTGCTGGGAAAGCCAGAGCTACCTGTGCTTCCACCCCCTCCCTCACCTGCAAACACCTAAAATGGGGCATTTCAGGGAGCTCTTTTAATTTCACATATTTCTTTTGTACATTATAATCCAGGATTTTCAGAATTATTGGCAGGTAAATTACATTCCCTCTAGCGAATAAAGGGTTTCCCTGTGTGTTAACAATAAACTGATTACTCCCCCCAAGCAAAAGTCAAGCTGCTCAACACTGGTGCTGCCCAAGGGTAGACAGAGGAGGGTTCATTCTCATTAAATTAATTTTTGTTGTAGTTTGTTTTCTACATTTGCCTTTTCTATTCTCACTTCTTCCTCATAAGCAGAATCGAGAGTATTTTTTCAAGAATCTCAGAACATTACAAGTATTTATGAATTTAGGACCAAAAATGCCTAAGTCCCTTTATTTCTGTGATTTACACTCTTAAGTCATCCAGGCTGCTTCCATGGAAATCCATGGGGTGCTCTGAGAGTGTCTCCCCCCCTCCTGTGGTATACACAGAATCTGGTGAGTGGCCACAGAGCAGAGTTTGTAGATAGCTGCAGTCAGGTGAGTTAGTGAATAATTCTGATTTTGGGGGGGTCTAATTCACACATGTTTTTAAAGTACAATGAGATGCCAGGAAAACGTGTGGGAGTTCCATGTGGCACGGGGAGGAAACACCTCCAAAAAGATTACCCCACAAAATTCATGTAAGGTGGGAAAAATGATTTCCAGAGTAGGGATGGGGGAAACGGGTCACACACGTGAGAGCTGAGAGGACTGGGACTCCTGACTGAAAAAGCCCCTTAGGATGCCCAGGGTTGGGTTTCAAAGGCAGCCCCACCTCAGGGAGGGCTTTCTGTTTGCTCAGGCTGCTGCTGCTCCAGGTCTGTGTGGACAGAGACCCCCCAAGCCCTGGGGAAGGTCAGAACCCTGCCCTGCCCCTGAGGCAGAGCAGCCCTGGCTCCGAGGGGAGCGGGAATCCTCACTCCTTGTCTGTTCCCTTGCAGTACCCCTCTTATGCAGAGATCAACTTCAAGAGGATGCAGTGGGACCCCAAGAGAGGCTTCGTTATCCCCTCGCACTCCTTTGTGCACTCTGGAATCCTCACGTGCTCGGCCCACGTCAACGGCAGCGTCTTCAACTCCTACTACCTGGCCCAGAGACTGGGTGAGTGCCCAGGGCCCAGCGCAGAGCCTCTGCTCACAGTGAGCCCCTGGGCATTACTCCTGGGTCAGCCTCAGTTAGGTCTGATAGATCTCACTGGGCTGGGTCTGTAGCAAGTCCAAGCTGGAATGCTGAAAGTCAACTCATTCTTCCTCTTTTTCCCTATTCAATAGAACTTGGATTGGAGCCACTCCCGGGTTTGAAAAATGACCAAGTGCTGAGGTGGTACAAACCAGGAGTGTTTTATTCAAACCCCACCAAGGCTTTGTTTGCTTGGATTGAGCTGTATTTACGTTAAAACAACTGCTGGTTCAGGATAAACCAAACAGCAGCTTTCTTTTTGCTTCTGGTCATTAAACACGTGTGATCATCACATAAAAATCTCACTACACTGCTAATTCACATCTTTGCTTTTTTATAGATTTTTCTCCTGGTGATTTACTACACCATTTCCCTTGGATTTACAGCTGAGCTTCAGCTCATAATTAAAATCTGAATCTGAAGGAACTAAACATTAAATTTTTCAGTGCTGGGCATTTATACGTAACCAATTAGATTTTATTTTTCTTTTGTTTTCCATGTATGTTCTTTATCTCCCCATATATCTCATATTTACTGGGGCTTCATCCCCATTAGCTCACGGCATCCTTCTGTACAATCAGCAGTCAGCTTTGAACAACAGGCTTGTAAATTTGTGTGGCAGCCAAATGAAAGTCCTGTAAATCTCTCTCTTTCTCCTTTTTTCCCCCTTGTTGGAGTAATTTTTTACTAAAATCATGAATGCAAATCCACAAAACCTCTTAGACCATCCCCCTGCAGCTCAGAAGGACCCAGGAAATCCCTTTCTCTGCTGTGTTACCATCAGTGGTCAGGTGTGGTTTTGGTACTGGGCACTAAAAACTGATGAAACTTCAGAGCTGATGGATTTAAGGCGTTGATAAATGTGTAAGAGCAAGATTTGGATGTCCCATTCAGGGATTTGGGGGTCCCATTCAGGGATTTGGGGGTCCCATTCAGGGATTTGGGGATCCCATTCAGGGATTTGGGGATCCCATTCAGGGATTTGGGGATCCCATTCAGGGATTTGGGGATCCATTCAGGAAGGAAAGGTAGCTGGGCAGGAGAGGGCAGGAGAAACACGTCCCATGTCCAGCAAAAGGGGCTCCTCTGGTGTTGAGGCCCCCAGAAGGATGAGTGACCTTTGGAAACTCCTTTCTGTGGAGCTGCTGAGGGGGTTGGAGCCCTGGCACAGGCAGAGCAGCCGTTCCTGCCCGAGGGTGTCCATGGGATCAGCTGGTGGATCCCGCCCTGCACGGGGCTGTGCAGGGAGTGCTGGTGGGCACAGCTTTGCCTCTTCCATTGCAGAGGGCAGAATGCAGAACCTGGCTCTGAAGGCAAATCCCAAAAAGCTGCTGGTTGGAGAAACTCTGCACCTGGAGTGCAAAGCAGAGACCTTCATCAACGGGCGCATCGAGTTCGCCTGGACGTGTCCCCGTGGCAGAGTGAGTGCATGGAATTCCTCTATTCCCCCCTTCCCAAAACAGAGAAAAACCTAATTATTATTTATTCTGAAATTAGCCAACCATTTGTAAGCCTATCATTGAATGCATTTTTTATTTGGATGAATCTAAAACTTCTCTTCCCTTCTTGAACCTGCAATCTAAACTGCAAGCCTCAGGCTAAATAAACCTGGCAAAAGAAGCCAGGAATGTGTTGTTCTTTTTGAGAAGAAAAACTCCCTCATCCCTTCTGTCCTGCTGTCTCACAGTGACAAGTCTCAAATGCAGGTTGTAAGGTGTCAATCTCCCCATCTATTTTGGTATTTATGAAGTAGGAAAAAGCAAAGCAAAACACAACTGAACCTGCAGAAATCATCCCCCGAAAACGAAATCTAAATTCTGAATGTAGGGTCTTGAGCTTTCTGTGGATACAATACAAAAGTGTCAAATTTGAAGTAGAAATAAGTAAGAGACTGAGCATTTGAGGTACCAAACCCTCTCTATTCTCCTAAAAAAAAAATCCAGAGGGCGATCATTTCCCAAATCAGTTCATTTGTCTGAGATTCTACTCATTGGTCTGTTTGGTGCTGAGAATTAAAATAACTGGGTTTTTTTTCTTTTTAACTCAGCAAAATATACATTGCAAAGAAGCATCTAAGCCTCTTGGAAAGGTGTAAAATGTGATTCCTAAAAACTGATTAATTTTGATTTGTTTCTTTAAAAAAAGAATGTCTGAGTTTGTTTTGGTGAGGAAACTACAGAAAATATAACACACAATTTATAGAAGTGCAAGCACTGCAGTGTTACTGAACTTGCTTTCTTGAATCCCATATGGTGGACAAGACCTGTTTTCCTATGAAGTCTCCTTATGTTTCTAACATTCTAAATGTAAAATTCACTGGCCAAATCTCTGGGATCAAAAATCCTATTGGAAGTGATAATGCTTTCTAAAATTCTCCAGGAATTTGCATTGGCACTTGGCTGTCATAATATATTACATTTCTGTCATAACATATTTCTTTTAGAAAGCAGGAGGTTTATAATACAGAAAAAATACTGACTGTGACCAAAATAAATTAAAAAACCCTCACAACCAAAACCTCAGAGCACAGCTCTGACCCTGCAGCAGTTTTGCCCTGAGATGCTTGGGATTTGGTCCTGGAGAAGGGCTGGGATGCATCCCCTTATTTCCCTGGCTGCCCAGATTTCAGTACCCAGTGCCACATTTCCACTCTGTTTCTCTCTCTCATTAGCCTTGATAATGAAACTTCACACAAGAGCTCTTCCTGCTGATTTGCCTTTTATATTATTCATTTCAGTGGTGGGGAGATGTGATCATTTTGAGACAAATCCCTGCTTTTCTCTCCTGGCAGCCTTTGAAAGGGTGAACACAATAACCCAGTTTATGCTGATTTTTGCCGCTCTTTTTTGTGACTCCAGCACCCTCACCCCAAAAAAACAATGGACCAGAGCACTGTGGTGTACAAGATCGGCAGCAGCCTGACCATCGAAAATGTCACCATGGAAGATGGGGGCCTGTACACCTGCAGGACAGTCAATGGCACCAGGCTGGAGGCCAATGTCACCGTCACCGTGTACGGTGAGTGCCGCAGCCCGGCCACGAGGGAGCAGGGGGCAGGAGCCTTCAGCTTAAAGGAGAATTCCGGGCTGTGAAGTCTGCTGGTTGGAATGGCCCTAGGGAGAAATCCAATCAGTAATCACCTATAGCTTCTAATTAGGCAATGAGGGGCAGCTCCCATGTCTTCAAACCAGTTCAAGAGGTACATTTAGATGGGATGTTGGGAAGAAATCCTTTCCTGGGAGGGTGGGGAGGCCCTGGCACAGGGTGCCCAGAGAAGCTGGGGCTGCCCCTGGATCCCTGGCAGTGTCCAAGGCCAGGTTGGAGCACCCTGGGACAGTGGGGGGTGTCCCTGCCCATGGCAGGGGTGGCACTGGATGGGATTTAAGGTCCCTCTGGGGTTCTGTGATGTCTGAGGGAACTGAACTGTTTTGGAAAAGCTGGCACCAAGTGAGGCTCTGCAAAATCCATCCTGCTGGCTCCACATGGACAAGAGATGTCCCAGGCATTTCCCACACTGGTCCAGGGGCGAAGCTGGTGCGTATCCTCTGCTTTCCACGGAACTCCCTTCATGTGGGACCAGCCCTTCGTGGCTGAGGCTGTGCTGCACAGGGGAGCTGCAGGGACAGCCTGACCCGTTTGGTTCTGTGCAGCTCTGCAGGCCTGTATTGGAAAATATCCTGTGTGGGAACAGAGCAGGTCACAGCTGTGAGCTCTGTCCTGTGGCAGAGCTGCCATTCCATGTCTCCCTGCTCATTTCTCTTCCCAGACAAACCCTACATCCTGCTGTCACACAAGAAGGGGCCTCACTACGAGATCACTTCGGGACACAAGTCCCTGAAGCTGGCTGCCAAGGTGGACGCCTTTCCTCGGCCGACTGTCGCCTGGTGAGTGCCTCAGGAGCAGCAGGAGTGCCTGGGCTCCTTTGGGGCTCCTGGCTGGGAGAGATCACCACAGTCCCTCAGCACACAGGGCACAGATGGGAGCTGGGAATGCTCCGAGCCTGGGCTGAGCTCAGCTGAGGAGCTGCAGCTCCGCTCTGGGCTGCCCCAGCTCTGGGAGGCTGAGCAAGCCAGCCCTCATTCCCAGGGTGTTTTTCTCTCCTAGCCATGCAAGGAAGGTCCCTCCAGGAAAAATGTGTGTTTCCCTTTCCCTGGACACAGAATTATTTGGAGGAAGGGTTGCCTGTGTACTGCCAGCAGTGGTGGTCAGTCTGCACGGGGGCAGGGGGTAATAGAGAAAGGACACATTTTCAATATAAGAAATTGTTTCTCTCCAGAGGTTTTAAATAATGTCCTCCAGTCCTGTACCAGCAGATCCTTGCAGGCAGTGCAGTGAATCCTCCTGGGAAAACTAAAAGCTCCTCCAGGACTGCAATGGATCTGCTGAACAGGAGGGGCAACACAACAGCAACTCCAGGAGACACTCAAGTCTCTCTTTACCCTTTCATCACTTGTCCTCTCTCCTGCTCTGTCTTTAACAACCCCATCCAAAGCCTTTTACATCTTTAACTGCATTAAATCCCACGGGACAGCTGGCAGGGGGTGCCTGTCCTGGCACAGAAGGTGGCAGTTCCCCAGAGCACCTGGCCTTGGCCAGCTGAGAGCCTGGCAGGCAGCAAAAGGTTGCTCAGGGCTGGCCTTGCTGCATTTTATTAGCAGTGAAATAACATGAAATCCTCTCATTTTAGTGGAATCAGTGCCAGGAGGTGTTTTTGATTGCTGCTGTTATTTGGGGATGGGGATGTTTTGGGATTTGAAGTGGGGACCAGCCCCTTGTCCCTGCCAAGCCTTTGTTCCTGGGCTCAGCGTGGAGCTCTTTGGTGGCTGCCTGGGACCACCAGAGCTGCCTTCCCTCGGAGCCCCAGCTGTTGATGTTGGAGGTCTCTCAGGATGGTTGTTTTTATGACTGCAAAGGAAGTTTCCAGCATCCTCAGGCAGTGGGAGATGCCCCAGCATCCTTCCACCAAGCCTAAAGCTCCGTGTGTGGCAAAGCCTGGCCTGTTTCCTAACCACACACCTGCCTGTGGGGTTAGCAGTGAAGGGGAGCCTCTCGTGCCCTGAGGGAATATTCCAGACTGGGAATTCCTCACTGACCTCCCTATGGACCAGCCTTCTCCAGGTCACACAGTTTAACATTTTCAGAAACATTAAAGGCTCCCATAGACATCCTGAGAGAAAATTCTGCTTCATTAATCTCTTCCTTTAAAACATTTTGCTAATCCATGATTTCCCACTCTTGGTGTTGCCCATTGAGCTCCATTTGGGGGTGTTTACTTCTTAGTTGAGCACGAGAGGCACTGTTCATTCAGATCCAATTTTTCCTGTGTGGAATGAATCCATCCCACAGCAATGGAGAAGCAAACCAGTTCTGGTGTGGAAGGATAACAGAATTCATATCCAGTCCAAGCAGTGATTCCAGACCTGCATTTCCCTTGCTGGGATGACCCTTTATCCCCCCTGATGTGGGTGCCAGGGTTTCTCAGGGATAACAGGGACCTGATGAGGCTTTGGGACTTCCCAAACAGGTACAAGGATGGCAAATTGATCAAGGACAACCACACCTGCTACGAGCCAGATCCACTGAAATACAGACTGGGAATACGAGATGTGAGACCAAAACATGCTGGGAACTACACCATCGTCCTGAGCAACCCCAAGTACGGCCTCTACAAGAACCTCACCATGCAGCTGGTGGTGACAGGTAAGGACTCCATGTGTGCCATGCCTTCTGCAGGGTTATTTATCCTTTTTCTGTGTGATCCCACTGCGCCAGGGAATCACACAAAATGGGTGGCACTTCCCAGGGTTTAGCACTGCACAGAGAGCACCACCTCCCTTAGGAGCCCTGAACCCCCTGTTTCAGCTGCTCTGAGGAGTCAGTGTGACCCTGGGTCATTAAAGTCCCTTCCCCTGGGACGCTGCACCTCCCACAGCCACAGCACCGAGGGCCGGGACAGTGGCTCCACACAGGGAGGTGGAAATGCTTGGGAAGGGCAAAAAAAATCACCTTTTTGAGGAGCTTGGGAGGGTATGGAGTAGAGAACTCTAGAACTAGGGGCACAGTTTCCCAAGAGAAGGGTTGGAAGTTTTATCCCCTGAGATTTAAAAGCTTGGGCGAAGCACTGGAGAACATCTGCTGGGACAGGAAGGGTCCCAGTGGGGCTGACGGAAGGAACTGGAGAGGCTGCCCTGGCTTTCATGTCTGTCCATCATCCTGCTCCAGCTCCACTTGCTAAGTCTGTATTTTCTGTTCTGTCACTCCTCTCTGGGAGCACTTGAGGGACAGGTTCATTTCCAGGGGAATTTGCAGAAAGCCGTGGTGTGCACTGAGGCAGGTTCAGTCCCCACAGAGGGAAAATAGATACTGGGATGCCATTTATGAACCTCCCTTGCTGGGGCAATGCAGGACAGAGCCACATTGTCTCTTTGCACATCCTCTGCCTCTCTCAATCCATTGAATTTGGCAAAAGATTGAATTGTGAGGCCAAGTAGGAGTTCAGCAAAAGTTAGCTCTGCTTTCCCTTTGTATTTTCCACTTGGGCAGTGAGTAGTTACTGAGACAGGTTTGGTCTTTTTTCTGTGGTGAATTCTTCTCTCCTTACCCTCTTTGCACCTACAAATATTCTCAATTTTTATATGTATTGTTGCACCACGTCACTTCCAGCAGTTGTGTTTTTCTTATTTCACCTTTCAGAAAGGAATAATGCCTAAAAAACTGAGAACTTGGCACTTAGGCACATCTAGCCCATTAAAAATATTAAATAAGGTACGGTAGCTTAAAAAAACTAAAATAAGAGATAAACTAATGTGTGATTTAGGAGTGGGGGGAGCCAAGAGCATGCTCATGGTCAGGTCCTGCAGCTCAGCTGAGGAGGAGGAACGTGTTGAGCTGCATAATTTGTCCACTTGAGATTGTTTTTCCACACAACGGTTTTGCCTCTTCAGAGAACGGAAACGTTCAAAGGAAGAGAAAATTAAGAATGATAATAAACTATCTTGTCAAGGTAAATATTGGTGTTTGCGTGCTGCAGAGAACGTTTCCCAAACAGAAAACCAAAAACAAACAGAGCCTTTTTCTATCAGCAAGATGCTATTTCAGGATTAAACCACCCCAGCACAAGCCTTTCATGTCCGTGGTGTGTCCAGGCTTGGGGCATCCCGTCCGTGCTGCTCATCCTCAGCCTTTCCAGGGGTCAGCCCTGCAAAGGCTTCATCAGCAGTAATTATTTAATTGCAAACCCCCCGTTTCTCAAAGTCCAGCAGCTGCAGGAGGGGTCCCAGCTGTGAAGCACGGGAAGAACACGCAGCAAGTGTCTCTTTTCTGGTGCCAGAGAGTCAGGGAATGAGGGCAGGCCAGGGAAAGCCCTGCCCAGGGGTGCCGTGGGTGGGAGCTGGAGGCTGCAGGCAGGGAGGGTTTGCTGGGCTGCAGCAGGAGCAGCACACAACACCCAGGGATTTCTGCCATCCCCGCCAGGCTCTGCCCTGCAGCACCACCCTGATGTGCTGTGTGTGAAGCACTCGGCCCAGGAGAGACTCATTTCACTGAGATTCATGAGGGTAGAGTTCAGAAAGGGCAACTGTAGCTCTTGGAACTTCTCCAAACTGCCCTTGCTCTTGTGCTTGCCATCGGAGTGCAGGGACAGCTTTTTCAGGAGCTGCTTTTTCAGATCTGGGCATCCTCTGCTTTCCTCTCAAGTACACTCTGAAGCTCCAAACTGAAAAGCAGATTGGAATTTTTCCCTTAACTCTGCACAAATAATCTGGCACTTTATCTCCAGCCATCATGACTGATATCTCGGTATCACACCTGAATAGATTAAATTGCTTGGAGTTTCAGCAGACTCTGAGACAAGAGAAGGAGACCAAAACACACTTTGGAGCCCCTTTCTGCAGGGATTACCTTGCCCACCACTGAAAGAAGCCACTTCTGAGCTGGAGGGGTGATTAATGTCTCTGCTCAGAGCCAAAGGCAGCCTGCAGTTCCTGGAGCTGCAAGTTGAACACAGGGATTAGTGGAGCTGATGGAAAAATCCTCTTGGGCTTCAAGGGGCCGCAGTGCTTGGAGCATCAGTTTTGTTTGGTGTCTGAAAGGTGGAGGCTGCGGCAGCTCAGCACCTGATAAACCTCCTGCTGAGGAATAAGCACGTGCCCTGGGAGCGAGCAGCACTTTCTGTGTGCATAACAGCGCTGCTCCCCAAAGCCAGGGCCAGCCTTTCATTTCAGAGGCGAAAGGGAGCGAGTTCTGATCCTCACTGTTAAAGAGAAGAGGGAAAATTACATAACCAGACTTTGGAAAGAGGAGATAAATGTCATCTGAATGTTTTCTGTTGCTGCAAGGGGACACTGCAGTGCAGAAATGATCAGTGATCACACAGCCCCCTCTTCTGAGAGTCTCTTCACAATATTCCATCGTGAAGGTGCCACAGGTACTCAGCTGGTGCTCAGTGTGCTGTGACAGAGCCACCAGCTGCATATTTGGGCTGGGCATAGAGGAGGTTTGAAGTTAATATTGTTGTGAATTGTTTTCCACAAACAAAATACAAACAGCAGCAGGGCCCGACCCTCAAACTGCACTGTATGAATTTTGGCAGTGTGCTTTATTCACTAATAATGGCAGCACAGGAGAACCCTTTAAGCAGGATGAGAATAAGGTACAGGTCCCCTGCCCGAGCCCTGTGGGCAGTGTCTCTCCTGACCTGCAGCTTTCCTTGGAATCACCTCCCGGATATTTAATTGGGAGCAATCCCAGAGTTCTGCTCCACCGTAGGCACAGGGGGTTTCACTCCATGGGAATGAGCAAAACATTAGGAGCTATTTCCCCCAAAGTTTGATTTGGCCACAAAACTGAGGAGTACCTGCACAGGGATCAAGTGGAGAGGGAGCAGAATGGGCAAACAACTCCAGAGCTGCAGGGTGGGAACTGAGAGAACGAGGTCCAGCAAGGAGCTGCCTGGCCTGGAGGAGATTCCTGCTGCTATTCCAAAAATGCTCTGTAAGAAGTGGCTTAGCTGTGCCTCTGGTCACCCCTGCTCCCACTGCAGCTGGAATTTAATCTTGCAGGAGCACAGATCTGCGTGTGGAGTCACCTTGGCTCATTGTAGGACTCAAGTCCCCAGGAGGTAGCTGATTGCATTTTCAAAACACTCCTTCTTTACATATTTACACATCAAACACTGTCCAAGAAGCGGCGGGTTGCTGTGGTTTTGTTTTGTTTGATTAAATTCTTTTTGAGAAAAGCCTCAAAAAAATAATGTCCTGAAGAATTTGGAAGGGAGGGAGCAAGGAGAAGGAACAATCCTAGCAAACAGCTGGTGGCTGAAAGTCTGAGCCAGCCAAGGAGGAGAAATGTGGGAGAAAAGAGTTATTCCAGGCTGGAGTGCAAAGCAGTTGCAGAACAAAACATAAACAACCCCCTCAAATCTATTTCTGGCCCAGCAGACTGTGTTTCATCCTCACCCTTGTCCAAGTCATCTGTGTCCATCAGGGTTCCTGCTGAGCCCTTTGGAGCAGCCAGCGAGCTCTGGCCACTCCAGGGGAGTGAGGAGTGTACTGAAGCACGAGTTCATTCAGGAGTGGCATGAATAACCTCCCTCACCACTTTGCCTTTCTTCTTTGTCCCAAAGTTTCTCTCCTGTGCTCCCTCAAGGCTCTTCCAGCAAATACTGCTTTGGGTTCCAGCTGCTGCAGCCAAGTGAAGTTACATTCCCTCGTAGAGTCCTTGGTCGTGTGTTGTATCTGTAAGAAAAGCAGGATTAAGTGCTGGGAATACCCTCCTCTGTGGGCAGCAGGAACTCAGGCTCCTGTGAATTCCCCCTCCCCTGGAATGAAAGGGGTGCATGGTGCTGGCTGTGCCTGGATTTGTCACCAGGCAGGAGCAGCTCCCCAGCACTGAACGATGCACACCTTGCCCTACTCTGCAGTCAGGCCAGCTCTTCATATTTTGGTTTAAAAATCAAAGGCAGTTCTGTGCCTGACCTTCCTTGGCTTGCAAGGGATGAGTGGACATCAAAGGCGTCCCCAGTGATCTCCACAAAAGCCAAGAAATCTGTGGTGATCCACGTGAACAAAGCCCATCACCTCCCCCAGAGGCAGAGCGGGGAGAGGGGAAGGAGCCCTCAGGACGAGGTGAATTCACCCGGGCTGGGCCAGGGCAGAGGAAAAGAGCTCTCAGGGTGGGGGATCCCAGCTACAGCCAGGGCAGGACAGAGGGGACAGTCCCACAGCCCCGTGTGTGGGGAAAGTCACTGAAATCCCTGAGCTGAGCACTGGGACAAAGAAGAATTTCTTTGGATTCTTGGTGAAGTCCGGCTGATGTTCAGGCTGAGCCACACAAATTCTGTCCCTTCCCTCGCCCGCACACCCCGCTCCTGCCAGGGCTGGGTTTCCTTTGTGTAGCACATCCAGCTCCTGCCCAGCTCCTGCGAGGATGAGCCACTCAGGAAAAGTCAAACCAGAAAATCGAATTTTCCACCTCCTGGGCCAGCCGAGCAAACTAGAAATCCCAAAATAAAACCCATCCCCAAATAAAACCCACCCCAAATAAAACCCACCCCAAATAAAACCCACCCCAAATAAAACCCATCCAGCCACCATTCCAATGTGTTTCCAAGTCCAATGCTTTGCTTTCCTCCTGGGTGCTGGGAGCAATGTCTGCAGCCCATGGATGCAGGACTCAGTGCTCCAGTCCATGCTTCCAGCCTCAGTTATCAGGCACAGGCAGGAGAGAAACAACTTTTGCTGGGGGATTTGTGAAAGAAAAGAAAAATGCAGCAGCACAAGGAGGCTGCAGCGGCCTTTTCCCGCACATTTACGAACAAACCCTGGAGAGTTTTCTCCCTGACATCATCCGAACCCTGCACACTTGCAGCTCCCAGGAGAGCCCCTGATGAAGAAGTCAGATGAGCTATTTTCATTTTGCTGGAATAGTCAAAGCAATTTTAGGAAGAGGAAGGTGGGGGCCTGCTGGAGTTTGCCAGAAGGATGCCGAGCATTCAGCTCACGTCTGTGCAGCAGCAACCTCTGTCTGACAGCCCCTAAAACCCAGAGTGAGGGGGGAAGTGGCAGCACGTGCTTCCCATGCTGTCCCCCAGCCAAGCCTGCAGGTACATTCACTGGCTTTTGGAAAGCAGGCAAAAGGGACAGAGAGAAAAATCCTAGGAAACTGCCTGCTCTGCTGAAAATGAGCAGTTCATCATCACTCGTCTGCTTCTGAACTCTGTAAAAAAATAAGATGGGGAGAGACAGATGAGAGAAACCTTTTTTTTTTTTTTTTTGCCCCAAAGCTGCATTGGGGGTGAATGACAGCTCTGGGAGAGCACTGGAAAGGAGCTTTCTTCCTGGGAGAAGGAGCTCTTCTGGGAAGAGAGAGACAGCCAGAAGTGCCACAGGTCAGAAAAACCCAAACCAAGCTGCACTGCCATTTTAACACCAGAATTCCCTGTGGGGCAGGCCAAGTTCCCTGTGGTTTTTGTTAATATCTGTTCCTCCAGGAGCCACGTGCCTGTTCTCTCCCAGTCCTGGCACTCCCAGCCCATTCCAGGGGTCACAGTGGAGCAGCTGGAGATGAGGCAGGGACAGAACCCCATCCCTAATTCCACTCCAGGCCGTGGTGTTGACTTGCAGAGAGGTTTTGGCCACTCCTTTTCAGCTGCTTCCTGTGGGGACAGGGCCAGGCACCCACCTGGGAGCAGCTCTGGGTGCAGGGCTATGGGAAAACCCACAAAACAGCACCAAGCAGCCCCAGAAGGGCTCCCAGCCAAAATCAGCCAGGGTCAAACACAATGTGGTGGGCAGCCTGAAACAAAAGTTGTGTCTTCAGGTCACTTCACTCATTTTTTTTTTATTTCTTTCTTTCCTTTTTATTAAAAGGAAAGAAATTAAATGTGGAGCAAACCCAGACATCGTTGTCATTCGGGGTTTTGGTTTTACTTTGGGGGAAATTTCACCCTTTCCCAGTCCAAGCCTGCACTAGGAAGTTCCCTCTCTACCTTACAGAATATTCACTTGTATTCCCATTAAATGCTGTACAAACATCAGATGGAAGGCTCCCAAGTGCAAATATGTTTTGGGTTTTGGGAAACAGAAAAGGTAAATAAAAAACAAGTTGCAACTCCATGAGTGGTTTTAATGAAGCCCCATGTTCAGCAACGTACATAAAGTTGAGATAAATGCTTTCCTGGCCTCTCTATGTTATTTTAATGATGTGCTTAACGTGAAAAGATTTTCTGAAGCCAGTTTGAGTGGTAGTGGGGAAGATGCATAAACAGCGGTTCAGTCAGAGGTGACTGAAAGGAAAGGAGAGTTTCTCTAAAAAAGGCAGAGGAACTTTCTCTGTGCTGTCCTCTGTACTTGGATTCTCCTTTGGGTGACAGGTGCACAACCCCTCACAGCACCTGCAAGGAATTTCGGGAGAGAAGAGCCTTGCAGGGGGGTGAATGTCCTAATCCTTGTGCATGTTATCTGCTCCTAAGGCCAGACTGGAGATAACAGCAGCAAGGAAGGTGAGATTTGCATAATGCTGATCAATTTGAAAGCTACAGTAAGCACAAGTGCTTTTAGATTGCATTTCCCAGTGCAGCAGCAGGCAGGTCTTTAGTGATTCAGGTCAGCTCTCACACCAGCAATTGCACCTCTGCAAGGCGAGCTGGGGATGCAATCCCACTCCAAGCCAGAGAGGACGAAAAGCCATTTATTTGGACACATTTAAAGCCGTCGGCACAGCCAGGGACCTCAAAGCTTTTAAGGTTTGTTTGGCTTCTGCTTGAGGAAGCCCAGCCTGGGCAGGGCCGTGGCCAAGGGCTGGGAGCAGAGGCTGGGAGGGAGCAGATCCCGGGGAGGAGGGTGGGAAGCGAAGTGGGATGCAGAAGGAAGGAAGGGGATGGGGAGCTCTGCTCTGGCAGTGCTTGCAGAGGGGTTTGTGCCCCCAGAGCAGGGATGAGGGTTTGTGCATAACCCCCTGTGCTGCTCAGTGAGCAAACACAAGAGAGAGAGCAAAGCTCTGTCTGGAGAGGAGAGAGGTACCTGAGAAACTGCCCCGTGCCCCCTCAGTGACCCCAGCCCGGGGGCTCACAACCCCTGTGAGAGCCTGTCCACCCCTGTGCAGGTGCCAGCCACGAGGAACCAGCGGTCTGAGCAAACCCCAAAGGCCAGTCCCAAATCCCACCACAGAAACCCATCCTTGGGTTTCCATCACCCGTGGAGCCAAATGCTGTAAATGGGATTTGGCCCAGCAAAGGGAAGGGCAAAGCTTCAGCTGCCTTCAGGGGCACAGCCAGAGGTGACATGGCCAAGGCTGGGGAAGTTTTCATCCCAAGAAATACCCCCATAGGGAATTTCCCACAGGGAAAGGCAGAGACACCTGGAAAAGCTGCTTCAATCTCCGAATTCGTGCCCACAATCAGCCACCACCCCACACCGTGGTATGTGAAAGAACAGATGGGGAGGTGTTTCTAGCCAACCCCTCACGCTTCAAAAAAATAATTGCTTGATCATAGATAATGATTATTTCGATTGATGAATCATTTTGACTCATTTTAGGTCTCAAGTCATATTTAATAGTGCCATAATTGTGGCGTGAAGAATTCGTTCCTCACTCGTGTATATTCTTGTTAGAATTGGAGCAAGTTTAAATTGTTATTTCTTTTTTAGAAGGACAGTTGAAATGACAGTCAACCAAGAATATAGAAAAATGTCCTGATATGATTGTGATCAATCCTTCTCCCCCTATGCTCTTTCACACACACAAACACCAGTCCCCCTGCCCAAGTGTGCAAAGCTTTGTTTTTGCAGCCCAAAAAACAACACTTGAGTAACCTTTCACATAACACTTGTGTAACCTTTCACACTGAACTTCGAGTCTTTCTCCAAGTGAAAATCACGCCTTTGAGGTCAGTCCAGACATGCCAAACACAGGATTTGAGACTGGAAAGAAAAACATCTGAGATAATAAAAAATGTGCTTCTCCCTCTGGGGAGAATTTACAGAATTATTTTTATGATCAGAAATAATTTATTGATGGGAAATGAGATGCCACTTAAGGAAATTCACCATTAGTCCCAATAGTTTGTCCTGTGAATTGCTCAGGAATCTCCAAGTGCTTGGAATCCTACGGCTCAGCTCAACGAGAGCCACACCAAGAAGGGGCCAGCACTTGGGGTCCTCAGGGGAAATGTTAATCAGGACCCACTGAAGGGCCTTTAAAGAGCCAATGTTTTATGACAGGATGGGATATGGCTGAACCTACTCCGGCCAATGCTTCCATGGGGTGGAGAAGGAAATACTGATGTGTTTTCAGGCACTGATGAGGTCAGGAGATCTTTCAGAGTCTGACCATGAGAAATGCCAAGTGAGAGTTCCCTCAAGACACAGGATCAGCCTGGTCAGTCCTCTCCTAAGAGGGCTGGAAGGCAAAAAAAGACTATTTTAAAAAAAGGAGAGAAAGGGCTCGAGATTGATGAGGTGGGCAATAGCTCATATTTACATATCTGGGGCCTGCTTGACAGCAGAAAAAATAAGTTAGCCCAAAAAATAGAAATCTAATCTACACTCACTTCCCAGCTTGTCAGAAGGCCTCGGTGCAGAGCAGCCTCTCTTGGCTGCACAGGGGTGTCCCACGGAGGGACCCCACCAATAAATCTGTTTGATTTCCTGTTATGAGAAGCAGACAAAGAGATACGGCCAGGGATGGGCAGAGCTGTGTGCACGAGGGAAGAGCCTGTGCTTTCACCCCAAACTCAAACCCACCCTGTCCGAGGTCAGCAAAAGTTCACTTCACTTTGGGGCTTTTTTCCCGTTATTTCTCCTGTTCGTGCCTTCCCGTGGGAGCTGCAAGGAGACAGGACAAAGCGTTTCTTTCCTGCTGGCAACGAGCAGCCCTGAAAGTGTCACAAAAAGTTTGCTCTTGAGAGATTTCCAGTCCGAGGGTGTGATCTTGCAACCCCTCCAGATGTGAGCAATGCCATGACATTTTTAATGGGTCTGTGGTTGGTGAGAATTTCTTGGCATTTCTCTTCCTTGCTTTCTTCTCCCCTCCATCCAGTGCACGTTACACAGAGAAAAGGAAAGATTTCAGATGAAAAAGATGTATTTCCCCAAGCCCTGAGGACCCGGTGACTGCACTGCAGAGCAGCAGCTGCCTGACAAGGTCCCTCTCAGGAGGTGACCTCATCACTCCAATCCCATTTTGCCCACAGTCCAAGGACTGATCCTGATCCTGCAGCCCCTGGCCAAGAGGTGTTCTATGGCATGAATTTTCCAGAAGTCCAGCAGGCCCACAACAGCAGTTGAAAGGGGTTAGGATGAATGTGGTAGCATTGCAATGTATTTTGTGAAATGCCATGAGCAACATCCTTTTTTCTGTGCAGGGATATTTTCAGAACTGCTGGGAATTTCCCCACAACACCAGGAGCCTCCCTGGACCACCACTTCTCCCAGCAAAATATTTCAAAACTTTTTTTGGATGTAAATTTGCTCATTTGCATTTTTGTGGGTTTTTTCCCTTTAGAGAGACCCAAGATCTATGAAAAGGAAACAGATTTTGATAAGGTTGTGCGGGTGGAATTGAGAAGCAAACAGAAAATCCAGTGCACGGCAAGCGGGAATCCCGAGCCGAGGATCGAGTGGAAGTGGCAGCCCTGCAACCTCACAGACACCCTGTAAGTGGCACCCCTGTGGATGAACACGTTCCTGGATTGTTGGGTGGTTTCAAGTCAGGTTTTCTTTCCACTCCATCCTGTTTGTCTGAGCTAAAATCACAAGCAGAGCGAAGGTCTCCAGGGTTCTGAGCCCAGCTGGGGTCTGGTTATGTTTGTGCACCTCGTGTACTACCTGACTTGTGTTAAATCAGTTTAAAGTGACTAAAGATCATTGGATTTTCTTTACCTGGACCAGCAATGCCTCTCTGACTTTCCCAGACCTTTCCCAGCCCTGCTGAATGCTGTGAATACGTTTGACAAAGGAAAACCAGCAGGGTTTGTGGGCAGGGCCAACACACCTTTTGCCCTACAAGATTTGCCAGACAAACTTGCCAAAGGCTTGGCTTCCTTAAATCCAGGTGGGATTCCTGGCACTTCCCCAGGGCTGTCTCCACTCCTGCACACTGGGCTCGGGCTCCTGTGGCAGCCTCTGTGTCCCACACAAGCTGGAAGAGGGAACTGTGTCTTACGGAGGCCCTTCTGTGCTCCAGGCTGAGGTGTGAACACCCAGTGAAGTCACTGGGTCAGAGCTGCCAGGGAGGAAGGAGGCCAGGATGCCTTTGGAGATTTGCCTAAAGGAGACATTCCCTTTGCTCCTGCAGTTCCCTGAGCAGAGGGGTCTGCAGAGAGAGGCCTTGGCTGATGCCCAATCGCTTCCCTGGTAGCCCCTGGGCACATGCAGGAGCCAGGTCCTGCACAATTCTGACCACTTCAGCTACAGGATGAAATCAGGTTTTCCATCCATAAAAAAAATGAAGACAGGTCTAGAAAGCAAGAGGGGAGATTGCTGGATTGCTTGGGTTGCTGTTCCTTATTTCCTCACTCATTCATTGCTATGAACGGCAAGCCATGAGATGGGAAAATCAGGGAGAAGTCCTCTGCCAGGTTCTCTGCTGCAGCACAGGGGTGTTGGGTGATCCAGGCTGGGGTTGGGAGTGACCCTGTGTGCCTGCCCGAGGGATGTATCGGAGTTACCCCGCTCCTGTGGGAATGAACTCCGAGATTTGATGGCTTTGTTGGCATTGCAGGGCAGCAGGAGGCACAGGGGCTCTGCCTGGGAGGGGTTCGGCGGGAGCAGAGTGGAAACACCACATGGAAACAGCTTCTGCATCCTCTAGGACAGCCACAGAGATGACCTGAAATCTTTTCCAGAGCTTTGTGTCTAGGGGGAGAGAATTGGCCATGAGTGCCAAACTAAACCAGATCCAAACCAGTGGCCTGGTGGCAAAGGACCTCACATAACCCTTGCTGCAGCTCTCTGGCTCTCTGATCTTATCTTCTCCCATACAATTGCAGAGTGGCTCTACCTCTGCTGGCCCCAGGGGCAGCCTTATCTTCCTGCAGCAGAAGCTGGAGGAGGATTCCTGTGGGAAATGACACAGCCCCCGTTTCCTTCTGTTGTCTGACTTCCTTTCTCCCTTTCTTTCTCTCCCCCCACTCTGCCTCAGCAGTGCCCTTTGAATCCCTGAGCACCATCATTGTTCCTTAGAGCTGGGATGTGATTTGCTTCCTCTGAGCCTTTTCCCTTCATCCTCAGGACAGGATTGTGCCTTGCAGGAAGCCCCTCAAGACATCTTCTGATGAGGCGCTCCTGAGAGCTGTGAGCCCTGCCCTGCCCCGGCTGTTGCCCCCGTGCTTTGTGTGGCTCTGGCAAAGGCACGGCTGATTTATGGATGGATTTTCTGCAGCATCAGCACCTGCAAAAGTCCATGTTCATTCTACCTCCTGAAACCCCACGGCGGGCTCAGAGCCTTTGCCTTTCCAGGAGTGAGAAGAGCTGTGTCTCTGCTTTGTCTTTCCAAGTAAAGGGAGACAGGAAAGCTTTTTGCCCTGGATGGTGCAGATGGAACTTCCCACATGACGTGCTACACACTGCTCCTTGCCCACATTCCAAAAGGAAGATTGAGAACTGTCTTCTGTGGCATGTGCAGCATTAAAAAAGCCTTCTGCTGTTCTATCCCAGTATTTATCCGTGCTGCTCCCTCAGCCCACACTTCCTGTGGAAGCTGAGCACAGACAGACACTCAGCGACATCCACCTCCCACAGTTTGGAGTGACTGGCACTTCGAATTTGGAAATATCACTTATATTAGCCAGATAAAACTCACATGATTTAATTAGCTGTCCAGTATTTTCCATTTTCAATCTTTGGAAAGTTTCGGGGGGGTTCATTGCTGGTCGTGTACTGATTTTGTTTGCCTCTGTCAAGGTGCTTTGTAAATAATTTTGAAATGTTGCAATGAAGAAATGCAGTGGTTTCATAAAGAGGTAACAGACTTGAGCAGCAACACATTTGAGAAGTTTTTAAGACCTAAGATTACTGTTTAAGACTGCCATTTTCTCACTCCAGTACAGCTCCCTGCTCGCCTTGAACACCATCTCTGCTTTTCTACCTCCAGGTGCAACCCCGAGGGGCAAAAAGTTGTGGTTCGGGAGAACACGGTGATGGGAAACAGGATCAGGAGCATCGAGAACACCCCCGTGAAGCACGGGGATAAATCCAAGGTAAGTGTGGAACGGCCTGGGGATGATGTCAGGGGATGCTCACCCCCAGCTCCTGGTTCCCAAGCTGCTGAGGGTTCTTTGCATGCTTGGAATTCCCCAGCGCTGGGATCATCTCAGAGCCCTGCTGTTCACAAACGCCGGGATTTGGGAATGATGTCACACGCCCTGCTTAAAACTCTCCCAAGACTTTTGGGTCAAAACCCTCTGTGTCTCCCTGGGCCTTGAGAAAGTGTGAGAGTGGTTCAGTGCGAGGGGTGCTGTGACATGAGCGCTGAGAAGGACTCGGAGTTCATTAAACACTGGGAGAGCTCTTTGTCCTTCCCCCCTTTATCCTTCCCCACCTTGTCCTTCCCCACCTTATCCTTCCCCACCTTGTCCTTCCCCACCTTATCCTTCCCCACCTTGTCCTTCCCCACCTTATCCTTCCCCACCTTGTCCTTCCCCACCTTGTCCTGCCCCACCTTGTCCTGCCCTGTTTTCTCTACTCCCAGCAGCAGGAGCTGACCAAGTGTGTGGCCACAGGTACCTGCTCTGATTTCCAGAGTGTGCAGGTCCTGGGCTGAAACCACTTCACTGGGACAAGGAACAAGGGAAAACCTCCTTCCTCCTACACTTCCCTGCCTGCTCCCCCTTCCAGCAGCACTGGGCTCCCACTGCCTGGTGAACTGCAGAGATCCCACCAGGAATGAGCTGTTCGGTGTCCCCCAGGTCCTGTGGGGGCACTGGCTGATGTTCTGAGGATCTGCTGTGGATTCAGGGCCTCCTGGCTCTGCTGGGCTCTGCCAGGGACACTGGGATCGCCGGCTGGGCTCACAGGGCTTGGTGGCTCCAGGAGTGGGTTGCAGCTACAGTTTCAAGCTGGATGATCTAGATGGTTCAGAGTCTGATCCTGGGGGGTGCTGGACGCTGTGGTTCAAACCCTGCTTCACCTCTGAGCATGGGATAATTCTTGAGTTACTCCCGTGCCTAAAGTTAAGCACAAAGCTAAAGTGCTCTTCTGGACTGGGTCCAGACTAAATCAGCATCTGGCAGGATCAGTGCCTCAGCCATCTGCTCTTTCTCAGGGAGACTTTCCAGTTCTAAACATAATCCAAACCAGAGCTCTGAAAACATGGAGCTTGGGCTGGGAAGGAGAAAATCAGGGTTCGCCTCTCATTCCTGAGTTTTTCCATTGCTGGGAGATATTTATAAATTGGATTTATTTAGATGGCATAGTGCCCCTTAAGCTCTGGCTTTAATGTGTTCTTCAAGAATTTTAGATCTTAGGTAGGAGATTCTCCTTACAAAGTGCTAATTATTTATAAAAATGGAGGTTGGTGACATTTACCTTCAAAGTTTCATCTCATTCTAAGACTTTGTGGTTGCTGCATGGGCTGACAGCAGCTTTGAGACTCTCAGGGCTCCTGTTTGTCTCCATGTATTTATATATACAGTCTCTTTGAATATATGATCTGGTGTCCCAGAGCTTAGTCCAGGTCTGATGATCAGTCTTCAAGTTCTGTTAGTCCCCATACAAAAGTGAAGGGTTTCAAATTGCTGTAGTTTAAAAAAATACCTGTTAGTTGCTGAATTGTGGAAGTGAGGAGCACGAGGGAACCTCCATCCCAGGACCCTCAGAGGTCTCCTTGGTCCCCAAGAGCTGCCACCAGCTGCTCCTCGCTCTGCCCTGCACAGCCTCCTCTGCTCCTCCTGCACTCTCCAGGCATCCCCAAGAGTTCATTTTCAGACAGGTTCTGAAGGGTTGTAGCTCAGCCTTTAACAACCCTTTAACTTCAGCCTTTACGTATTTCATGATTAAAGTTACGAGCTACATAATTTTACAATTTATAGTATATTCATTATTTTTCTCCCTGGCTGAAAACACAGTCTGAGGTGTTTCCTATTAACTTTTATGTCCTGATTAAGATTTATTCAAATTAATATAAGTAAATTATAGGAATCTCAGGTTTCAGCGCTTGGTCTCCCTGCTTACATTGCAGACAATTCCTCTCCTTCCCCCTTTCTGAAGCCCAAGGCTCTGTGTTAACTGGAGTCTTTATATTACAGAATGTAATTTTTAAAAAAGACACAGAGGAAAAAGTCTTCAGACTCTTCCTTGAGTTTTATCAGTCGTTATTCCCACCAGGAATGGAACAGACAGGAAACAGCCCAATCCATGTCCCAGCCAGTAATTCATCTGCATTGACCAAGCAGATGAAAAAATAAAGATGTTGGAGTCTGAGCTTTCAGGAACTGTGTTAGGAACCTGGGATTAGCTGAGGTTTGGGATTTTCCTGCGGGGTTTGAGTGTGTCCCATGAGCACTGGAGTCTTGGTCGGAAGGTGGAATTCTCCTGGCCCATAGGATTTGTCAGCACCCAAGAGTTCACCCTTGGGACCTGCAGCAATAAAAGCTGGTCAAGGCACAAGTGAAAACTTGCATTAACTGTTTAGAGCTGCTAAAAACATGGGAATGACTCCCCTGGAATCACCAAATCCAGGAAGTTGCCCAAAACAAGCTGGCAGGGCAGCAAACATGGATTTTCCCAGCAAACCAGTGGTGCCTGATGAGCTCTGTGATCACATGAAGCTCTTCACACAGCTCCTGACAGGAGTGCCGTGTAAAATGGAGCTCTCTTGTCATCATCCTCATAGTGATTATTCCATGAGTAGTCCACAGATAGGGAAGTGAATTTCACCTCCTCCTGCCTTCTGAAGGCTGAGTGTCATTGCTAAGGAAAAGCACGAGGTTCTGGTTCAGGTTGTGAGGGACTCCAGTGAAGTTTTGGTCAAACAGTGCTTGAGGCGGTTGCACCATGATAGTTTCATTTTCCCTGGGGTTTTGAGTCCATGTTGAATTTTTCACTTTGGGATTTAAAGCACTGCATGGCTCCTCTGAATCTGCTTTTTCACACCAGGTGTAGCCCCCGTGACTGCAGGAGTTCCCTGACTTTTCAAGTCACAAGGAGCTGGGTTGCTATTTTATTTTCTTTCCTGTTAGCAAAATAACAAACTGGCCTGAGCTTGGGACCAGCAGAAGAGAATAGCAAGACTCATGAATAATTCAGTCCTCATTGGGGGGTTCTTTTCATCTCTTTTCTGCCTTTCATGTCTATATGAGAGTGGCCAGGCCACGTGGGTGTTTCTGCTGGTGAAATTCACAACCACTCAAGAAAACTGACCCAAAAATGCCAAGTTTAGGCCTCCTGCAGGAACAAAAAGACTACATTAGAGCAGTGGGACGTGTGTGGTGAGAAGCGTGTGAGCAGCTCAGCCGGGCTGTCCAAACCCGTCACTCCAGGGAGCTCCTGCAGCCCGGTCAGGGCTGTGCCAGGGCAGGGAACAGTCCCGGGGGGGTTGGGACACAGCAGCCACTCCCTGGGGACCAACCCGGGCACAGAGCAGGTGGTGGGTCTGGTGAGAGCCTGGCCAGCAGCAGGCTCAGCAGAACTGGCCCTTTGTCATCCCTGACCTCCTGAACTCATCCCCTGCAGTCCCCGAGGAAGGAGCAGGGGGTGGGAGTTGCTCAGGACCAGCCAGGATTTACCCACCTGCCCCAGGGCTGGAGGTGACCAGTCCATCCACACCACAGGTCCTCCACAGGCACCTCAAACCTCCAGTTTTGCCCAGTTCCCAGCCCCTTTCCTGAGCCCACACTGCTGCCACCAGCTCTGTCACTCTGAGGAAGGCTCTGGTTGCTCCCCTTTCCCAGGGAGAGGAACATCCCCTGCCAGAGATGGGAGCAAAGCTGGAAGTTCTCAGCTGGCTCCCAGACTTCTCTTACCACTCACCCTCAGCCCATCCTTTAGCATGTTTGGAGTGAATGAACTCCAGTCCTGGATCAGGATTGTCAGGCTATGAAAACAAGTGTTCTCGTGTGCCACTCAAGGGGATGGATGAGGAGTGAGCTGAACGCTTTCTGTGCAGGGTCCCTGGTGAAGTTGCTGCAATCCCATCTCCCTGCAGCCACCTCCAGCCCAGCTCTGCCAGAGTCAGACAGCTGAGAAGTTTTCCACCCACGTTCTCCACTCCTCATCCTCGCCCACGGAGAGCTAACGACGTGAAAGAGGAAGGATTGTTAACCAAACCTCTGGGAGGGAGGGATTAGACAAAGGAAAGAGAAAGCAAGGAATAACAAGAGATATTAATTCATGTGGTTCCAGCTTAAAAAAAGTTCTCGTTGCTCTGTCCTTACTACAAGATGTCTTAAAACACTCACGGTGCACGGCTGGGGAATGTTATTTGGCTGCTTCTAAAATAACTTATTTTTATCAGTTCGGGAACATTACAGTGCAGGACAGATGGACTTTACTGAACTATTCCATTAGGAGTTTTCCCAGCAGCAAGCTCTATTTACTTGTCAGAGCTGTTCTTCAGAGATCAGTCATTTTATTCCTTTGCTTATTGAGTTTTAAACTTAGTTTATTCTTTCCTATTAATTATTTATTAGCTAATAATCCCTTCCTTGGGCTCGCAGTATTGGGTGGCCTTTGGGTTAAGTAATAGGAAATGGAGCCTTTAATTCCAAATCCAATACAGGCAATCCAGACTGGGATGCTGGGTGGGGTTTGGTGTGCAGTGAACTCCCAGGATCCCATCCAGCTCCCACTAGGAAGATGTCTAGACACTACATGCCAATAATTTGTTATTAATGAGCCTTGTCCCTTGCACAGGAGCTGAGGCTGGGACAGCCACCTGTGGCTGCTGGGAACGTGGCAGGGAAACTGGAAACTGCACATTTCCAGGCTGTAAATAGCTCAATGGCATTTTCAGTGCAGAGACACAAGGTTTTAAGGCACTTAGAGGTTTGCATCATCGTTATTCAGCTCAGCAGAGAGTGCTGCGCTCTGGGTTTCCCGAGTAGAAGGCAAGAGAAAGAGTTGTGAGGTGAGCCCTGCCTTGATCATGGAATCACAGAGGGGTTTGGGGTGGGAGGGCCCTCAGACACCATCCAGTGCCACCCCTGCCATGGCAGGGACACCTCCCACTGTCCCAGGCTGCTCCCAGCCCCAGTGTCCAGCCTGGCCTTGGGCACTGCCAGGGATCCAGGGGCAGCCACAGCTGCTCTGGGCACCCTGTGCCAGGGCCTCCCCACCCTCCCAGGGAACAATTCCTTCCCAATCTCCCATCCATCCCTGCCCTCTGGCAGTGGAAGCCATTCCCTGTGTCCTGTCCCTCCAGCCCTTGTCCCCAGTCCCTCTCCAGCTCTCCTGGAGCCCCTTCAGGCCCTGAAAGGGGCTTGGAGCTCTCCCTGGAGCTTCTCCTCTCCAGGTGAGCACCCCCAGCTCTCCCAGCCTGGCTCCAGAGGGGCTCCAGCCCCAGAGCAACTCCGTGGCCTCCTCTGGACTGACTCCAACGTGGCTCAAGCTTTTCTATCCTGGCTCTGATTCCAGGAGTAGGAAATACTTCTCCAGGTGCACAGACTAAGCACACACAGGGATTATCCCCTCAGCATTTTTCCACTCTCTCCTAAAGGTCCCCAGATTCTGGGATTGTGCCCCTGCAGAGTGCAACAGCTTGCATTGTCAATAATGGGAGAAGATCCCTATGTCTGGGTGCTCAAGTTCAAAACATTTTTTCATTAGGGATGGCATTTAGAAGAATTAAATCTTTATCCCAACCTGCCACTGTGACCAGACACACACAAATTTCAAATTTCAGCTGCCAAACCAACCAGGATTAGTTTAGTTTGACTACTGAGAACTTTATTTCGGATGTTGGGAAGAGAGCTTGGCCCCCAGGCTCAGGGATTTACCCAGGAGCACACAGCTGGAGTGAAATATTGATACATAATCATTGCAAGGGATTCATCTTACAAGGAAATCACCCAAAATCCTGCATTGCCAGCGCTGAGATCACATGCAGATCTCTGCTGGATGCTGCTGGTTTAAAAGTCACAGTTTGGAGGGCTCTGGGAGGTGCCAGCTCTGGGCCAAGGCAGGGAAGTGCCTTATCTCAGGTGCTCAGGTGTGTAACGAGCTGCCCTCCAAGGGCACAACAACAATTGGAGCATCCAAACAAGAAAATTACTTTCTTTTTATTCCTCAGTAATTTTTTTTCCCCAAGAATTTGTCCCCGGATTGTTTCCCACTGTCAGTGACCATCTTTCTCACCTCGTATCTAGACACAGCTGAGATTAGCCTCGATGAGGTCTCAGGATAGCTATTTGCTGCTTTTTTTTGCTTTCCCACTGCCCTGCCAGACTTCTTCTGAGTTATGGAGCTGGAGCTGTCAGCATCTGTCTGTGTGTGTGTGCTCATGAGCATTTACCTCTGGGCCACCAAGCAGCTTGAGGCATTGCATGTGTGTTTAGAAGAGCCACAGTGTCACCCCTAACACTTGGGACATGTTCCAGAACGGATATTTTATGATCTTGACTGGCTGTGCAGCACTACCCTCCACTTCCCAGCTAGAGCTGTCACTTAGGAAGACTAATTGCTGTTAAAAAGCTGTCCAGATTTATCCCCTTCTGTCCCCAGCACCAACATTTGTATTGGCTTTTGCTGTTCCCAAACAAGAAATCCTCAGATCCAGCAGTCCTGAGAAGAAAGATGTTGGTCCTGATTCAGCAGGAATTCCAAAGGCAGTGGCTGCTGAACATGTGCTCGTCCACAGCCCGTGGCATCGGGCCACTGCTGCAGGATAGCAGCAGGAGGAGGAGCAGGATAGCCAAGGGAGAGCTATTTTCACATCGTAAATCACTCAGGACTGCACAGCTCTTTCTTTGTGGACGCCAGAGGGAGCTGGGTTTGCTGCTCTCCTTTTTCACCCCGAAATCTGGGGGTTCCCCATTCCTGTGCTTGATGTCCATGAAAAGTAAAGACTTTTCCACTCACCCCTTATTCTGCTGAAAATGTACACCATTACAATGTCAAATGCACGTGGGATCAAAACCTTTGGAACTCATTTCCCTGCGGGATTTAAAGTGCCAGATCTCAGCAAATCTTAAATAACTCAGAAAATACATCCCACACAGCTACAGACACACTCATGGGGCAGCTTTAGGAGGGGGAAAGGAATGTCTTGTGTGAGTTTAGTTTAGGATATTAAAAAGAAAGTCCAGAGATGCTTCTGTGCACTTCAAAGAGCTCTCTGGAGATAAGGACGAAGGGCCAGAGGGTGTTATAAGTTTTGGTTCTCAAAGGCCTTAGAGAGGATGGCAAAGAAAGTGATATTTGTTCCAAATGTGAGGGCTCAGAGCTCCTCAGGTGAATGGCTGCAGGGGGGGCAGAGCAATCCTGCGAGAACATCTCTGCCTTGGTGGGTCAGGCCCGGTTCTCCTGCCAGCAGTGCAGAGGAACACAGGGAATGAGGAAAGGCACGGTCTGTGTGAGCCTGAGGGGCTGCACCGGGACAGGGACAGGGACAGGGCAGTGCCACACGGCTGGGCCTCACCAACAGGAGCCTTGGGAGCTCTAAGGAGCACAAGTTCTTAAGGAATTGTCTGAGTTCAGCCCCAGGAGTAACAGAACCACCTCCTTTTCAATGTGGTTAAGCTCAGGGCGAGTGTTCCTTCCTTCTCCATGATCTTCTCTTTCTGCATTTGCCAAGCGTTGCAGCCCTGGTGGCTTTTCCAGAGCTTCCTTCCCTACTGAATGAGTCCTGGACGGCTCCAGGGAAGGGTCTTGGAATCAAGGGGCTCCCAGGCCCAAAGGGGACCTGTCCTTCCCTCCCTTCTCTGAGGGAAAAGCAAAATCCTGCAATGCTCTTTGTGCCACATCCTTAGGAATTGCCATACAAATGTGGATATTCCCCACATAACCCAGAGCTGAAAAGCAGGAAAGGGAATAGACGGACGTGAGGCTGCATTCTGAGAAATCCTCCAGCTCCTTCACTTCAGCTTTTTGCTGATGTTGCCGCACAAAGACAGGTTCTCGAAGGAGAATCCCTTTTTTCATAGGTGAGACAGGAGAAGAAAAGGAAGGGGAAGGTTCAGGAATGAGGAGGGAAGAGAATTAGCTGGGCTGAGATGATGTGAGATGATGAGACAAAAACCAAGCTGGACCATTTGTCTGGGACTTTCACCCACTATTTAGAAACAACCTTCTAAGCAATTTTCCTACCCCGACACACACCCTGCCAGGGCTGCCCCACCCCCAGAGCCATTCCTTGCTTTCCCTGTCTTGGCAGATCGTGAGCACCCTGACCATGGAGAACAGCAGTGCCTCGGGGATCTACTACTGCGTGGCCTCCAACAAGGCGGGCGAGGAGGAGCGCAGCATCGAGTTCTACGTGTCAGGTGAGCACCACAAACACCTCGCAGAGGGAGATGCTGCTGCTCTCATCTCCCTGCTTGCTTTACGTGGCTGCTGAGTGCTGGTGCAGGCTCCTGTGTGTTGTGTTTTGGAGCACTCCCAATCCAGCAGTCCCAGGCTCCTCACCCCACAGGAGGCAGGGTCCAGCTCAGCTGACCCGATGTCCCTTTTGCCCTTTCCAGCTGCAGCTGCAGCCCCAAGCCCCTCTCTCTGTGTCCTAAAGCAACCCTGGTGACATTTGAGCGCTGTCCTCGGGAAACCTCTGGCAAAGCTGAGGCCTTTGTGGTCTTCCAGAGGCCTGGAGCCTCTCCCTGGGGCAGGAGAAAGGCTGGGCTCTGAGGAAATCAGCCACAGCAAAGGTGAGCAAGGTCAGGATCCAGCCCCAGCCCGGGGCTGATGGCACCGGGACTTTGGAGCCCTGCCCGGGCCATTGGCCTTTGCAGTGCCCTTTGTGCAGGGAGGAGGTTCTCCAAAGAACACAAATCCAAACAAATATCTCCTTAACCTTTCAACACAGGAATTCTTTAGGAGTGAGATCAAGACCTACATCATGCTTTGAGGAGAGATGGCAGCTCAAAAAGAGAGGAGAGTCCAGGGACAGCCTGGTTCGAGTGCTCACCCAGAACAAACTGAAACATTTCTGTGCTCACTTTCTGGATGAGTGGATGTTGGCTGGCAGGATTTGCATCAAAATATCCATTTTTAGAACAAAGAGTGCAGAAGTGTCCTGGGAAGTAAATGTCTGATTCTCACTGCTGGGTTCCTTGCCCGTGAGACAAGTTGGGAGAGCAGAGCTCGCTCGTGGCAGGGATCTGCTCTCCTGTGCCTCTCTTCCCTCCTGGGCTGTTTGACTCCATTGCTCCAAGGGAATCCAGCACCTGTCAAATCCTGCTATCCAAAAAAGGGCTCACCAAACACTTCCTCTTCGTGTTACACAAGTGCCAACAGGAGAAGTCCAACAATAATGAAACTGGAGCCATAGAGGGCAAAGATTTCACTTCCATTAGAGCTCCTCTGTGCTGCCCCGATGGAGCCAGGAGAGGGTTTCTGCCTCCAAAAGATACTTCCCAAAGCTGTAACTCTTACTTACTCCAGAAAACGCCCTTCAAGGTGCACTTTGGGGAGACAGAGCTCGGATTTAAGAGGTCCCCAAGATGTCCAAGGCAGGCTGAAGACCAGCTATTAATTTTACACCTCTCCACTTCCAAGTGTTGAGTGTCCGGCTGCTATGTTTGGGTGGGTTATGCAAGCTTTTCACAGAACTACCACACCTGGTGACCAAACCCAAAGCTGAGTAAGTCACGAGCATGAGGTCAGACCCAAAGGGTTGGATCATCCCCTGCACCTTGCACAACTCTGGTTTATTTTAATTATAAAGTTATGTAGGGGGTTTCTTTCCACCCACAGTGAGCTAATATTTCAAGTTTTTTATTTTAAGATCCATCTAGCAATGTTTTGAGACACAAGAGTTTTAATCATGCAGTTTTAATTATGAAGGAAATGAATCACTGGGTGAAATTACTGACAGTGGTTCTGGTGGGAACGTTTCCACCAAAGCAGACCTGGAGGTGAGCAGGGCTTGGCAAGACGGATTTATTCCGGCCTGTGAGGGAAAACTGGGACTCTGTGCCGTTCTGGGGAAGAGGCAGATGCTGACCGAGCATGACTGGCTCTTAGAAGTGCTGTATTTAAAAATAGTGGTGTTTATGGATTAGAAAGGAATGAAAACTTTCTAAATGTGGCCGTCCTGCTGCTGAAGTAGGTCATGCTGCAGCAGTAAAACAGCAGCAGTGAGCTGGTGCTGGCGTCCTCCACGGGAGGGTCCTCTCTGGGTGTTGCTCCAGCAGGGCCAGGCTGTGGGAGAGCTCTGCAGGTTGTGCTCACAGCTGGAACAGCTGGAGCAGGCTCCAGGTTACTCTCCCCAGGAGTTTCCCCTGTCTCAGCGTTGAGGGACTTTCAGGGACAGCCTGGGAGGTTCCAGGCAGAGGAAGTCCAACAGCACAGGGCTCTAACCTGGTCACTTTTGGATTGTGAGGTTCATTCTGTGCAGGCCGAGCCCAAAGGCTGAGCTGAAGGCTGGGGCACAGCCTGAGAGCCCCACGTGGGACTTTGGGACCTGTGGGAAATGTTTGTAGCGTTTCACAGCTCTCTGCAAAGCAGCTGCACGTTGTGGCACCCACAATTAATTCAGCTTTTTGTTGATTTTAAAGACCTGCTCTCCCATTATCTCCTCCCAACAAACAAGCTGGTGCTCCCTGAGCTGCTTTCAAACCTTTTGGCTGAATTGGGCTTGGCTCACTTCTCCCTGGTGAGAAATCTGAGGATGATACAGAGGCTGAACTCCCCCAAACCCCCATCCCACTGGGGCAGGTTGAGATGTTTTCCCAGGACATGGCAGAGTGTTCCAGGGACACTTCCTCAGGTGTTGTCCAGGCTGCTCTCTGGGGACATGTTCACTTCAGTCTCATGTTTTCATCACCACCACATTGATTTCAGAAAAATTAATTTATCCCTATGGAATAATTGTCAGCAACCATTTTGTTCTTCCACTGCAGAGCCCCCACAAACACTCCCACGGACACCAGAAATAGCTCTGGGCTCTATTTTTAAATCATTTCTCTGCCAGCAGAGTTCATTTCATGAAGGGTCAGCAGGGTTTGGAGATCACTCGGAATCCAAACCTTATAAGGGGTCCAGAGTGATGAGAAATCTCATCCTGCAGTGTCAGCCCCTCCTGCAGATGCCCTGACTGTCACGGTCCCTCTGCAGCCCTCTGGGGTCCCTCCTCAAGGGATTTGTTATCCATTGTGCCCTGGCCTAACTCTCATTGCAGCACTTTTGTTTGGTGTCCATCCAATCAGGATCTGTCCCCTTCCTGCCTTTCCCACCCCTGCTCCGACTCCAGAGTTCCCGTTTAAGCCTTAGGTGAGCCATCAGGTGCTCAGAAATGTCCTTGTCCACCTCCAGCTCCAAAGGACGTTCCAGGCAGGCTGCAAAGTCCCCCGAGCAGTGCAAAGCTGCCCTGGTGTCCCCTGCAGGGATTCTCTGCCATGGACGAGTGTGAGTTACCTTCTAATCTCTGCTCTGCACCTTGGAAAGGGCAGCTCCACAGAGCTGTAGGCCCAGAGTAAATCAAATTCCAGCCTTTGTCTGACTGCACTGCATTCAGCAAAGTGGGATCCCACCCATCTGAAAACTCGGAATGTTCTGGGAATATAAATGAATTATGATAAGAATAACAAGTAATAACCGAAGCCCTTTTTTCCAAGGGTTTATCTGATTGCCAAAACAACTGAGAAAAATGGAGTTAAAGATTTCTACCCAAAAGAAAATATTGCATTTCCAACAGGAGATAAAAATCTGCTCTCAGATAGCAGAACAATGGATGAGCTGGGCTGTTCTGGGATTTTGTGCCACTCCAAGCTGCTCATTCCCGAGGTGTTGACAGGATCCCTGACAAGCACCCCTGTCTCAGAGCGTGGGGCTCACCCTTCCCCACATCCCTGCTCCTGATGGCAACCCCCCTGCCAGGCCCAGGGCTGGGATTTGGGTAAGGGCAGAAGCTTTGAATTACACAGATTATTGTGCAAAGCACAGGAAATTAAAAACAATTAATTCCTTGTAAATACAAATGGAGCCAGACTTGCCTTTGATTTATGCTGCCTTTTTACCTTCCCCCAATGGCTTTTTTTCTCTCTTTTGCCGTGGAATTCCCCACGGTGGAGAGGGAAATTCGCAGCTACTACACTGTAACACAACACCAAAGACAAATGTTTGGTGACTGCTGATAAAAGGGAAAAGGCCCCACGGTGCATTCTTTTAGCCAATTTATTAGGAACCTTCTAAAACACTGTATCTGTTCCAGAGAGGAAGTTAATCACTGCTCAGGTTCAGGATTATGTAAGCAAAGCAGTCTGAGAGATGAACTGACTTATAATGTGCTCTCCAAGCTGCTCTCACTCCCCTGATAATCCAGGTAGGAGGAGAAAAGAGAGAGGAGAGCAACTTTTCTTCCCCCTCTCTTTTTCCTTCCACTGCAATGAAAATCAATGAATATTCTATTGGAGCTGAAAGAGCTGCTTGAAAGGCAAACAAGATGGGAGAGAATAGCACAGGTTCCTGCTAAAAATATTCAAAATGCTAAATAAAAAATGTCAGGAGAAGGAATGATAAGAAAAACAAGCCAGGCCTCTGCTCCCAGAATGTTAAGTTGGTAGAAAAAAAAAAACCTGGCAACTTCCAAGTCCAGCAGCAAAGCAAAACTATGGAGCATCCTTCAGAACTCAGGGCTTGGGAATGGACACACCCCACTCATGGGGAATTTGCTCCCAAATGCTGCAGCCCAAGGCAGTGCCTTATCCCAAGGGATGCAGCATTTTTTCCATGTTTTGGTTGGAGAGGTGAAATGCTCCTCGTGCCACATCCCACTGTTTTCACCAGCTCTCAATTTTCCCATTTAGAGAGGTTTTGGTGGCCTCAGACATTCCCCCCACGTTGACAAGCAGCAGTGGGACGTGCTGGAAGCACAGGACATGAGGAGTGAGGAGTGGAGGTGTCACACGAGGAGCCTGAGCACACAGCTGGCACCAAGAGCCAGCAACTGAGCCCAACAACACCCTGCAGAGACTAAACTGCAGTTCCAGGACACGGAATAAAGAGAAAATAACAATTTCCACAGCTCTGGCCTGAGGGGGTCTCTTCTCTTTTTGGATTTTTTGTGAAGTATTTCTGGTGCCAGTCTTTAGAAACCATGAAGCAAAAGCTCCTGGGTTCTACTCCGGATGACTCGTGAAGAAGAGAGACTTTTAATCACATCTGCAAGCTCCCCCAAGGCTCTGTATTTTACAGAATCTCTGGTTTAATAGAAGGCAGATTGGTTATTTCAGCAGCCTCACTATTTGTGCTCAACTGCAGCTTCTGCAGAACCTTTTGCAGTGGGAGCCCCTGGCCAAATTCCAGGAAATTCCAGGTGGAATTTGCAGGCGGCAGGTGCAGTGCACACTTGTTGTGCTTTAACTTCTGTCCCTCTCAAAGTCCCACCCAGTTCATCCTGGCTTGAGAAAGCATCTCACCAACAGCTTGGCACTGCATAATCGCTCAGATTTAGGGCAAACCTGTTCCTGTTCAGAAGGTGGCCCAGAGTGAGCCCTCCCAAGGTGTCCCACCCCTGGGAACATTGATAGGGGGTTCCTCATAACTCCCAGCTGCCTAAAAATCCTGATCTAACAGACAGCAGAATAATTCCAGGTCACTGTGGTTATCCATGCACTTTCATTCAGGTGGATAGATCCCTAAAATTAATAGAATCAAAAGGGAACAGAGTATCTTCCAGCCCACATTTACTTGCAGGTCTCTGGCAGCTACTGCAGGGATGTGTCTGCAGGCCGGGCTCTGGTCTTCCACTCAGGTTTTCTTGTTTTCAAATGGATTCAGTTCACCACTTCAGGAAAATTGAATTTTTTTTCTGGAGTGAAAAGTTACTAAAAATATAGCAGAAACAGCTCACTCTTTTGTGGCTAGGTGAGAGTCATGACTCAGAGTATTTCTCTGCTAAGTATAAGGGCCTCAAGGACTTGGACATCATCAGACCAGTTAATCCATCAGCGATCAAGTAAATCTCCACCATTCACGTGAGATGAAAATAAATATTGGCATGGTTGGAATAAGAGAGACTTGAGGAGACATTTCAGTGGGGAGGAGGGTGTTGCTGCTGAGGGATGGGAATGGATTCTTTATTCCTCTGCAATTAATACTTTCCAGGCCTGATTGCAGATAGAGAGGGAAGAGCTCACAAACACATTTATCTACCTGGATAGAAACAGCTCCTGATTAAACTCTCTCAGTCCATTAACTCCTTCTATTTATAAGCTTTCAATTCATTACTTGGAGATGGGCTGCTGTGGAATGCTGAGGGCTCAGGTCAGCACTGGGCAGAGAGAGGAGCCCTCACTTCCCTCATTCCCAGCTCCAGTGCCTGTTTCCACATGTGCCTCATTCAACCTGGCTCCTTCCATTACTGCTGGAAATTTCACCCCCAAGAAGCAGCCAGGCAGCCAAAGATCTCCTCAGCTGGGATTTCATTCCGATCATGTTCTCCCTTCCTCCTAGATGTGCCCTCTGGGCTGCAGACAGCCTCCCACGTCACGGCCATCGTGGGGAGCGACGTCCGCCTCACCTGCAGGGCCTCCAGGTACATCTACACCCACCTGGCCTGGTCCCTGCCCTCCTCAGAGCCGGCCCCCAGCCCCTCCGTGGTCAGGAAAACGGACAAATATTCCATCTCTTTGACCCTGCTCCTCCCCAACGTCACGAGGGAGCAGAGTGGCCTCTACAAGTGCCGAGCCCAGAACCAGCACAACAGCACGGACACGCTGGAGCAGCACAGCCAGCTCCTGGTCAGAGGTACGTGCCAGGGCACAGTGGCACTGGGATGTGTCCTAACACAAACTCTGAGCCCTGCTTTGGTGGGATTTCGTTATTTACTCTGTGTGCATTGCCAGCCTGACATGGATCATGCTCCCCCAGCCACTGCTGGGTTTGGGTAAAATATTTGCCGTAGACATAAAGGTGATTTCAGCAGCATTTCATCTTCCCAGCTCCATGCTGGGTGCAGATTTAGAGCTGACTGAGGACAAAAGGCATCACCTGCCACGTTACTGACAGCACAGCTGTGACTTGGGATGCTCACCCCAGCCAGATCTGTATGACTTTGGCACCCACTCTCAGCTGCCAGGATGAGATACCTGAATAGATTTGGACCCAGCAGATCCCAAATGTCACTGAGCAAGTGTAAAATCAAGTGACGTGTGCCATTTCTTCTGGGTAAGAGGGATGCACTTTGTTATAGTAATTATTTCCTTACTTGTACCCAAGCCCCTAACTCTTTTATTTCACTAAGATCCTGCAGCCTGGTTCTGTTGGCTGTGGGAATGCAAAGGGCAGGACGCTTCTGCCAGTAGAAAGTCACTGAAAATTGGTGAAATTTCTTTTGCTTCAGAGTGAAGAAAGTGGGTGATCATCTCTAAGCCTTCTCAGAAGAAAAAGGGCTGCTGGCATGGGGAGTGGGTAGATTTATTAACCATTTTCCCATGGTGAAGAAAACCCAAAACACAGAACTGGAGTGGAAGTGAGACACCCAGCAGCAAGTGAGGGAGCAGGAGTCAGAGTCCTCCAGAAGCTGAATTAGAGAAGGATTTTCAAGCTGGCTTCTGTGGCTCCTGAGACCCTGCAGGGGCAGTGCTGCCATCAGCCCCTGGCACTCGGGGACAGCCCCGTGCTGCCTTCAGCCTGGCTGGGTGAACGAGCACATTCCCTGTGCAGCCTCCCCGTCCTGCCCTCCACACACAGATCCTCACCCACAGCTCTCATTCCATACTGGGAATGATTCATTTCCAGACACACACGAGCATCTCCCTTTTCCTGAGCTGGGGAGGAAGGGAAGGAGTCTCACTCAGGGATCAGGCAGTGCTGATGGCCTGGCTGGTGCCCACAGCACCAGGGCCCCCTGTGAGCATCCCCTGCCGTGAGGCACCAGCCGTGCTCTGCATTCTGCGTTCAGGCACTTCCCTTTCCTCTCCCCTGGCAGATATTTTTATTCAGTCAGTCAGATTTCCACCCCCACACACACCTACACAGCACGGCTATGGGAAAAACACAGCTAGACTGGGAGTGCATCCATGGAGGAATGGAATCAGGATCACGTTCTTGTGAGAATGACTGGGGTCTGTTATTGTCTGGCACATGTCAGGCAATCCTTGTGGAGAACACACGTGGAAATGCCCCTCCAAACCTGCCTTCCTTCCCCTAGACAGACATTTTGTATGTTCTAGTGCCCCTCACCTTCCGTCCTTACTGCAGGCTCGGGGTATTTTTTATTCTGTGCTTGTGATTTTATTCATCACTGTCCTGCACCTTTTATAAATGAACATAAAGTGGGGGTTACCATGGTTGTAGTAAGAAGAAAACTGCACTCCCGATGGAGGATATAAAACCTTTAGAACTGTTTCCTCTTTGCCTCCTCCTTTCTCTCTTTTTGTCTTCACTCTGCATGTGCACCACCCACTCCCTGTCCTTTGTTTTCTGCAGAGGATGAGGAGTTCGAGCTGCAGCCAAACCTAAGCTTAGTCAGTGTGAAAATAAACCAGATAAACTCACCCCCTCCTCCCAGAACCTTCTGGGGGAGTTGTGATCAACTGCTCAACCAAACCTTTGCCACATCCAGCCCAGAGAGGCCGTGCAAGGAGGGGAGGTGAGGGAGGTGCCTCCCCACACCTGACTGGGGGCTCTTTCCTCTGCGGCTGCAGCGAAGGCGGCGCCGTTCGTGATCCAGAACCTGACGGACCTGGAGGTCAACATCAGCGGCAAGATCCTGCTGGAGTGCAAGGTCAGCGGCACTCCAGAGCCACGGGTCACCTGGAGGAAGAACGGCTACCCCATCTCAGCAGCCTCAGGTGAGCTCCTGCTCCCCAGAACTGTGGGATGCGGGATCATGGACTGGCAGCTTCACCACCCCACAGGACCTGCAGCTGTGCCCTTGACTCAGGACACACACACACAAATCCCAGGGTGTCAGAGCGCTGCAGAGGTCTCCAGCTTGGAGTTTGGGATCAGGGGAAGCTCCTGTGTGCAGAGCCAGCACTGTGAAATCAGGGAACACTGCTGAGGCTGCTTGTGTGAGACCGGAGTTTGTGCACAGAACTGAGCCAGGGGTGCTCCTGTGGCAGGTGGGTACAACACTAAACCCCTGGGCTCCTTCCCAGCTCTGTGCCATAGAATCACAGGATGTGTTGAGCTGGGAGGGACCCACAGGGATCACCAGTCCCACCCCTGGCCCTGCCCAGACCCCCAACAATCCCCTCTGTGCATCCCTGGAGCGGTGTCCAAACGCCCCTGGAGCTCTGGCAGCCTCGGGGCCGGGACCATTCCCTGGGGAGCCTGGGCAGTGCCCAGCACCCTCTGGGGGAAGAACCTTTCCCTGATACCAACCTAAACCTGCCCTGACCCAGCTCCAGCCCTTCCCTGGGTCCTACCACTGGTCACAAGTGAGGAGATCAGAGCTGCCCCTTGGGAGGGTGTCAGAGACCTCAGTGAGGTCTCCCCTCAGTCTCCTCCAGCTGAACAAACCAAGTGCCCTCAGCCCCTCCTCACAAGGCCCTTCCAGACCCTTCCCCACCCTCGTGGCCTCCTTTGGATGCTCTCCAATGGCCTAAAGTTTTATTTACATTCTGGTGCCCAAAACTGCCCCCAGAACTCTAGGTGAGGCTGCCCCAGTGCAGAGTTGAGTATGTCCTGAGTCTTCCCATAAATCATGGAGAATCCCATGTCAGTAGTTGGTCCTGTGACTTTAATTTTGCAACTCAGACTAGGTAGGAAATCTAGGATCATCCATAATTCAGCTCAGAATGTTCTGAGAGAAACTCTTTATAGCTACTGAAATTTTATAAATAATTCTAGAGGGACAAGCATGTAACTCATCCAACCAATGGAAACATAAATAAAATATTTGGAAAAAACACCTCAGGGTAAATATTTCAGCACGGTGCATGGCAAGTGGTGTGCAGTACTCGTGTTAACAACACCGGGATTCAGGGGCAGAACACCCAGAAATTCAAAATGTCCTTCCCTTTTGGATTCCAAGCCTGACCTGTTTCCCTATTTCTACCCCAATCATCCCCTCAGTGAAACAGAGGAGCTCTCCATGCAGTGCCACAAAGCAGGAAAAATTAAACTGGGAAAATTAAATGTAGAAGTCTCTCATAGGTCATGTCTAGGCAACCTCTCCCTTCCCACTCCACCTGGCCGCCTGTGAATCCAGGACTTCTCCACCCCATTATTTTTCCAGGGATGTGCCTAGCCTGAGTTCCATGTTTCCCGTGTTAGAAGTCCCATCCCTTCCCACAGCCTGCAGTAATTCCACTGCATTCCCATTTTTCCTAGTGTATCTTCCTGCTGTCAGACCACCAATCCTCCACCCCTTTGCTAACTCCTAGAGTAGTTTCCAGGCTCTGCCCACTCTGAACTAACAGCCACACTTGCTGTTGGTCAAATGATGCCAGATAATTTATCCAGGTGTTTAGGAAGAAAAAAAATATCAGGGAAAGGTTGCCAGGCCAGGAGGAGCACAGGATTAAAATGTGTCCTGACACCTGCACATGCATGGATGGGAGCTGACCTTCAGCTCTCTGTCTCCTGAAAGCATTTTTGGCAGGCAGGTTATTGTGACAACATTAACCAAAATGCCTTAAACCAGGAATTTCCATGGAAAACAACACCTTGGTCATTGAGAGAGTGAAGAAGGACGACGAGGGGCTCTACGAGTGCCAGGCCTCCAACGACTTGGGCCAGGACAGCACCTCAGCCTTCATCAGAATCCAAGGTGAGGGAATGCAGACATTCCAGGGGCTCCGCTGTGGATTTTGGACACATTTCTGACCTGGCTGTGCATTAACCTGCAGGTTCTGAGGAGAAATCCAACATTGAGGTGATCATTCTGGTGTGCACAGGGCTGGCTGCCACTCTCTTCTGGCTGCTCCTGACCCTCTTCATTCGCAAACTGAGAAAGGTGAGAGAGCTCCCGTCCTGCACTGAGCCTGGGATCTGCCCCAGCTCACTGAACAGCAGAGTTCAGGCACAAATGTTTGGGGCAGATGGTAGAAAATCTGGGGAAAATGTCCCTGTAAAATTCAGTCCAAGGTTTCTGTTGACTTCTCCAGAGAACCCTTGCTCTTGTGAGGTTTCCATCCACTTCTGTGGAACCATAAAGTCAGACTCCTCCCTCTTTATGAGTCAATCTGGCTTGTGAGAATAACAAAAAAATACCCTAAATCCTCTAAAATGAGGGCTTGGTTTCAGCATTTGTCTCTAGAAGATATTAAAGAAAGATCCTGGGCTGTCTGCTCGAGAAATGAGCTCCAACCACACGGAGCTGATTTTGTCTCCAAGCCTTGCTCTTTTTTCACCTCCCTTTTGTGACTCAGAAAAGTAAACTTCAGTGAAGTTCCAAGGAATTTAGGTCTGTTTTTCCTGAAACAAGCAGCAAACAAAATCAAGCACAGCTCTCTGCTCTGCCCTCACCAAACTGCAGTCCCAGTGCTGATCTCCAATATTTGAGTACAATTTCCCTTCCAATTGCAAATACAGTGATTAAATTCACGTTTTCCTCCTTGACCTCAGTTTAACAGAGCTGTGGACAACACTGAATTTCCTCTTACACTTCACACCTGTGCAAGTCTGCTCACAGAACCCAACCCAATCACAATTTCTCACTTTAACAGCATCAGAAATAGCAATTTCCAGCAGCTTCCCACCAATTTTAAATTACAGTAAGTTGTAGCCACGAAGTGGAGAACTGTGGAGAATCAGGAGTGCAGAACAAAACACGATGAAAATGCCAAAATGTGCCCCAAGAAGTGCAACTGCTGCAGTTCCCAGGGAAAAGCAGTGATTTCCTTTGGCTGATCCAGGTAGAAGACAGTGATTTTGTGTCCTCGGAGTGTTTCCCAGCATCAATCAGTGCCTCCTCCCAAAGCCACATCAACATTTGTGTCTCAGATGTAGAACAGAGAGAGGCAGGAAGCTGCAGGATGCATTCCTGGTTCAGAATAAATTTGCCTGGCAGGCAGGGAGCTCCCCGGGCTGCCAGACAGCTCCCTCCCTTCGGAACTGCAGCGTGAGTCCCCTGAATAATTTCTCCACGCCCTGTTTTTAGCCCGATGCCACAGATATTAAAACAGGATACCTGTCCATTATCATGGATCCCGAGGAGATGCCCCTTGACGAGCAGTGTGACCGCCTGCCCTACGACAGCAGCAAGTGGGAGTTCCCCAGGGACAGGCTGCGCCTGGGTGAGTGGTTTGGGGGTCACTGCTGGGGGAAAGGTGATCCCAGGTGCTTTCCAGGGGCAGTGGATCTGTTGGATAACCCAGGAAGAGCCCATCACAGTGCCAGGGTACTGCCAGCCTTGGGTCTGGGGTCACGGAGTTCAGGATCAGCCTGAATGGAGGCCGAAGTGAGGGGTTTGGAAAGACTCTGTCAAAACAGCTACCAGCTCTTTTCCTTGGAAAAGCGAAGCCAAACCCTTGGCAGGGAATAAAGGCACCTCCAGGTACTGTCCCTGCCAAAAGTGTGACTTCATTCCCATAGAGGAAAAGGGAAAGGGAATTTTCTTTTGAAGAAATCTATCAGTTCATCAAATAATCACTTCCTTATCAACCATCAGAACTCAGCTTTGAGCTGTAAAAAGCTCTCATGGAAAAATGAGCTGCATTTCACTGAACAGCTCAGTTCAGTGGCTGATGGAGTAAGGAAATGTGAAAAGCTGGCTGTGTTTGTACAGCAAAACTGTAACATCTGTGTGCACTGAGGAGTGCAGGAAAATATCTGTGTTGGTGTGTGCTCTCGGTGCTGCAGCTGGAAAACATGGAAGGAGGAGAAGACAGACAGACAAAAATCACAAAATCTGAGCTGATGGTGGGACAGAGTCAAAGTGGCAGAACCAAAGGGCCAGACTCTGGCTCAGAGCCCTCAGAGCACACCAGGTAATACAGGCAGGAGAATTCAAATGAAAGGGAGAGTAAAGAAAAGTTATCATCCTAAATTCCATTTAGTGCAGCTTTTCCATCAAATCAGTGTCAATAACTGAAGGGTTAAAGGGTTGTGACTCCCTGAGTGCCTTGCTGGCTCTCTCATGATCGGGGTGCCACAATTACCCCAAACTGACTTCCCTGGGCTCCAGCACAGCCCCAGGTGACATTTCTCCCCTGCAGCCACGTGTAGGTATCAGCCCTGCCTTCAGGGAGTGCAGACTGATTCCCCTGCTCCGTTCTCTCCCGTGCTGTATTGCATCCCGGCCATATGGATGGAAATTCCCTGGCTATCCATATGCTGCAGGATGTGATACGGGCTGCTGTGCCTGTGTCTGAGCACTGTGCCTGGTCCCTGCACAGCTGAGGTTGCATGTCCTGGGCTCACTCTCGACTCTTGCTTCTCTAGGTAAAACTCTGGGTCATGGTGCTTTTGGGAAGGTGGTGGAGGCGTCTGCTTTTGGCATTGATAAATCTTCAACCTGCAAAACAGTCGCCGTAAAAATGCTGAAAGGTACAAACATCCCTCCGAGCTCGTCCCCAGACTCCCCAGGGAATGAGGTTTGCAGGGCTCAGCTCCCAGCCGGCCCCAGGCTCGCCGTGTCCAGGAGGGAGTGGGAATCCATGTGGGAGCAATTATTCATCCTGGATGGAGGCAGGGGGAGGAAATGACGAGCGGGCTCCGTGCTGCGCTGCTGATTAAGGCTTGTATTCCTCGAGGAAGTAAAAAGCAGCAGCTTCCAGGTCTGTGGGGTGAGGAGGGAAGCAGATTACAGAGCGTAATTACACGAGATAGCCTGAAATCGGAGCTGAGCCTTCCATCGCAGCCCGGCCAGATGTAGAACAGTTCAAGGGGCTGGAAAAAACCCCAGTGCCAGGGGAGGAAATTAGAGACATCTTGCTTGCAATTATTGAAATGAAGGAAAGCTTTTCCCGTTCCGTGGTGGGAAGGAGGGGACTCGGAGCCTGTTCTTCCACGCTGGGTTTGCACACAGGGGCTCTGCAGACAGCGAGGAATAAACGCAGCAGCCACAGGCTATTCCAAAGGCACAGTCCGTGCTCCCATGGCCCTCAGGGCTCCATCGCTGTGCATGACACCATTAACCCCTGCCATGCCACCAGCCAGCACCTGCTGCCACGGGGTTCTGCTGCCAGCTGCCTCTCCTGCTGCTCTGCTACTCCCACCTCGCTGAAATCACAAAATCACCCATTTGTCACCTCTCTGGACTTCCTTCAGGTCCCCTCTCTATCTGCATCCTTCAGCTCACCTTCTCTCCTGCTGTTGTATCTTCTGTTCCATGCCCATTTCCAGATCCCTGAAGTACCCCAGAAGCCCCTGATCCAGACATCGCCATCCAGAACTTCCTGCCCTGGACAGCTCTGGGGTTTCATTCCCTTCCATGCTGTGCTTCCCAACTGACCCTCATGTCAGCTCTGCCCTGCCAGCACATATTCAGCAATATTTGACAGATTCTCCATCGTTTTACACCTCCCTCCCCCAGTGGAGGCAGCTGCCTCCTGCTCCGGTCTGCCCCTCCCCAACTAACGTGCCCATAATTCATCACTTTCATGAATAAAGCAGATTCTCTGATATCCGTCAACCCATCCAGGGAATTAAGAAATCTCTGGAGATGCCTGCATTTCTGCCGTCCCAGCACTGTGTCATCTCCATGCAGTAGGCTGGGGTCTGTTCTGGACTGAAGGCTGAAATTCAATGTGCAGGATTATCTGAAACACTTCTGGGCTGGCTCTGTGTTCAGCACATGCCAGGGGAAATCAGGAGAGAAACCACCCATGGACACACCCAGCTCCAGACACTGCTGACTGGAGGAAACTGGGAACAGCTCCTTCTTTGTGACACAGTTTGGAGAAAGATTTTGGGGAATTCTGCAAACAGATAAAGAGGTTACACCTGTCACACCGAATGAGCTGTCACGTAACTGTTTCTTCACATTGAAATCTAATATGATGCAAAGGAAACAGGACAAAGCCTCTCCTGTTAAAATACATCTTGGAAGTTTGGAGAGAAGGCTGGGAAGGTAAAGCAGCACCTGAACACCCTTCTGTTCTGAGGGTGCCTGCCTTAAATGAATGTCACTGGCCAGCCAGGGAGGGCTTCCCCTCTCAGGTTCATGGCTCACACACAGATCCTGGAAAATCTGTTTTAAAGATCTCACAGGCCTGAGCTTTAGTAATGCTGTACATTCCCTGGCACATTTTGGGACACAACTTCCAGGTCTGTGGATTCTCATCCCCTGCAGTGGAGAGTTCTGGGGTGTTGTAACCAAGTCCTGCTGAACTGCACAGCCCAGCAGAGATAAAAGCACTCGTTCTGTGTGCTGGGGGGGCTTGCAGGGGTTGGCTTTGCTAAGCTTGCAAAACTGAGTCCTGAAAGGCTCTCTGGGATCAGCTCTGGGGGAAGGGACAGTAACTCTCCCTGACCCATGCTCGAGAAAGGAAGAGTCACCCCAAAGATAAAGTGCTATCCCACTGCATAAAGGTCAGCAGACAATGAAATGGATGAATTATTATCTGTGTGAGAGTCTGAAAAGCCAAGATACTGCAAGTAACCTGGGTGGGTTTTGTTTCAAAGTATAAACAGGATCTTGGTGTGTCCTGTTAACAATATCCTGTTGTGTAAAGACGAGTTTTTTCCTGTTTATCTTAAGCAGAATGTGCAACTACCAATGAATGCAAGGCTTTAATGTCTGAGCTGAAGATCCTCATCCATATAGGACATCACCTGAATGTGGTCAACCTGCTGGGAGCCTGCACCAAAGCTGGAGGTGAGGAGTCCTCAGTAAATTGGGAGCAAAGAAGAAAACACTTTTCAGACACTTTTTGGGGGTTTGGATGTGTCTGTGGTGTAGTGAATGCAAGTACAGCCATTTCCAGCTCTCTGCTCACAGCAGAGCTGCTGCTGCTCCTGCAGGATGTGGCCTCAGCCCATCCAGGGCTCCTGAACATCTCCCACCCGTGGTGTCACGTCTCTGTGTCCCCTGATCCCAAAAGGGATTCAGCACTGCAGGGAGGAGGACACGGGATTGCAGTGAGGTGCCCAGTTCCTGCCCGTGGCCGTTCCCAGGCTGCTTCTCCCTCTCCTTCCCTGCCTTATCAGGAGGATGCACCAGGCTGAGCTCTTGGCTCCCCGAGCCTCCTCCTTCCCCAGCACTTTGCCCTCCCCAGGCAAGCACAGCAGTTTGTGCTTGGTGTGCAGGAAGCCTGGGACAGCCCTGGATGCAGCAGGGCCCGGGACTTCCACAGGGCTGAGCTGGCAGGGCTGGCTCTGCATCATCCAAAGTGCACTTAGACAAAGGGCCCCGTAAACCTCAGAGCTCTGGCACTAAACCATCCCTTCCCACACTGCCAGACAAAGCATCCCTGCCTCTGGCTGAGCCCCAGCTTCAGGGGAGCAGCTCTCGAGGATGGCTCCTCACTGCTGACCTTCAAAACCTTCCCCAAAGAACAGATGCAGGTGACCCGAGGGCAAGGAAAGCCCCAGAGTGAAATAAATGAAGGGGGGAAAGTGAGAGAGAAGGTGCACAGATCTCTCATCATCTGAGACCCCAAAGCCATCAGTTTCCAAAAGCTGTTGTACAATCACAAGGGAAAAGGAAAACTTCAGTGAGGCAGATTTGGTGGGATGCCAGGGAAGAAATCTTCCCTCCAGCAAGGTGCTCCCAGTTCCTCAGGAAACAGCAACCAGCAGCCGTGGATGCTGCTGGGATCTGGGAGCCATGGATGGGGAACTCTCAAGAATTGTAGCACTCCAGACCCCAAAAGCTTGTGTGGGAGCAAGGGCAGCACCAGCTGGAGGGATTTAGGGCTCAGATGCAGGAGCCAGGAGCCTTTGCTTGGCACTGTGAGCAGAGGGGAGGAACACTGGGAATGCTGGCGACTCCTGGGCTGGCAAATCCCTGAGGTGGCTCAGGACAAACAGGTGCTCAAACCTGGCAGCAGGACCAGGGGTCAGCGGTTCTTAGCCAAAGGACTCAGCTATGGAGTTCTTGTGCACAGCAAGACACAGCTCAGGAACGGATCAAAGGCTCTGATTGTCCAGTTTCCGAGAAACTTTTTCTCCCAGGAGTCCCTCGATTTGCCACTCTCCAGCCCGCCCCATCCTGGGTGGGAGGTAACCCTCCCTCCTCCCTGCCTGGGGAAACCTTTGGGGAGCAGAGTTTGGAGCAGAGGGGCACAGCAGGACCTCACGGGGCACGGAGGAGCCTGGGGCAGGCACTGCTTTGTTTTCCTCTGAGCAGTGCAAGTGCAGACTGAAGAGAAACAGCCTTGAGCTGCAGAGGCAGACAGGGATCCGAGTTCCTGTGAAACTCCAGTGCAGAACACAGCGCTCTCCCCTCCCCGTTAGGCTTTATGTAACCATGTATTCCTGGTGGAGACTGATATTAAGTATGCACATACATTATTTTAACAAGGTACCAAATAACAGATTTTAACACTTTGGCGGAGTGTCTGATGTTCAGCAGTCAGAACTAATGCACAGTGTGTGCTGTACAATGAGGGAACAAAATATGGAGAGGCCATGTCTAGGAAGTGTTTCAAAACCATGAATAAATCACTAAGCAGAGCTTTAAAGCCGTTCTGGAATCTGCATTTCCTCAGGGCATCTATGAGGAACTTTGGGTTTTGGGTTCTCCAGAGCCAAATCTCTTGAGCACGGCCAGATCCCAGCACTGGTGCCTTGAGCCCTGGGGAGCAGCGCTCTGGGGTCAGCACTGGATCCGCTGGGATTTGGGGATTTGGGGTTGGTGTTTTTGCAGCCACTGCGAGGTTTTCAGGCTGAACTTGCCCCAGCTGCAGGCAGAGGGACTGGGGGTCCCAGGGAGCCCCAAGGCAGCAGTGTCATAGGGCTGGGTGACTCCAGAGACTGGCAGGAATCCACAGGGAATTCCACGGGCTTGGTTCTGACTGCAGGAATCCACAGGGAATTCCACAGACTTGGTTCTGACTGCAGGAATCCGCAGGGAATTCCACGGGCTTGGCTCTGACTGCAGGAATTCCCATCTCCCTTTCTGTGGGCGCTCCTGTCCCTGTCCCAGCCTGTCCCAGGGTCGCTGCTCCCTCCTGGCTGCTCTCCCCAGGCCGTGCTGGGCACGGAGCCGCCGCAGCCCCGTTCCTGGCAGGAATCCTGCTGAGCTCCTTCCCCAAGGCCAAGTGCAGCTCTCAGCACTTTTCCTTTGAAGTTCAAACTCCTAAGTCTGAACCACAGAACTTCTCCAGAGAAAAGGGTTCTGGATGTGAAAGTCTCGTTGTTTGGGATTGGTAATAATCTGTGTTTATCCACACCCCAGTCCCATGAATTCACCTTATTTTCCATTTGATGATTACAAAAACCAAAGGTCCAGAATGCAGCTTTTCCCTTCCCTAACATCTCACACTGCAATATAAAAGCATTTCAAGCAGATCATAAAAACCTGCACCGTTGTATAAAAGCAGCCCTGAATCTGCAGTAGATTGCACAGGAATAAGGAAGAAACTGAGAGCACTTTCCAGGCTTTCAAAAACTTTTTGCAGCTTTTGATTTAGATCTGTCTGTGGCACTGCATACTTTGATTTCCTCTAGTGGCATCAGCTCCACCCAAAACAAACAATTGTGAAGCCAGCAGAGAAAATGAAAACTGCTCCGTGCTATGTACAGAGCAAACCAGCCTTAACAGCATCTGGGATTGTATTGATCATCCTGAATTTTCCTTGTTTATAAATAAGGAATAAACTCCAATTGTTACCATCTGATGGGGAAAATTAAGAATGTGTTCCCTTCTCTCCACATCCCTACTGGTTGTGTCCTTCTGCAGTGTCACTGCTGTGTTTCCTCATTTCCTCATCTGTATAACAGGAATGTCACCTATTTTGAAGAGGATTTGGGAGGATAAATTAGAATTATGTGCTTTGCAGTGCTTCAAAACTCATTTGACTTTCACTGTCTTTTTTAGGTCCTTTAATGGTCATAGTGGAATATTGCAAATATGGAAATCTGTCCAACTATCTCAGAGGGAAACGAGGAGATTTCATTGCATACAAGGTAAGAAAATGAGGCTTCTCACAGTCACAAGGCAGGGAATCAACAAGCACTGGCACAAGCTGGATTTGCTCTGCATTGGCGTTAAGGCACTTGGGTATTTCTGTGGGCATTTTATTTTCTCACCACATTTCAATTTGTACAAGCAAGAAAAGAGATTTTTTTTCCCTGCAGGATCTCACTGCTATCCTCTTCCAGCACCTCCTAAAGAATTAGTTGCAAGTTCCCAAACACTGCAGAGCACTTGAGAGAGAGGAAATTACTCATGAGATACTTCCCTGCACAAGGGGGTCAACAAAGCAGTAGTGAAAAACCAGCATTAACTGAACTGGGAGAAGGTGAACCCTCCCAAAATACAAACCTGCTTTGAGGATCTTTGTTTCTAGGCCCAGCCCCCCAAGTGAAAGCAGCTCATCCTTCCCTCATCTGCTCATTCCCATCCTCTGTCCCATCCCCTGTGCCAGCCCTGAAGTCTGAGCTGTAACAACCACCTGGAGCGTGGATATTCTGCATCAAAAAACAACCAAATGGTTTGGTTCCCAAACGGTTCTCTGCATCCACACAAACATCTGTGCCAGCACAGACTGGGCTGGGAGAGGAGCAGGACACAGGACCAGAAATCAGTGCTGGGAAGGGATGGGACTGACTCCTCCTCATGAATATCCAGCGTGGAACAGGCTCTGTGATCCCAGCCCCACCAGAAACTGGAGCCTCACCAAGACTATTTTCCCAGATGATTCCATTACTATTACTATTACTATTACTATTACTATTACTATTACTATTACTATTACTATTACTATTACTATTACTATTACTATTATTATTAAAACTATTGTGTACAGGCACCAAAGAACGGGAGGGACTTTGGGTGAGTGAAGGAGATTTTCCTGGTGCAGTCACTCAGAATTCCTCTCTCACCATTGCTGCCATGAGTTGAGAGCTGGTTGTGCCTCCCTCCCCACGTGTCAGTGCCCTCCATGCACACCCCTGAGGGGATTTTTAACACACTTTCCTAAGACATCAAGAGGCACAGAATTACAGCCTGTCCCTGCTCACCTCTCAGTCTCACCCAGCCAGCTTTCAGCTGACTCTGATGTGGAATATTATCAGTGAAAGGGGAATAATAAACAGGAATAGATAGGAAACCAGGTTTTATTAGTTCTGCTCTTCAGGGAACATCATGTTCAAACATGTTTGAGTTTGTCTTCGGAGGACCCTTTCTCCTTATGCCATTCTGTCACATATTTTGAATCCTCAAGCATTGCATCATACAAAGCTAAAATTTGGGTTTATGCCATTTCTAGTCCCAGGAAAACTCTGACCAAGCAGAGAAAAGCCTGGATGAGTCCAACAGTGATTTGACTGAACTGATCAAGAGGCGCCTCGAGAGTGTGGCCAGCACAGGCAGCTCTGCCAGCTCAGGATTTATTGAAGATAAGAGTTACAGTGACTCAGAAGACGATGAAGAAGGTAAAAGAACCCTACCTCATCCCAAATCTTTTATTGGGATGCCACACACACTGTCACACACTTCACAAGCCCTTACACGGCTTGGCTTGTTCCTGAAATCACAAATTCTTTCTCTTGCCTGTTCTCACTCCAGCTTTCTCACAAAAAGAGATTGGCAGCACTGCATTGTGTACAGAAGCTGCTCCTGTTGTGTGAGAGGAGAAATAGGAGTGTTTTACCAGATTTGTGAGGTCACTCTGTCCCTGGGTTTCTCACTTGTTCTCTATAAAGTTCCCCTCACTCCCATCCCCAGGTGTTGTTTTCTCCATTGCTAAATGAGTGACTGATGGATGAGGGAACTTTGTTAATCATCTGATCTTGTGCCTCTGGGTCAGTGCTTGCTCCCCCAGAGCTGCAACCCTGCAGGGACCTCACATCCAACACTCAGTGCGGGGCTGGGGCCATCAGCACACGAGTGGCACCAGTGCCACACAGGTTTGGAGCTGTCACTGCCACGTCTCTGATCTCTCCTAGATGCTGAGGATCTGTACAAGAGGCCCCTGACTCTGGAGGATCTGATTTGCTACAGCTTCCAGGTGGCAAAAGGCATGGAGTTCCTCGCCTCCCGAAAAGTGAGCTCATTCAGACTTCTTGCACAGAGTCATGAGTGTCTGATATGAAGAAATCCAAACATGCCTTTGAGCCTGAGTAATCTGCTTTTTGCTCTTATATTAGAGTGTTGGAGATCGTGTTAGCTCTGGTGGTTAAGCAGTAATTAGCACTGGAGGGGTTGTGAAGGAACATCCATCATGTTCTTGGCTGCAGGGACTGGCATCTGCAACAGGAGGGTTCAGATAGAAGGAGTGAATACAGATTGTGAGACAATTTGTGGAACTGCCTCATAAATAAATGCAGGAAGCACTCAGAGAGAAAGATCCTTTTAGTGTGGTGAACAACAGCACCACTGAAAAATGAGGAGCGAGTATCCAGTTATTCCTTTAGCTTGTCAGCAGTGTTGGAGACCTCAGCAAAGTCAGCACCTCTTGGATAAACAGGAAGTGTTTGTAGCCTGTGGAACACCTTTTCAAGTAAATGCAGAGTAATCCACAGGCCAAAATGTGCCTGCACTCCCACACAGCCACCAGGGCAGCCCCCAGAAATCCTGAGCAGGGTTTCCCCATCTCACACCCTCCTGGACCTGCACTGGCAAATGTAGCTGCAGCTGCTTTTTGGCCTCCCCTGAATTTCCCAGCAATCAGCTAACTAGAAAATAGAACCCCCTTCCTTGTTCTACCTGCAGAGTTATTTCAGACAGAAAAATCAGCAAACTGACTGCAATATTGGCGTGTTCCCTGAGTTACTCTGTCTTTTGCACATCACAGGGTATTTGGAGCAGATTCCCACCACTCACTCCCCTAAGCTGCTCCCAAGGCAGTTCATTTCTCTCCCCACCCCCAAAGCAGCTCTGCTGCTCCCAGCTGGAGCAGGGGCTCCTTGTCCAGCCCCCCCTGACCCCGTGTCCTTCCCTGGCAGTGCATCCATCGGGACCTGGCAGCCAGGAACATCCTCCTCTCTGAGAACAACGTGGTCAAGATCTGTGACTTCGGCCTGGCCAGGGACATTTACAAAGACCCCGACTACGTACGGAAGGGAGATGTGAGTGCCAGAAGCTTCAGTTGTTACTCTCAGGTTGTCCCCTGTGGGCTTGGGCAGGTCAGTAGCAGCAGCTCTGGTGACCTGTTGTGTCTCTGGCTTTCAGGCACGGCTCCCACTCAAGTGGATGGCTCCAGAAGCCATTTTTGACAAAATTTACACCACGCAGAGCGACGTGTGGTCTTTCGGAGTGCTGCTGTGGGAAATATTTTCTCTGGGTAAGAATTGTTTCAAACCCTTTTTTCCCCTAATTTATGGCTGCTTTGCTAAGAAAAGCTTTTAACGAAAGGTGATCATGTGGGGCACTGTTTCTGTTTCACTGAGGACAAGTGCAAGGTGTAAAATAAAGCCAATTTCACTGAGAACATCACCTGACAAAGGATATGAAAACACTGAGGAGGGAACAAAAACCCAAAATCCTGGACCTAACATTTGTACCCACTGCAAGCAACAGAGCCCACAGATAAAATGCAAACCTCTGCTGCTGAGGAGTGGGAGATTTCTTGGAGAGCAATGAGGAAGTTTCCCATCAAACCCCTGCCCCAGGGAACGCCACAGCTCCAAGGCTGCAGAGGGTCCCTGCTGTGGGCACAGCGGCTGCTGCTGCTGGCAGCCCGTGGAACACAAGCCCACACGATGCTTTACCCCAGCTTGATTATCCACCCCACAAAATGTAAGATTTTCTAGGTAAGAAACATCTACTGGCAGCAGCTGCTGTTGGGTTGGTACAAGGACGAGTCCTGGGCTCAGCCTAAACCCTTTTGGCAGCACACAGGTACAACATGGGCTCTTCTGGCTGCATCATTTGCAAGCCACATTTCTAAAAGAATAATAATGATGTTCTTTGTGTACTTGAGATTTCATCCCAGGGTGCTGTTAGAAATCTCAGCCTCCCTGAGCTCTGGTTACTGTCCAGCAGATAAAGCTGTGGAACTTAGACAAGCAGCCCCACTGACACTTGGACTTTGCTGCTCTCAGATTCTCCTTGCAGAGTGGCAAGATTTGTTTTCCCGAGGGAATTTAGGAATGTCAGCTCTGGCTTTTTAATCAGCATTTGCAGACAAAAGAAAACAAGAAGCATTGTCAACTTAAGCTGCTGGATTTTAAAGCAAACTCTAATCTCCTTCTATCTTTAGTTCATGGATCAGTTGAAATTAATGATTGGGCTCAAGATGCCAAGTGAAAATGCAAAGTCTGGAGCTGTTTCTATCCTAATCTTTATTTAGGGCTGGCTGCAAAATCAGAACCTGCTCTCAGTCCAAGTCTATGATTTGGACTTTTCCCTAGCCCACATCTGCACACTGAGCAGAAAGTTCACACTCAGGTGGTTGAAACAAGTGGCAGCTCCTGCTTTCCCTGGGGTTCAGCCCTGTTTATTTCGGGTGCTGTTATTTTGGGGTGGCAGCTCCATGGCTCTGTAACAGCATCTCCTGCTGCAGGTTTAGAAACACCACAAAAAGGAAAAAACGCCAGGATCACCAGGAATGGCCCAGTTTTACAGGATTACTCAGGAAGGTGCTTTAGCATCAGCATCGAGAGCCATGCTCGGGAGGACAGGCTCTCCACTGGGAACCACGGGAATGGAATGCTGAAGAATCCAAGGGACACTGCTGGAACAAACTTTGTGTCATTCCCAAAGGTCCTGACAGAGTTCAGCAGATGCAAACTTCGGGTCATTTGGCCTTTAATACTGAACACTGATACAAACTAATATCCAGACAGTGAAATTCATGTCTGTTTTAATTTATTTTTAAAAAACATTAAATCTGGGTTCTTTTGGCCCCTTTTCTTAATGCAGGTGCTTGCTTGGCACTGTCCCCTTCTGAATTTGGAACCTCCCAAATCGCTGCAGGGGCTGCCACCCGTGCAGCAGCCTCTGCCTGGCTGTGACGTAGATCACAAACTGCTTTTTCAATCGGTGGCACAGGCTCAAAACCAGTCATTTTCTCTGAGAGGGTTTTTCATCCAGCTCATCCAGGCATGCCTGTGGTTTGGCACGGCTCACGTCTGCAGCTCAAACGATAAATATTTAATTAAGGATTTGTGTCACTGATTGAATTCTCCCATATAAAAGTTTTACAGATCATTGAGAGCCACGGGATGGAAGTTATTTCTCGTTGCCACAGGGTGTGTTTTGGCTCCCATTTACAGCTGCAGCTCTCACTGGGTCCCACAGACTGAGCACCCTCGAAAAAAGGGAAAAATACTGATTAGGAAAATGCAGAGTTTAGTTTGGGTCCTTGCAGGGTCAGAAGCTGAGTGAAGGACAAGAGGCTGCCTGCAGAAAGGCTGGATCTGCTTTGGTTATACACAGGGAAATCAGGACTTGAGGGAATATTAATTCCCATCTGGGGCTGAGTTTGCAATGAGCTTTAAATTATTCAAATGGGGTCAGCATGCCTCGTGTCAGGTAGTGCCAGCAGTGTTTAACACATCCTGAAATCACTGCTGGTACAGAATGTCGGTGTCTCCTGGAATTTCAATGTGTGCTGTTCCAAAAGCAATCAGAGATAATTATGTAAACAAGCAGTGCCTGGTAGTAACATCAGCATCTCATTATCCCACTAAAATAAAACCAAGATCAAAAGAGGGCTCCCATATCCAATGCATGCCACATCTTTGAGCATTTTGGAGCAGATTTCCCCTAAGGAAAACATCATGTGTAGGCCTCACACCATATGTTCCAGCCTACATTTCTCCCAAGCTGTCTCAGCATTCCAAATCCAAGTTATTAGACTTGTCCCATAGTCCAGATAAAGACAGTGCTGAGTGCAAGTGGGAAAGGGAGAGAGTTCCTTGCTTTTATGATCTGAGCTGCCTCCAGCTGGTAGCAGGCCAGCACCGGCCAAAATATAAACTACCAAAAGCTCCTGCAATCAAAAATGAATCATAGAATGATGGAATGTTCAGGGCTTGGAATGGACCTTGAAGATGATCTAGTCCCAACCCCTCAGCCGTGGGCTCACACCAAAGCAGGTTGCTCAAGGCTTTGTCCAACCTGGTTTTGAACACTGCCAGGGTTGGGGCATCCACAGCCTCCCTGGGCAGCCTGTGCCAGGGAGCAATTTCATCCTAATATTTAACCTGAATTTCCTTTCTTCCCGTTTGTCCCATTGCTCCTTGTCCTGTCACTGTCATTCTTTGCCTCCCCTGTATTTGCTGTCACCAACATCTTGAGCTGAGCTGATCTGTGATGTTGTCAAAGAGAGAGAGCTCAGATTGTGAGATGGGTGGAGCTCTCTATCCATGAGATGAGCAGTTAATTACCAGGTTGTTCTGAGCATAATGACAGGCCGAAGGCAAGACTGGGGGGGAAAACCCAGGTATAAAGCAGCAATGATGGTTCTGCCAATCTCCACCCTCCATAACTGCAGGAAACACTGTCAGTCCTGTGCCCTGAAAACCCAGGGAATTCAGATGTGCTGTGGATAAGTGTCCCTGGGCTCTGGATGTGCCCATTTGTGCTGAGATTCCCTCTTGGGCAGTGCTGGGATCTCGGCTCCCCAGTGCAGGCTCTGCACACTGAGCAGGCAGACTCACGGAGCAGAATAATTCTGGAAGCAGCCACATTTTGGCCCCATTTCACTGCTCTATCCAAAACATTTCTGCTGTTCTTGTTGTGCCCCCAAGTGCACAGCACATGCTGGTGTTTCCAAATGGGGAAAAAATTGCAGGAAATATGCAGGAATGTTATAGACAGTAAATCATACACAGATTCCTCGAGGGCTGGATACAGATTCCATTCAATCTCCTATGTTAAGACTTGATTAAATTGTTTCCAAATTCATCATCCAGCCTCTGGGATGCCAGAATGTGCAAGACAAGGGTTGTGCTGCACAGGAAGCATTTGCTGAGGAAGGAGGGAGGGAGGGAAGTTACAAATCTTTTAGGTTTATCCACAGCAGGTTCAGTAACACTTCAAATTTCAGCTCAGACTTCTGAATTTTACCTGTGAGGTCTGGATCGCTCAGATGCCAGAGCACTCTCCAAACTTTTGTGGGAGTTAACACAAAGCTCCCAGCCCTTCACAGCGCTCAACCTCTCCAAAGCAATTGCAGTTGCCATGAGAAGTCCTTCTAGGGCTCAGCCAGCACTTGAGTGGCACTCAAGGTAAACAGCACTGAGCACACAGTCAGGAAAGAAAACAAGGCTGAAAGGCTGGAAGGTCACTGTCAAGGGAGTTGTTTTCCCTGTAGGATAATGCATGTCCAAGAGTTGGTGAACCGGGAGAGAAGGGCTGCAATTCCACCCCTGGGGCTGAGCCGAGGCTCTGATGGCCCTCGGCAGGAGCCAGGTGCTCACAGACCCCTCTGCACTTCCTCACAGGGATCTAAGGCAGTGAAGGATGAGCAGGAATTACTCATTCCTTGTTTATCCACATAGAGCAGGATATTGGCAGGGTAATAGTTTGGAAAGCACCAAGTAAGCCATGGAATGAGCTGGAACTTTTCTGTCACTGACCGAGAGATCATTTAAAGTCTTAAACTAATAAAGTTTTTTTCTCCTCTGCCCTATTTTACCTTGGCGTGGTCCTGACTGTATCACAAATGCAGAGGAGACAGCACAATTGAAATCTTTAAAGAGACAGAGAGAGTCTGTAACAGGTTTCCAAACAAAACACGGAGATAGAAAGTGACTGCAACTCCTTTGCTCGAGCTCCTGTTACTGCCACACTCTGGGTGACCTCAGCAGAGATCCCCAGTTCCCTGGGCTGGGAAACAGGGGCTGTGCCATCCTGAAGCCTCCTCGTTTCTCCCCCCAGGAGCCTCTCCATACCCCGGAGTGCAGATCGATGAGGATTTCTGCCGCCGGCTCAAGGAAGGGACCCGCATGAGATCTCCAGAGTACTCCACTCCCGAAGTGTAAGAGCTGCTGGCTTGTGCTGGGGGCTGAGCCATCTCCCAAAAGAGATTGTGTTTAAGGAGGGAGGGGGAAGGAGAGCACAGCTAGGTGTTTTATTTTCAGTAAAGCATATCTTGGGTGTCTGATGGCACAGACTGATGCTAAGGACAGCCCAAGCCAGCCTGACCTTTGCCAACAAGAAGATGATCAGGTGCCCCATGTCAGCTCTAGTTCATGGAGCTCAGACTTCACATTCTGTGACAGAAACCCAGTATCCATAACCAGGACCCATTTCAGCAATATCAGCAGGGCCCGGCAGCCAGACTTTAAGTCAGGTGAAAACCAAAAGCCTGCAGGCTCAGCTGAGGCAGGAATATGGAAGCAAAAAGCATCCCACAGGGAAATAAGAGAGAATTGCAGCACATGCAGATCTGAACCTGTCTTAATCCAAAGACTGACCAAACCAAGCAGCAGTGGAATTAAACAGTTTGAGGAAAAAAGCTCCCATTCTTTCCCATTCTTAATGCCTGGTTTTTTTTTTTCCTCCAGCTACCAGACAATGCTGGATTGCTGGCACGGAGTCCCCACGGAGAGGCCGACGTTCACCGAGCTGGTGGAGCGCCTGGGGGATCTCCTTCAGGCCAACGTGCAGCAGGTACTGCAGGGCCAACCCTCCTGCAGGAAATGTGGCTTTGTGGGTGGACCCCTGTGTGTGCATGTGCAGAGGGGAAGGTTATTGAGCACTAAGATGAGATTTCACTTCCTACCAGAGCTCACAAGGAAAATCTTGCTGGGATGAGTAAAGACAACGTGAACTACTCAAATGTTAATTTTATTTCTGATTTTCTCCACCTCCTGAACTCTGTCTCTCATTTTCCAAGTTCATGTTCACCAGTGCTCTTAGGAGCTTTACAATTATGCAGCTTAAAGCATAGAAATTCTGTTATATCATTATTAATTTCACAATACTTAAACCAATTTTCTTCTTCATTAAAAACAACCAGACCAGTTATGCAATTGTCAATTTAATTGAAGAAGAAATCAAACACTCTCCTCCAGCACCTTCCTGTTTGTAAACAAATTTAGTGGAGCTGAGTTGAAGAGGGCCCAGTCTGCAATAAGAAGAGCTTGTGAGTTTGATTCTATAACCAAAGCAAATTGAGGAGACATAAAAATCATGATAAGGGAATAGGGCACTTAACTGCTTCTCAAAATTAAAAACAAAAAAAAAAGAAGCCCAGGGAAATTTGGATAAATAGTTTCAGGAGCTAAAGGCAAAGTCATTCCTGAAGATTACTGCAGGGGGGTAATGACAATGCAGAGCTCATTACCATGTGCAGCAGCAATTCCTGGGAAGGACAAGCCATTAAATCCTTTCAGGCTCCCATTTTAAGGCCTGGCTCTTCCCAAGCTCCTGAAGTTGAACAAAGCCAAGCAGTCTGTGCATGGGCAATTGCTGCTGACCAGGACCGGAATATCCGAGCCCATGTTCAGCCACTCCACATCACAGGGGTCCCAAAGCACCCCAGTTCCCTCACAGTCCCTCCTGCACAGTCATTCTTGGATGAAGTGTGCACTCTGACTTCCATGACTTCCACAGGGTGTGAGGAACACCAGAATCACCTTGAACAAACACCACAAAGTTCAAACACAATCTAGTCCTTTCTCAGCCAAAGCTCTGTAGGATACAGTAACCTCTCACATCTGAGATGCAGCACAAAATGAACTTTACCAGCTCTGTGCTCTCTTCTGGTATTAATTTCATAGGATGGCAAAGACTACATTCCACTGAACATCACCTTGTGTCCAGATGGAGAATCCAACTCCAAAACCTGCCCTGTGGAAGAAAACTTGAACAACGGAGTGAATCGCTGGAGTGCAGTGGAAACTGGGTGAGAAAAACAGATACAGGGTGGGGGGAAAGAAACATTTCACTGTCTGCTGTCCCCTCTTAATGTGGCTGGTGAAAGAATCAGAGATTTTTGTCAGGGTGTTGGTTTTTAGGTACAAGAGGTGAAAAAAGAGAAGTGATCCAGGAAACTGGGCTGTGTGAGGTGGTAACTGAGCTACAGCTGGTGCAGCATCTGCCTGGGTTTTATGCTGATCCCTGCATTTTCCTGCTTTCAGGAACAACAGCAAGAAGAGACCCCTGAGTGTGAAGACATTTGATGAGGTGCCAGTGGAAAAGGAGAAAGTGATGCATGAGGTAAGCGAGGGGACTGCATCCTTCCCCAGCAGGTTCACAGATCACTCGTCACCAGCCAGAAACTCATTGGAGCTTTGGAAATCTGGTTGGGAGGAGAGAGCTTTAAATCAGGCAGAAGGTTTGGCCCTGGCATCTGACACACAGGGCTGTGTGACAACAGAGAGGAACCTGCATTTCTCTTAACAAATAATTTAAAGAGAAGCTCACGTGTGATTGCCCTGGCTTTGATCAGGCTAAGGAGCTTTATGTTACATATTTCAAGATGTTTTTGCACCATAAGAAAGTGGCAGCTCATTGAAATGAAGCTCTTTGAGGGAAATGTGTCCAGAACAAATTCTGGCTGGCTGAGACAGACTTGGTGGGGGTGAAGGTGTTCAGTTCTGGGTAGACAAGACCAAGATTCAAGATCCTGGTCTTGATTCACACAAAGGGCTTTAACCCTGGCTTTTCCTCACTGCAAGTGAATGTATTTATTGCTACTTTAATGCCTTTGCAGGGTGGGAGAGTTAAAGGGTTTAATTTTCCCTCCAGGGGAAAACAAAGGCTTGTTTTGTTACAGAATGAGGGTTCTGCTTGTTGGCTTCCTCTGAAATTACGGGTTGGGTTTTGTTATTTAAAAAATCCCCAAGAGCAACTCCTGAATTCCCTGTGCTGTCCCCACCTGCCGCCTCAATGGCAGCTTCTGTGCCCCTAAGGAGGAACCTTTGCATTGCACAAATGCTTCAGGTGGATCAAAGTTTAGGGAGGAAGCCTGAATCCTTCAGGAAGGTCCTGCCACAGGAGGAGAAGTCCCAGGTGGAGAGGAGCAGCTGCAGGGAAGGCTCCAGCTGAGAGTCCCTCTGGGCAGAGCCATTCCTCAGACCACCTCCCTTGGGAAGGCTCAAGTCTCCAGCTCCAAATTGTCCTGGAAATATTTCATGTCCTTGACAAACACAGACTATTTCTCATTTGTTCTCTGCTGAGCACAAACTGAGGCCCATCATTGCCTCGTATTTTGCCAGATGGAATTTCTGCCTCTTTATCAGCGCATCTCAGGGATTAGAAGGCTCAGAAATTTCCCTGGTTCCTGCATCTTCCGTCTTGCAGGATAAAAATCTGTCCCTGTGAATCACACAAAGACATTTGCTGGATCAGTCCAGTCTCAGTAAGAGATTATTGCTGCCAGCACGAGCATTACCTGCCTAAGTGCTCCCTGTTCGTGGCATTTTAAAATAAGCCTTTACATGAGGGGGGAAAAGTTTCCAAAAAGGGTGATAACACATCAAGAGATCAGAAATAACCGTCATGTTTCAACGAGGATCTTTTAAAGCAAAATCAGTGTGTGATCTGCTTTTGGACAAAGTGCACTTGGGTTATTGAAGTTTCCTTAATTTTCAAGGCCTGAATAGTCATTAGGTGGTGATTTCACAGAGCTGCCAGAGCTCTCCAAGTGCTCCACCACACCTTCCTGCCATTGTGCCGCTTATCTGCAATCTCTGAGGAGAATCTTTTACCGGAGAGGTGTAAGCAAAATGCAGAGCAGCCCTCAGATAAACTGTCCCCAGCCCACGTGTTTGAAGGGGAAACAGTCAAGATAAAATCCAGAGACAAGCTGGGTTTTACCACAGACCTCATTAATTCAGGATTTCACTTTAAAAACTCGTTTATAAACTGATCTTATTAACTACTGATGGATGACCAAAGCATGTATAAAAAGGCTTTTGCTTGTTATTTATTGTTTGATGAGATTGTTTTTTATATTTTGATCTGTTTGACTGGTAAAATAAGACTTAAGTAAAGTTTCACTTCTGTGTTGAATTCATTTGCTGTCTCAGTTTTGACAAATGCACAGATGTGCAACTTTCCAGCATCACAAAATGTTTCAAATGCAAAGAAACCCCCAGACCATTTCATATTTTTTAATTACTTAAAATGAGGACTGTGGTGTCTTTGTACTTGTATAAACTTAGCCCAAAGTTTGATTTAACTGCAACCTCGAGACTCAGCTTTAAGTGCAGCAGCAGCACAACCCCAGCTTTAATCAAGACAGTTTTGTTGGACAGCTCATAAAAAAATCTGTAAAGGCCAGAGCCATCTGTCTTTGCAGAGCACTTGCATGTAAAATATGCTGCTGTATTTCCACTTCCTTCAAATCCCAGTGTTTCTAATCGTGTCTTTCCAGTAGGTATTTAGGGAGCTTTTCCTCGGAGGAGCACAGCCAGAATTATTGGATATATTCTTTATGAGTCTCAGTCTATTCATATCTCAGCTATCCTTCGTACATGGTGCCCATATGTCATGCTTAATATCAGTTTCAAATTTGAAAATGTCAGATTATTTTTTGATATGCTCATTTTAAGGGTGCTCTTTGGAAGTGCAGATCAAAAACTTTAATGTCATAAAAACGAGGGAAACGTTCCCAGGCTCCAGAGCAGCATTATCAGGAACATTTGGATAAAAATTGATAACACAGGCCTTGATAAGAGAATATCCTGAAGGACTGGGAGCTCCTAGAGCAGTCCCAGCACACAGGTTCCAGATATCCCTGATGTTCCCTTCCTTTTGCCCCTCAGGAGTCGGACAGTGGGATGGTGCTGACGTCGGATGAGATGAAAAGCCCCAAGAGGCTGGAAATCCGTTCCTGGCCCTATGGGATCATGGCTCTGGCGTGAGTACTCCGGGGGATTTCATTTGCAGACAGTTCTTCCCATTCAGAGAAATGCTTTTGAAATTTGCAGTTTTGTTTCTGATGCCAAAAGGAAACCTCTGGATATCCAGGCAAGCTAAGAGGAGATGAACTCTGAATTTCAGTCCCATAATCAAAAGATCTTGGCTGATGTGGTTTAAGGCCAGGGGGCAGCAGATTCTGCAAATGGCAAATGATAGGAGGAAAAAATGAGAATCTAATCTAATTTAGCTGTTTGTTCACTGCCTCCCCAGTGTTCTCTTTTAGTGATGGAGCAAAGTTTGAAGAACTTGATTTATTCATCCAAAAGCTGACATTTGTAGCTATACCAGTGGGTATATTTCACTCAGACAGAAGAAGTGGCATCTTTGCAGCTCCTGGGATGTGAGTAAAGCTAAAAGGCTTGTGCACACAAAGAGCAGTCCAAGCTCTGCACAGCAGAACCCTGCCTGCTCCATTGCCTTTATCATCACTCTGAGACCGTCCTGCAGAGAATTTCCTAAATCCCATCACCTCCATGACCCCTGGGTTGTGTTGTTCACACCTGGTTACAAACAGAGTCTGGGACAGGGTTTGCTGGTTTTTTATCCCTTCATAGTACAATACAGAGGATGAAAAGCAGGTTTTTAGCTTTTTGCTCACAGTTCTTTGTATTTCAGTAACAACCACACAGGCAGAGGTGACCCAATAGTGAAAAAGGCCTTCTCCACTTTCCTAGCAACAGTAACCCATTTTAGTGATTCAGATGCCAACATGTGGAATTTCAAAGAATAGCTGCCCAAAATATTAAAAAAGAGGTGATTCTGTAGCAAGGAATTCCTTGTCTGTTCAGTTAATTTAGTTAATTACTGACTTACCTAGAGTTTCCTCTGAAATCTACTGAGATTTGTAGGAGTTTTCTCTCTACTGAGGAACTCCATGACCTTTCCCAGAAGAACAGTTGCTTGTTCTATACCAAGATTTTTTTTATGGATTTTTTTTTTTTTTTTTTTTTTTTTTTTGCATTAAAAGAGAAATGAGGGATGAGAAGAAGCCTGGTGCCCTTCTGGATCTTCTGGGAGAGTTCCCAGGAGATGGCATGGTCAGAGTGTGGCAGTGTTTGGAGGGGCTGACTCTCACTCAGAGAGAAAAGCAGAGGGAAGGGACTTGCCTTGTCTTTTGATGCCTTAGAAGCCTCATTTCCCTGATGTTTGAAGGCAGGAGAGGAGGAAACTGGAGAAGGTTTCATAAGGAAAGGTGGACAACACTAAGAGGAGATTCGAACGCTGTGGGTTGTGCTGGGTGGGAGTGTGGCCTCAGCAGTGTTGTCCAGCAGCGTTTTCCTGTAGGGCTGGCCCTGGTGGGATTAGCAGAGATCCTGATCCAGTTCCATGGTTTTATCCCCTACACACACCCAGAGCATTCCTGCCAGCACAACCCATTGCTGTGGAGACCAAATGGCACCAGCTCTAAAACAGGAGCTCAGATGTCAGGAGCTGCAGTGCTGTGGTGCCTCACCTGGGCTGATTCACCTCTTTTCTGCATGAAGTCACATTGCCACAAATCCAGCAACCTCCCTGATGGGATTTATCCCCCTGAGGGTTTCTGTCACTCACCCCTGACAGCTTTTCTCTGTTGCATTTCTCCTGTTTGGATAAAGAGTTGGCAGAGGAAGGTTCCCTCCCTGCCCCTTCTAGGTTTTCTCCTGAAAATCTGAAAAGTCAACATCCAGCCAGATGTAGAAACACAAAAATTCCGTAACAGCCTGTTCTTTAGAGATTTCCAGGAAAACCTTCTGAACTGCTCTCAAGCCCACTGGGAGCGAATGTGAGGCTCTGCGAGGGGCAGTGAATCCCTGCCTGACCCCACCATCTGGGCTCTCCCCACTTCCAGTCAACTCTGCCACAGGGATTCTGTCCAGCACGAGATTCCTGAGCCTTTCTGTGCCAGGCAGACCCTGAGGGACCATCCCAGCAGGGCATGGACAGAGGGGTGGTTTTCCTTGGCCACATCTTTCCCTGAGTGTTTGAGGTCCAGCTGAGAAAGCTTTTTTGTCAGCTCCCCTTTTTTTTTTGGAATCTTGCAGACCCTCATTGGCACAAAGAGCAGCTTTAACAGTGCAGAGCACCCCAAAGCCCTCTCGTTGAGGACAGGACACCCCTGGGTGCTCCTGCACTGCTAAGTGGACAAACAAGGCTCCAAAGCCTGTGGAACAATCCAGAGAGGTCGGGAGGGAGTGTGGGTTTAACTGGGGAGATAAAGTCACCCTTGTTAATTGTGTATCTCTCTCTATCAAAAACATTTACCCTGGATCCTTTTCAAAGTCTTTCTTTTCTAAAACAAAAGCGCTCAAAGGCTTAGCATGTTTTCTAAACCAGGGTGGCTGCATTTATTATTTTTGCCAAAATCTCACTGTTTATTTATCCTGCATTCATTCCTCTGTCGAGTTTAAAATTTGCCAACAGCACACACCATGGAGTGTCAGTGTCAAGAGTTTAGTGAGGATGAATCTGATACCCTGGGCCTGGGCTCACGGTTAGGCCGGACTAACCAGTCCTGAGCATTTCCTGCTGCTAAAATAGAGCAGGGAAGTTCTGAGCATTTTGTGCTGCTGAAGTAAAAAGTCACAGCAGTAGCTGCAGTGAGAGAAGCAAAGATTGACGGGGATAACACCACTGGAAGCAGCATTCAGGGAGCACAGAGGGGGTTTAATGATGGGATGACTCTGGTGTCAGGTTCCATCTCGTAATATTATCGGGCTACTGCCAAGCACTGCTTTAAAATTCTCCCAGAGAGTCTATAATCAAGTTTTTGTTTAAAATGACAAAAGGTTTGATATCTGCTCAGTTGTCCCCCTGCCAGCCCTTCCCTTTCTCCCCCCAAACCCAATTATCCTCTGGTGCTCAGAAATGCCTGCTCTGGTTCTGGCCCAGGCCCACGGGACCAGCTGAGGCTCAGCTGATCCGCTCTGGGCTCGGGATGCTGCCTCCACCTCCCATCACTGAGGGCTCTGCCTTGTCAAAGCCGAGCTGGGCCTGAGGCAAGGCAGGAATACTGAAATGCTGGATTTTGCTCAGGAGCAGCAGGCATTTGTGTCCAAACAAAGTGCACAACAAAACCACAGCCAGGACCAGGCTGGAATCCTTTTGCACCTTCTCAGAGAAACAAGGCATGGAAACATGTTTGCTCCAGGGCAGAATGGAGTTCAGAAGATAATAAATACATTTATTGTTGTGTCATGCAGCACCTTGCACTATGACCTGAGCTGAGCTCTCCAAACCAGAACTTGGAATGAGTAGCTACTCAGGAGTTATGTAAACCATGTTTTTTCCCAAGGATTATGCACTGTGATTACAGTAGCAAGGACTAGAAGGGGAACTGCGAGAGGGGGTGGATTTGACTGAAGTGTTTTGCATCCCACTGGTTTGGACAGGGACAGCTGAGCAGCTTGGCCTCACATGTGAGGGGACACAAGGGTGGCTTTGGCCTGGGGGAACTTTGTTACCTGCACTTTATATTTAAAAGTGGTTCCAAACCATGAATTCCTGAGCCCAAGCCCTCAAGTTCTCCTTGCCAGCAGACTGATGCCCTGGTACTGCCAGAGGGGAAGCCAGGATGAAATTCCTACTGCACAGGACTCAGTTGAAAATGTATTAAAGCAAACTGTGAATCAGTCATAGCTACCAGAAGGAAAAAAAATAACCCTTTTATTTCTTTAATTGCAGAAAAATTAAAATTAAAAAATAACCACTCTTATTCTGAGCCTCATTAAACACCCTTGAAAGCTCCTACAAAGCCCTGAAACTCCTACATGTTATTAGGAGATGTAGTCATGAGACAAACTGCTCTGCTTGGCAGCAACCAGCCCAATTTCTCATCTTTCCCTAAACACAGCTTCTGAACACGGCCAGGTTTCCTACATGGACAGAAAAATCTCTCAGTTTTTCCTACTGAAAGCAAAATACTTGGGTTTCTTATTGCAGAGCTGTAGGAGCTGCTCTGGAGGGAGTGCTGCGCTCGGGGCTGGGATCCCTCCCTGCTCAGGGTGATTTTCCTGTAGTCATCCCTCTTTCTCCACACTCCTCTTCAAGTCTTTGACCCCAAAATTTAGATTAACAGAAACTGGCTCCCTCTGACATAAAATAAACAGCTCCAGTAATGGTTTCCCAGCTCTTTGATGTTTCAGTAATTTTCTACCTCTAAAATCTCTGGTTTGTACAGCAGGAAGAAAAAATCTCAGTAGGTCACTCAGGCCTTCAAGCTACTGCAGGATTATCCTCTGTGGTATCTTCCAAACAACTTGGGCACCTTCAGAAAACTTTAAAAAGTTTGTGGAAGATTACTTAATATTCAGGCTGTGTCCCCAAACAGGACACCTCGTGCAAGGACAAATGAGTTCTTGGGGTGGTCACTGCAAAATGTAACAATTTTGGGTCTGTGGGCAGCTGAATTTCAGCTGAATGGTGTGGTATTCCCACCCCTGATCCTCAGAGCTGTGCCATGGTGGGAACACTGACAAGGGAGCCTGGGCTGGGACAGTCCCAGCTTGGAGCAGATTTATCCAACTGAGCATTCCTGGTGGGCTCCCACAGCACTGCAGGGTCAGGCAGAGGCAAAGCAGTGAGGAAACACCTCGTGGGCAGAGCAGTGTCAGCCCAGGAGAGGCACTGACTCAAGGAATGGCCAGCTTTTAATGAAATTATTTGATTACATAACCATCAGTAACTTCTGGAGCTGCACAATCGTGTGATTAATCACATCTCACACCTCCAGTCAGAGATTGTTACTGGGGGCTCAGGGAGAAGGGCTCTGCCTTACCCAGGGCAGTCCAAGTGGCCCAGGCCATAAAGGGGCTTTTGGTGTTCCCTGGAGCCCCAGGCTCTGACCATGCCCCAGGCGAGGCGAGGCTCTGAGGGGCTGGGGTGGTTTCTGTGGAGCGAACGAGGTGCCAAGGACAGAGGGAAAGGGATGCTGCAGCCCCATCCCCGGGAGCAGCATCTGCACACGCAGGGCAGACACGAGTGTCAGTGACAAACCATGAACGGGAAAAATGCAAAGCCCCTCAGAGAGCTTTAATTAGGAAAAGCATTTCAATGAAAGGAATAGTACTGGAAGTTAATTGCATTTTGTTCTGCCATCAGATAGCAAATGACACAACTTCCTTCTGACCTAGCCCATCAGCTCACTCTCTTCGGAGCAGAAAGGAGATGGCAGAACTCAGGAGTCCTTCAAAGCCTGGCCTGATTTCAGCACCAGGCAGAGTTATTCCCAGCTATCCAATCTCCTGACCTGACAGGGGCAGGAACCTGACAGAAACACTCACTGGGAGTCTACAGGGGGCTGAAACTTCCCGTGGTGTGGCCAAACCAAACCCCAATGACTCAGAGATCTGCAGGCTGGGGGCCAAGTTCAACAGATACTTTCAAGCTTCTCCCTGTCTCCAGCGACAGCTTCAATACCTGGAAAATTGGAAGGCAGAGCATCCATGGAATTGTCCGACACGAGTCAATGGAACTGAGCAACAAACAGAGAATTACATAAATAAACAGTGAGGCAAAACTGTGGTTCCATTGCTCGTGTCAGGGAAGAGTTTATGTGCAGACAAGCTGAGTGTATATAGAAAGGGACAGCTGCCAAATGTACAGCATACATACGGAGTTTCCACTCATGTTTCTCTCTGGACAATGAAGAAAAACTTAGTTGTGAAAGCAGAGGGTGCTACATTTTTTGTTTCAACAAAAAATTCTGAGAACTGGCTGACAGAACCAGTGTCAGTATATTAGGGAAAAAAAAAAAGAAAATGAAAATTTTTGTTGGTTCTGAAAAGATCCCAGGTGTTCAGAGCACTGGCTGGAGTAGAACACAGCTTCCTCCTCTGTGCACAGGAACAGGGGGTTGATTTTCTTTTTTTTCTAATATAGTGACACTGGTTCTGTCAGCCAGTGACAATATCTGCAGCTTGAGGTGAACCTGAAGCTTTTGACGGGTTCCAGATTCAGAAGCAAGAGAACACAACTCATAAAGTCCCAGCAGCAGAACCCAGCAGGGCGGAGTTACCCTTTCACAGCTGAAAGGAGCTGTGTGTGACCATCCACCCTGCTCTCTCTGCTGAAACACCACACAAACATCACACACACAGCTCATGTCCCGGATCTATTCATGGCTCTTGCTCCCCTCCCTCCACTTGCTGTGCCTGGCTCCTGGCTGTTGGTTTGTTCCCTGGAGCAGGAACTGGTTCTGCTTTCTTCCTAAAGCACCCCAGTGAGCCCATGAGCAGCTCCTGGGGACTGGAAGCACTGCAGAAGTGCCAACAGAATGAGTGTAATGAATTCTACAATTATTTGATGAGCTGTTGACTATTCGGATTTGGTTTAGGGTCATTAAAATGTAACTTTATACTACTTTAAACACATATGAAACACACACACAAGGTGCTTGGGCACGGCCTGGTTTTTAATTCTCCCAAGCACATTCTGTCGTTCTGAACTGAGGCTCGAGCAGTGCTGTGATGAGTCTGTGACTGAGGTCCCTTCCCAAGGGCTGCAGTTAAAGGGTCCTGAGCAAAGTGCAGCAGCTCAAAATCCACTCTCACACTGGGATCCTTTTGAGAGCCACCCCTCAATTCCCCAGGCCTCTTCCAATGAATTGCTCACATGGCAGAAACCAAGGTTGACAGAACATTATTTTTAAGGCAGCCTATGACAGAAAGAACTTTTTTAATTCTCCACAACCCTCAAGGTCACCTTGTGGTACAAATCTTCTCAGGGCTCTCCTGCTTTTAACCCTGAGGCTGCTCCATGTGGTGGAAGTTGCTCTGTCCCACACTTCCATCACCTGGAACAAGGGAAGACAGGAGATAAAAGCAGCAGGAATGCTGCAAAGAGCTGCCCTTCACCAGCCCCTGGCTTGGGAATGTTAAAGGGCTGGGGAATACAAAAGGGGTTTTGCCCTGCACTGCCTGAGCGTGTTCAACGCACGCTCTTGCTTTCAGTATTGGTTTAAATTAGAGTCTGTCAGAGATTATTCAGTATTTCATCCCTTATTATAGTTCAAGAAGAGCCATAGCCTTCAGTTCTGCTTTCAAATTTTTACTGACCTGTGTCAGAACAATGAGGGAGGATATTGCTGTATGTACAGGACAGGTGCCTTTACAAGTAAGAGATCTGTAGTGCACTGAAATGTGCTGAGCTGAAAGGACAGGGCAACAGAGCTCCTGGAATTACTCCTAAGTCTACTTTTAAAACACTGAGTTATTTAAAATACCTATCTCAGTTCCCTCATCCAGTCAGTAAAATGTCACTGTCTTACAGGGTGCCATGGATGTAAATTGAGATTTTTATATATTTACTTTTGAAAGAAATAATTTTGCCCATTAATTACGGAGCCAAGCTGGATATATCCCAATGTTTGTTCCCGACAGGCGGAGAGCTGTCAGCAGGAGCAAGGAATCCATTCTGTCTGACCACGAGACAGTCAAGTACCAGCCAGCAGTGCAGGTGGAGGAGGACACCATGGACTTCTCCCTGGAAGACTCAGTGCTGCTGCCCATGGATCCCACCCTGGAGTGCCACAGCCCCCCTCCGGATTACAACTCCGTCATCCACTACTCGGCCCCCCCAGTGTAGCCAGTGCCCCCAGCACAGGCTGCACCTCAGCCTTGCTGCTTTCTGCTGTGCCTCCAGGGAGCCTGGGTGAAACAGAAGGGAATTCTGCCAGGATAATGCTTCATGTGTTTCTTCTGGCACATCTCAGATGTGATTAGAAACAATTTAAGAGTCCTCACTTCTCTTTAAAGGCCTATTGCAAGATCTGCAGTGAATTAACACCGTTCTGTCTGTCAGAGTCATAGGTGGGAGCTGTAACCCCCAACTGCTGCCACTGCTTTCCCCTGGCTGGGGCTGGTCATTGGCAGACCCACGGGTTCCTGCATTCCCAATTCACTCCATCAGGGTCATGCCAAGCTGCTTGGGAACACAAGACTCAAGCTGCTGGCCCTGGCACATCCTGCAGGGATTGGTTAGGCCAGTGCTGGAAGGAATCTGTTCAAAACAACAGCCACACAATTATATTTTGGGCTTGGAGAAAATCTGAAATCAAAACATCCTTCTTAACTTGGGATTTCACCTCCTGTAAATATTTCTGAAATATTTTGAAACCCGAGCTATTTTGGTTGCAATTTGGATTTAATAATTTCCACTGCCCAGAGGATCCACGCCTAAAGATGGCATGGCCCAGAGAAAGGTGGCAGTGCTCGTGTGCCCGTCCTTTTGGGCCAGCAGGCACAGTGTGGTTAAATCCGATCCCCTGGGCTCTCCCCTTGTTCAAACAGCAGTTTATTTAGCAGACATGCAATAGAGAACCTTGCTGGAGATGCATCTGGAATGACTGCAAGGCAGAATCACTGCCTTAAATAAGAACCTTCTTAACTCAACCAGAATTTCCCAGCTCACGTGCACATGTTTGTAAACTCTCACTAAAAGCATGAGAGTTACACGAAAACTCACACACGCCCTTGAGGCACCAGCAGGGCAGCAGCGTTTTTATGTTTCCTTTCTGCACATTTACTAAAACAACACACAAAACAAAAAAAAAGCATTTCCTGTGCATTCTGTGGCGAGTGCCCAAGGGTTTGACCCTGGGAAGACTCGCCCCGCTGAGCTGCAAGCCCGGTGACACACATTTATTTATCTCTGACTGTCTTGCCAAGGTAAATACTGGTATCACATGCAAAGTCCTTCCTGGGTACAGAGTAATTCACAGCTTTTGCTGCAGCAGGACTGAAAGGATCACAAATTCTCACATGTGAGACATTCCCAGTGGGTTTGCCCCAGCCCCAAAGCTGGGTGTGGCAGGGACTGTTACAAGTGTGCCCCGTGCCCTGTGTGTCCTGTGTCCATCATCTCAGCAGCCTCAAAAAACAGCAAATAATCCTTATCCTTTCACGTGCTCTGTAACAACCAGAGCTGGCATTAAAAATTTAGGAAGGGAAAGGTCTGTAGGTTGCAAATAGAAAAAGCCAGGAAGAGCAAGATGCTCATTGACAGCGAGGGCTGCAACCTCCTGAGTTACAAACTCACCTACAAACGGCTCCCTGTGCAGTTTCCTCCAAGCTCTGCACAACCCTTCCCTTTTCTTCCTTGATTTGACTTCTTCAGCAGGAAAAGAATTCTTCTTCGTGATTCAGAGTAGAGGGGGATGAAATCTAACCCTTGGAAAATGATGATGTTACCTTGGCAAAGACAGCTGCACGCCCTCGCAGCAGCGAGGGGAGCGTTTCTGGGTGAGTGCTTGCAGTGGGCTACGCTGAAGGAATCACAAACAAGCCTCAGGTATTATCAAAGGGGAAAACAAATCTCCAAACCCCACACCACGTTAACTGTGAACGCTCAAGCATCTGAAGGATGGGCTCTGGGGAACTGCACTGCTCCTTCTCTTTGACTTCAGAGTCGCTTATTAATCACCTGCAGTCCCTACAGAGCACCCTGCTCGTAGTGCACCTGCTAGATAGGTGTGGGCTGTAGTTGCTTTATGGTCATTTTGCACTGCTTTGTATTTTAGTACCTATGTATTAAGTAGAGCTGGTCATAGAAGAGAAGAAACTACTGGGAAAGAATTCTGATGAGCCCCAGAAAGCTCATTGGATTGGTTTTTCATCAAACTTATTAACTACATATAGCTCTGATCAAGTAATCAATCACTTCTTGTGGAAATAAATTATTGATGAGGCAAAAGGAAAAGAAGGTGCAGACAGTGTGTGTGGCTCTGCTGCTGATGGCCTCAGTTGGAGATGTTCGTTACTGCACCTTGAGCTGAGGGTGAGAAAGCGGCGTTGGAAAACCTTCGCTATGAACTTTGAAATGTAGGAACAAACCCTGCACGTGTGCTCTGCGACTGAGGAGGAGTGGGACACTCTGCTGGGTGCACTGAGCACGTGGCCTCCCCTGTCTGAGGGCTGAGCTGCAGGGGCTTCTCTGAGCAGAGCGGGAGCGTTTGGGGAGCGGGGCCCAGCAGACTGTGGGGAGCCAGGGCCCCTCTGGCTCTCAGAAACACATCAGTGTTTGCTTTCTGTGCCACCTGAGAGGGTGAAACAGGGCACAGGCTCCAGTGCTCGAGATGTTCAAGCCCCTGGTTGCGCTGACAGCCCCCAAACCTGAGGGCTCCTCTGCAGTGGCAGAATTGAGAACGTCCTGAGCAGATCCGAGTGCCCGGCGATGGAAGGGACTCCGTGATGTTTGGGCAGCTGTTTCCAGTGTTTATTTTGAGTGGAAGTTATTTTCCTCCTTATAGTAAATGCAACAAGCAAAAGTATTGCCTGAAAAGTATTACTGAACATATTGTCTTCTATTTTATTTACTAATATTTTGTTTGTCCTTCTCTCGCCTCCCTTAATTTAATTATTGTTCTCTTCTTCCAACGATGTACATAGTGTACCCTGTAGCAACAAATATAGTGACTCATTTATATGGTAACATTTGTAACACTTTAGTCCAAAGAGAAAGAGATACCCAGATGTAACAGAGTTAAGTATTGTACTAAACATTTCACTAATGCTTGCAGGCCAGGCTCCAGTTTACAGTGCCCCACTAGTGCCGTGGCACGGCAGCTCTCGTGGCTGTGAGTGTCTCTGCCTCTCACTTATTCTCCACATTATTTAGTTTCAGTTAGGAAACAGGAATCTGGAGGAATTTGGCAGGTTTATCTCATTCCTGGAAGTGTCACGATGTGCAGCTCATGCTAAAGGTGAGGGATTTCCACTGCCTGGGTTTTAATTGGAGGCTGGTGGATGGGCTAGAGGATCAGAAGGGGTAAATTGTTTAAATGATGTGATGTTTATTATTTTTTCAGACTTCTCAGGGATTCTTACGCGACTCCTGTCTGCCAGCTGCTCTCTCTAACCCGAGCTCAGTGGGATCTGTATTAACATGTACCTTTGTTTCCTTTGATGGTGCTCACTCCTACTGGTTTGTGCTCTTGGAAGCCCAGAGCATCGGGGCAAAGGAGCTCAGAGCTCTCCACGGAATTGTGTTGTCTCCTCTCCAACAATCACCTCCCACTTAGGTGTCCAAGTGCCTTCACCTGCATGTTCTTGCTCAGGCTGGTGTTTGTAACAATCTCCTGTCTCCTCTTTTCTCTGCTTTTCATCTATTTCTTGTTATTCGCCCTTCCAGTCCCTTTGGATTGCTTTGCTCTGCCTTTTCCTTAAGATCAGGTGTAGGATCATTTCACTCTGCTGTTTATCGTGTGCTTGTAGAGGCTGAACTAGATAACCTAAAGTGAGCTTTTTCACATTAAATCCTCAATTTATAGCCAAGGAAAACTAGTTTATAGTAGTTTGTCTGGAAGTCTCTTTGTGTCCTTCCCTGAATGGGAGAAGCTTTTTAATCTACTGATTTTACAATATTGGTGTCTGGAGCAAAATGAAGGCTGGTGACTGTGTGAAGCTGATCTTTCCCAGAGTCCTTTCCTCAAACCATGAGGTTTCTGTAAGGTTCTCCCAAGTTATCCTCACAAGAAGGGGGTCCCAAGAAGGCTGCTGAGCTTGGGACATCAAGGATAAAACTCCAAACCTGAGTAATGGTGTCAAACAAACCCCTGACTGCTGAAGGTGAACACACGTAGGGCTCCTGCAGACCTCAGCTGCTCTGCAGGACATCCCACTGACACAAACCCTCACACCCCAGAGTATCCAGGTGTTTCTCTCATGGGATTTGCCCTCTTGTCCACTGCAGAAATGTCAGTTGCCATGTAAGCCTGGAACTGGCCAGGCAACAGTTCATGATTGAGCTCCTCACTGATCCTTCACGTCCTGTCTCACTTTGCGGATTCCCTCCGGCCTGTCCCAGCTCTGGGGATGTGGGCTGGGCTCCAGGATCCCTAAATCCCACCAGCACCAAGTGGACACACCAGGAACTGTTTCCCAGCAAATAGCTACAGAGCAAGACAAGCGTTATCAGGATTCCCTGAACACAGGAGTTGCTGAGGATCAGTATCATACTCACAGATCAGCCTGGAGGTTTTTTCTTATCCTACAGTGAAGGAAAAACACAAAAGGCAGCAATAATTCTTTTGGTTCTCACAGAAAATGTAATGGCCAAATGCTGGGATCCATTTTCCTGGGTTTTTACTACACCACAAAAAAAACCACAAAGAATTTTGCCGAAGTCATGGCACCAGCACCATCCTACACCAGTAAAATTCAGAGAGGAGTTTGGGATTTGACCCTCTCAGGAGTCAGGCAGTGTACTGTGGGACTGTGGGAAGTCAGGGGACTGTGGAAGTGTTGAGCCCAAGCGCTGGGTGGTTTGTTTGACATTGTTATTTCCATTTTGGTGAACATGGAACGGAAAATTCGCTGGTCTGGGGTCAGCCGGGACCACGAGGGCTGTGGTTACAGAGGGAACAGTGAGGGATGCACTGAGCAGTGTCCTGCTCTCCTGGTAGTACTCAATTCATTTTTCCTTAGACCTTGAGTTGTCAAAGCAGCCACTGAAAACTGGGGGAAAACAGTGACTTGGGACCTACAGAAATAGACTAAGGAGAACTGGGAAAAGACAGGAACTTGGGACTTACAGAAATAAACCAAGTGCCATGTAAGACTCAAACCACCAAGGAATGTTTGTCTGCCATGTTCCTGTCTGTCTGAAGAATGTATGCACTGAAAACAACGCTTTCTTATGTAGTCAAAAATTGTACTGTATCTATTAACCAAAAAAATAAAAAGATTCTATATTTATACAGCCCAGGGCTCCTTTGTGTCATCTCTTGGTTTGAAAAGCGTTGTCCTTGAAGCAGCATGAAAATAAATAATGCAACAGTTTTGAGAGATTTTTGCAAGGCATAGATCTCATCCAAATTTCTGCAGGGGGTTCCAAAGTTAGGACAGAGGCTGCCACACTCTCACTGCTCACAGGGAACTGCCCACTGCATTTGCTTAAAAGATTCACAGACCTCCAAAAAAAAAGGGAATTTTCTGGAGAAATGCACCAAACCAGCTGCTGCCAAGAACAGTCCGTGGAACACAGACATTGTGTCTGGTTTCTTCTAAAATATCTCAATAAATGGGGCTGCGAGAGAGGAGAGAATCACAATTCTGCCTTCTAAGGCCAGCCCATGGTCACCAGAGCGTGTAAGTACAGAAGTCTGTGAGGATAATCTGCAGAACATGAGGGTGTCTGGGGCTTGTTCAGCCTCAAAATTCCAGAAATTGTGTTGGATTTGGCTTGCCATAATATTCTGAAAAGAACACAATTAAAAAATACTTTCCAATACATTACTGAATTCTCTTTTGAATAAACTCTGCACTGTTGAAATACAGAATATTCCATGCTCTCCTTTTGTAGTGAAGGTTTAACATTCAGAATGCCAAAGGAAAAAATCTCCCAGCTCCATCCAAGTGCAGCAGACCTGCTGCCATTTTCCTCCCCAGCTGGCTGGTTTTTCTGGAATACCATTTCCCATTCCTCTTTCCACTTTGGTGGCACAGCGGGTAACTACCAGCAGAAAAAAAAAAAAGGTTTTTTTTTTTGTTTTACAGACTGACAAATACCAGTTTCTACTTATGGCTTAAAATAAATACTGGTATTAGGAAAGAAAAAAACAAAAGAAGTATGTTAGCGTTTCAGAGCCATTCTTCCATTAGCAGCCTTAAAAGTTATGGGGCTGTGTATTTTGCCAGTCACATTAAAAACTATGAAGCACTCAAGTCACTTCAAACATTTGAGTTTCTCTTCATTCCCTGTTCCAAACAGTCCTAGAAATAAGTGTCTAAATTATACATGTCATTTGAAATGCAGCAATCTCCTTTCATCCCCATAATGAGCAGGAACATTCTTCTCTGTAAACTGAAGAATGTTTTAGTTCCTTATGTAAGGCGTGAGTCACCGCGAGCTCCGCGTGCGGAGCCGCCTTTCCGCGGGAACCGACGGATTAAAGAGGGGAAGCAAAATATACCAAATTAACTCTGATTTGCTTTTAGCACTAAATGTGAATTATTAATCACATCCAGCTTGAGTTCCACTTGTGGAAGGGACCTTGTTAGGGCAAGGCTTGGAAAGGGATTTGGGGGAAAAAGGACAACATTGGGAATGCAGAAATGGAAGCTTTGCTCTTAGGTCTGGGCCAGGGGATGGAACTTCTCCATCCCTTACTTTTGCTGTAAGGGATGGAAAAGATTTTTGTTTTTACGGCAGCAGCACGTAGAGAGGCCAGATCAGAAAATACTTTAGCCTGAAGTATCGAAGCTTGGTGGCTTCGGGTGATAAGAATCCCAGGAGAAAATAGGGCCCAGCAAGAGAAAGATTTAGGATTAAGATAAACAGATTTGGTGGTGGTGACATTAGAAAGCTGAGAAGCGAATCCAGCTGATTTCCAGTCAAGTCCTTTTTCCTTCCTCCTATAATCAGACTTAACTTGAGAGGGCTTATAAAGTGCAAAGGCTTAGAAAGAGCAGAAAATGCTGTTCATTCTCAGTGCTTTGGACACACGGAGGCCATAAGCAGTCGATGATAATCGACTTCCAGAAGGTCCGAGCACACATTCCATGGCGTTCCCCCACTGGCTGTACTGGGATGAGCTGGCTCTGTGTGGAGAGTGGAAGAAGCCCTACAAGGGCCATAAAATAACCATTCTTTTATCAGCACAGTGGCAGCTGTTCCTACAGCCTGATGAGATTCATTAAAACTCCGAGAGGAGAAGCTGCTCTGCCTGAACTCCTACAGGGGTTCAGGAACCAGGGAATCACAGCTGTGGCACTTTACTTCACCTTCCCCCACTGAGGCACAAAGTGGGACCTGTCTGTTCCTCTCCCCTCTGCACTCACTGAGGACTTTACTCCACATCTGCCCCGACCACAAGGGCAGAGTAATGTGGCCTCTAAATACTCCTGGTGCAGATTTCCTCAAGGAGCCTTTCAGAGAGGGCTGTGGCTCCCAGGAAGTATCAGGACTGAAGCTGTCATAACATCAAATGCCAAATGTCAGGATAATGAAGTCAATTAGAAGAGCCTCCCATATTCTTCCTGTGAGTTTGTCACTCACAATGCTTACCCTGAATACTTGATCCACACAGAATCCCCGGGGCTGATTCCAGCCTCGTCTTCACTGAGCAGAAATAACACCCAGTAAAGAAGAAATATTTCCTCTGAGCTTTAAGCTGTTCACCTCCTGAGTCCAGAGATTTTTCTTCAGAGTGTGAGTTGACCACGGAGGAGATAAAGAGCTGGAGTTATTCTGTCAGCCCTTCCCAGGCCCGTGAGCACACGGAAGTAGCTTTGGATGAAATGAGAACCTACAACACTCTGAAAAATGAGTAATGCTTGTAACTCAGAGTAGGAAAGGGAGGAATAGATGTCCACAGGGTGCTCTTGGCTAAATCCATGGCAAGGATACTGCAGGATTAATCCCCATCTCCTGCATGCTTTGAGGGCAAACTGCAGCTCCACAGGTGGTTTACTCAGTTGAGTGATTTCACTCAGAGCAATCTGACACGTCCAAACAAAGGCCAAAAAACCCTCTTTCAAACATTAAGAGGGACATAAGGAACCTTATGACATTCACTGAGGACAAATCCTGCACTTGAGAAGGACTAAACCGTCTCTGTGACACATTTTGGGGCTGACTGCAGGGCCAAACCCTGCTCTGTGCAGGGGGGTCGAGTTCAGACCTCTTGAGGTCCCTTCCAGCCTGAATATTCCAACAGCCAAGTCTGAGTCATTGTATCATCCTGGCATGCAGTGAAATCACCAGGATAATCCCCAAACCACACAGGCCTGGCCTTTCCAAACAGTGGAGATGGGGTTGGTGACTCACCTGGAGCCTCGGCAGAGCTCTGGGAATCCTGGAAAGCGGAGTCTGCTAATAATTAATGACTTTTTTGTCTGCATCCAAACAAAAGATGTGGCAACACTGATCTCATGCAGCAAAGTGAAACAAAACAAATGACATTCTTCTTGTGTAAAGACAAACTAAGTTGGCTTTTCTAAGAAAACTCCCAGGCAATTTATCTCCCAGCTTCATAGATACTCTTGTGCCTTTTGTTTTTTCTTCCTGCTCCTCTGCTTCACTTGTCAGATAACAAACAGCACTCTGTTCTCTCACGCCAGAATTGATGCATTTATCACACCTAAGTAGTGATATTAGACATTAGCTAATCATGTCCACTGTATTAATTGTGAACTGTCCACTTCCCTGAATCTTTTAGAGTCACATTCTTGCCATAACTCTCTGGAAGGGCAAGTCTCCAAAATCAAATCAAATTTCTGAAATAATTATAGAATGTTTTTTAAAACCTGAGTCTTCTCCTTTGCACATGAAGCAAGAATTTTTTTCTCTGATGTCATGTGGGGGAAAGAGGCCCAAGCACCTGTCAACAACACACTGATCCTTGTCTGAGTCAGACATGATGAGTGTTTCTCCTTTTACCACAATTTTTTCTGTTCACAGCTGTTACTGTGAAAACTTTGTAATTTCCAGCTTTTCCCTCTTGTCTTTCTCTCTTCCCCTGTAACATTGTTAAAGAAAAATTCGAGCCTGACAGCAGGCAGGATCAAAGAGACCAGGAGCATAATGAAGTCCTTGTTTTGCCACTGAAGAGGAAAACTCAGCCCTGGAACTCCCACATGTAGGGCTGTGCCTTGTGCCCTTCCAGGAGGAGCAATATTAACATGACTTCTGAAAGCTAGGACTACACACTCAGTGATCCTCAGGGCCAACAGAACAAACCTGGCATCTCTGGACACTCATCTTGGAGCAGCAGTTGTTATTTTTAAACTGGACCATTGTCACAGTGAATTCCTCAAAATCCTAAAGGTTAATTTGTTTTTCATAACTATGCATTAAAAAAAACAAACCAACATCAAGAAAAAAAAAAAAAACACCAAAAAAAACCCAAAACAACAACCAACCAAGAACTTTATTATTTTCTGGGAGAGTTTTGACCTTTTATTCATGTATATTTTTCAAAGGCAGCCTTGCACTGTTTACGCCCCAAGCTAGAATGTCACAAGTCGTCTTAGCAGGGAGCAGAAGCACAAAGACAAGTGGGGTAAGGCAAGGAGAGCAGGTGGAAGGGGCTGAGAATCACCAGAGCTGGGGATCAAGGTAATGGGTTCCTCAATCCTGTCTGCTGAAACATCTGGGATGGACAGAACCACATTTCTCCCTTTCCCCACAGCCTGTGAAACAAGCACCAAACCCCTGTCCTGGCACCACGTCAAGATGAAAGTGTAACACGACTTCACAGCCCCGTGAAAGAAGGGCAGGAGGGTGGAGTGGAGCCAAAGCCTCGTCTCCCCAAGCACTGACAGAGCTGGATCCAAATGTGGCTGTCACAACGACTCCTTGCCTGGGTGATGGATGGCTTCTGAGTCCAAACTGCACTGCAGGTTACAGCAGCAATTCCTCCTGCTGTCAGGATGACTCAGGGACAGCTCAGACACTGAGACCTATTGACTCAGCAACCCTCCCTCCTCTGCTGAATGATATTTTCCTCTGTGCTGATGAAACACTCTTTGGCCTTGATGTTAATCTTTGAATCTGTGAGATCCCAGATGCCTTCAGGATGTTGTAATAAATGGGATGTGCCAACAGATTGCGAAGAAAAGTGAGGCTGTCTTTTTCTTCTTCTTGGCATTTGGACCATTATTTCCTTCCAGGAAGGAATAGGCAGGAACTGAGGAGACAAAAGGTGCTGATCTTCAAGTGATGTTGTGGAGCTGGCCATGGTGCATTGCTTCTCCCTGCTCTGGGAGTAAAGACCTGCATCTTACTGGGGCCAGGCCCTGCGTCAAACCTCCCTGAGGAGCCACAGAGCAGCACTGACCCTGCAGTTGTGTGTTTCTGAGAGCCAACGTTCATCCCAGTCAACGGGAGAAAGAAAATTCCCAACTGATAAAGAGAAAACCAGACTCCAGATCTACCCAAGAACAAATTTTACCTATTCCAAATACTGGCAGAAATTTTCTCCAGACTCGAGCAGGTCGCAGCTCTCTAAAGAAAATCTGTAATGTAATACTGCCCTAAATCATGCTCAGCAATTCCTTCCTCCTAACATTATCCCAAGGGTGGTACAATGAACAATAATCTGGTTATTAGGAGTTCATGTAGTACACAGGTGTCAGGGAGTTCTTTATTTCAGCCAGGCTAACACCCATCTGTTTTTCTGGTTTAAGCCCATTCAGTAAAGAGCAATATTTTAATGGGGTGAAACACTCACTGCTCACTGAGTAGTTTGTGAGTAAAGAGAAGTGGAACAGAGTCTGCACACCCTGCTCATGCTGCCCTACTCCAGCCTGATACAATGGGAAAGAACCTGAACAAGGAAAGCACTCGGGAGCTGGAAAATCCATGCAGGGGCAGCAGGATCTCGGTGCTGGGACATTAATAAATTTCCCCACATCCAGGATTTAGTTAAGTCCCCCTGACACCCACCAGACAGAGCTGCACTGATACCTGGGTTAGAGCAGAGTCACATCACCTGACTCCCTCAGATTCAGTGCACAGTTTGGCCTTCAGAAAATTCCCTCCTTTGCTGTTTCCATGCAAAGTGCCCAAAGCAGTGCTGCAGGAGAGGGGTCTTCATCTGGAGGGAAGTCCAGAAACAGCCCCCACAAAGGCAGCAAACCAAAGGAGACATCAGACCATGGCCTGGCTTTCTAGTTTTTCATTATTTTAGTTTCCCACTGTATTTGTGGGCTGGGAAATTTAGGAAATTCAAACCAAATGACAATGTAGGGAAGCACTTTCAGTTTTCTTTAAAGGCAGACAAAAACTGCAAAATATTCTGTAAGCACAGCACGAGTTATCTCAAAAAATATGAAAAAGGCCAATAAAGGACAGCATAAATCCCAAAATGGATTCATGCCCCTCCTTTTGTTTTTAAAGTCTCTTCAGTGGAAGCCTGAAATCTGGAAGGAAACACTGCACAGGCTGCATTTGCTGGGGTTTCTATTCCCACATTTCAGAATCCACCTCACCATTCCCGGTTACTCCATTTGGGTTGGGATCGCTCTTTGCTGTTCCTCTGCAGGGATCAGGAACATTTCTGGTTATGACTGAGAGCAAAAGGTTCTCTCCAAAAAAAAAAAAAAA